>VMYD01000136.1:0-441180 GCA_007663325.1 Eucalyptus pauciflora | reverse complement strand
TACCCTTAGCGCTGGCATGGGTCGCCAGTTGACCCTCGCCGATAGTGGACGAGGGCGTTGTGCCCTCGCTCACCTAGATCTGGTGAGGCCATTGCGGCCCTCACCTAGACTAAGCGAGGGCCACAACATCCTCCTTGGCTAGATCTAGCGAGGGCTGCGATGCCCTCGCCCACGACTAGTGAAGGCCATGATGCCCCTTACCCACTACCGATGGCCCTTGTCGACACTAAGGTAGGGGAAGGGGAAAAATATAAAGAAAAAGAAAAAAATTATAACGAATTCAAAAAATGCCACGTCAGCACTAGTAGCATTATGTCAGCGTCGGCTAGCCAAAATTGGCCGGGTGGACTAAATTGGTACAAATACAAAAGATTTAGAACTGAATTGATCAAAAAAAAATTATGACTAAATTGACACAATTGTAATATGTTTATGACTTTTTTGGTAATTTCCCAATTGCATCACCTCTACAAAAAGATAGTGATTGGCTCATCTGCTAGACTCTCTAAGGCTTCAAGTCGGGAAACAACACAGTTGTGGCATATGAGACTTGGACACATAAGTGAGAGGGAAATGACTGTCCTAAGTCAGAGAGGTCTACTAGGAGGCTATCGAATTGAGAAACTGAACTTTTGTGAACTGTACGACATGGGTAGTCAGCAGAGAGTAAAGTTCAATGCAACAGATCACCGGATCTCAAAGATTGTACGCTTCATATAATCAGACTTGGAGGGACCTTCTCAAGTTCCGTCCAAGGGTGGTGTCAGGTATGTATTATCCTATATTGAGGATGTTTCAAGGAAAGGCTAGATTTATTACTTGAGCACAAGAGCGGGGTGCTTGGTTGGTTCAAGTCATGGGAAGAACATCACATGCCTAAGAACTAATAAAGGGTTCGAATTATGTTATGATGAGCTTGGTTAGTTTGGCACAACGGAAGGCATAATGAAATATTGCACCGTTGCCTGTACACTATAACTTAATGAAGTTACATAACTGATAAATAAAATTATATTGGAGAAAGCTCACTCTTTACTATTCAACGTCGGATTAAGTGAAGATTTCTAGGCTGAATACCACTTGTTGTTTAGTGAATAGATCACCATCACCAAAAATTGATTAGAAGCTTCTCAGGAAACATGGTGAGGTAAGTCTGCTGATTATTACAACAACCAAAAAAGAAAAAGGCTTGTTGGTTATATCAGACTAAGAGTGTTCGGTTGCCTACTTATGCTTGTGAGAATGATGACATGCTAGATCGAGGCAAGAAGTGCTTATTCTTAGACTATACACATGGGTTGAAGGGATATGGCTATGGTACACTAAGGAAGATTCACCTAGTTTTATGTTAAATAAAAATATTACCTTTGAAAAATCTGCCATGTTATATTTAAATAAATGAATAAAAAGGTGTAAGAGACCAATTGGGGAAAAAGATCTGGACGATGTTTAGAAACTAGAGAAGCTTCAGGGATAGCCAAGATGTAGAGTATGGTAGATATGATGGTGTTTGCAAAGTCGTCAGATTCTATTGCAACATATAGTTATTCCAAGCTCATAATTGATGAAGCTTCAAGGTGGTCAAAGGAGGTATATATATCTCAATATCTCCCCTACCAATGAGCTGCCTTACATTAGATCATGCTAACAAAGACAAAAATCTTGTATAATTTAATTTTCAAATCAATGGAAACCGGATGGATGCATAAAACAATAAAGTCTACTAGATTGTGAAATTAAAATTTTAATTATATTTATCAACTTATCCATGATTACAAAAGTAAAGATTCTATATTCTTTTTTATCATTCCTAAAAAGACCTTAATAGTTTCTTAGGTATGGATTTTCTATGATACCTCGCCATATTATAACTTCCACGTAAAATGTCGTGACAATACACCAATGACTACTGATTTTAAAGTGTTTGTGCATTACGACACTTTATGTGGGAGTTACTATGGAAAGATAAACCTTGATTATAATGAGGCATGATGGATGATTGGTTGCTGAAAGGACTAAAGTCTGGCTTACTTGGCCTCGATTAACCTCCTAATTATGCTCCTAATGATGCTAAAATAAAAGTATAGTTATTTTTTGTAAATGGCAATGCTCGATCTAGGCGACAAATTATGGTTTTTTCCGTGGCAATTCAATATAGAAATTAGGGGTGGAGAAGGATGAGAGTCAACTTAGAGAGAGGCTTTAAATTAGTCCAAGGTAGGTGGAGTTGCAAGCAAATGTATTATGATTTGGGATCAAGATGCTTGCGTGGTGGGTAGGTGCGATTACTCCACAACTCTCACGTGCAAAAGCACATGGGAACTCATGCAAAGCCATACGTCAATTGGGACTCTCCCTAAAATTCATCGTAAACCTCGATGGTTTTGTCATTTCATGAGCTGGAATTTTAGCCTGATATGGAAGACGATTACATGCAAAGCAAAACATAAAATTCCTCTTTGTGTGTGTGCACAAAATCAAAGACAAAAACATTTATTTATCGAGCTTTTTTTTTTCTCCTTATATTTTTGGCTAGCATAGAAGGCTTGATTCTGGTTGTCAAAATGGGTTTGATGCAAGATGTTTAATTTCACAAAGTTAGTCGAAAAAGGTCTGACAAAATCCTACCCGGGAATCACTATTAATCGAATTATATCCCACTAGTCAAAATGAGGTTGGATGGATGATTTACATCATAAATTTAACTCTTTGTTCGAATAATGAACTTAAAGCATAAAAAATGCTAAGTTAAATAGAATCAGGGGGAATCTTGGCCTTTTTGCTTTTGTAACTTTGCAAGCGTTCGTCATAAATAGTATTCTTTTACGGTCACTAGCAAAAGAAAAATAAGAAATCAATAAAATACTATTTTAATTATCTTTTCTATAATTGCTTTATTTTTCTCGTAGCCAAAGGTTAATTAATGTCTATGAATAAGCAATATAATTCTAAACAAAATTGTGAGATTTTGTGGACCATTGTTCATTGTTTTAAAAATTTTAATTATTAGATGAAGGCATAGTTTATTATTTAAATATTCTGATTTGACTTGATCAATACACACAAAAACACATCTATTTGGAAAACAAGAAACACAACAAAATCATAAAATGAAAAATGAAAAACTAAAAAAGTTAAAAAAATTGGGCTTCTCAAGGCTTTTTATTTTCACGGAGTAGTCGCAATCGATGTAAACCTGCAGGGCTCGCCGCATCAGGCGCTCCTCTTCTCCCCCGCCACCGCAGTCTTCACTGACCTTCGATCCCAAACACAAGAGGAGGTTGACGGCGACCGCGACAAAAGGTAAATATCAGAAACGAACCGACGACCATTGAGCGATGATAGAGTGAATCCAAGAAAGCAACGAAATTCAAGGAACAAGAAGCGTGCGGGCGTACCTGAGACTGAGACAGTATCGCTGAAGCATCGCCGTTAAATGCCGATAGGGGTGTCAACAGTTCGATTCGGTTCAGTTTTTTTGAAAAGCCGAACCAAACCGAACCGTTAGGAAAAACTTCCAAACCGAACCGAACCAAGTGAAACCCGAACCGAATATGAACTGAACTGAAATTTCGGTTTGGTTCGATTCGGTTTTTCGGTTTTTGGTTTTCAGCTTTCGGTTTTCGGTTTTTGCATTTGTTTTTTTTTTCGTTTTTTTTTTTTCTGTTGTATATATTTTTCGTTTTTAAGAAATAAGCTCTTATCGGTTTGTTGGTTCGGTTCGGTTCAATTAACCGATAAAAACAGAACCGATAAAAAAAAAAAATTGGTTTTTAATGAGAACCGAACCAAATGAAAATAGAATAGAAAAAATCAAATTTTTCAGTTCGATGCGGTTCGATTTTTGACACCCCTGGTACCTACAGGAGAGTGGCTAATGGAATGGTATGGATGGAAGGGGCAAAAGTAGAATTGCGAAAGTTATCCTGACCAAATTGCTGTGTACAATTATATTTTTGTGGCTCGCAAAAAGGCAGGAAACAAATTAAATTAAGAGTGAGATTCGTAAAGAATAAAATAGACAATTAAATGTGATAAAGAGTGTTGGGAGCCAATAAATAGTGAAAATAAGCTAATAGCACAAGCCTTTTTTTACATGATCTAAGCATATAGCGATACAAAATTTAAATGATTCACAAAAGGGAATAGATCACACATTCTTTTCTTTTCTTTTATTTTCTTGAATAATACCTAAACCTCATCCATCTTATAAAAGAGTGGTATAACGACCGGCCTCGGCCACTTGTAAAAATTTTAAACTATACTTGATTAAATAAAAGTGGTAGCTGAACCATTTATTTCATGAGATTTTAATTTGAATAAAGCAAGACATACCACTAGCCTAAATCTTTTCTTTTTCCTTTTTTCCTTTTTTTTATTATCATCTCTTCAATATATATATATTATCAAATTCTAATTGGCATAGTGCACCGGATAGGCTCAAAATCATGATTGAGAATCAGTTCTAAAAATTAAATTGAAGGGAGAAAAACCTTGTTTAAGACAGCTATTAACACTTCATGATTGCAGTCGAATTCTATAAATTCAGCGCCTACCCGTGATTTGGAATGTAACCTGTCATGAAAATGACCCTTTTTGATTTATTTTCTCATTGTTCTCCTCTCTTGTTCATCTTCTTTATGGAAAATTCATTGCAAAAGCGATGGATTTATGAATAGCCAATCATTGTTCGTGTGTGAATGGAATCGATGGAGAGTCTGGATAAGATGATCCAGCGGAGATTTCATTGTAATGATACAGAAATTGATGGATTAAAGTCAACGGGTTTGCACATGTAGACGACAAAATCTAATCGGTTTTGTGGATGTGTTGTAACCAAGGATTTAGCCAGCCCTAAAAGGTTTTTCTTTCTTTCTTTCTTTCGAAAGAAAATTGTATTTATAATTAAAAAAATACTTGAGAAAGACGTAGACCTCTAAAGTAAAGTAGATCGAATTAGAACAAAGCTTAGAACACTAAAAATAAAGTCATATCAAGAAAATAAAGAGCATTAACAAAGCACTAGTAGGTTTAAGCACACACTTATTCTATAAGAACAGATCTGTCAAGCAAAATAATCGGCCGTTGATCATTTGATTATTTGAGTGACGTTAGCAAGGGCCTTTCGACAATGTTGAGGATGGTCAACTCAAGTTAGAAGTTGACCTAATAGTGTAGAGGCCTCAAATACTGATATATGAAATAAAAATGTATTATAAAGATGCATGACAAATAAATGAAAATTCATTAAGTTTTATCTTGGAAAATTTCGATTGATGTAACCGTGATGGGACTTAAACAGTTCAGAATACCATTGAGTTCTCACTTCAAGTTTAAAGTACAACATAATTTTTTAGAAGCAAATCGTTCTATTGAATAGCTAGATATAGAATTTGATAAGCACCTAGATATTAAATTCTTTTCATTGTCCTTTTAGAGAGTTACTGCATATTTTATTGAGTGATAGAAAAGCGATAGTAAATTTACGACATTACAATTTTATATTTGGCTTTAGCCCTATTCATACCCAAAAAAATAATAATAATAATAATAAATAAATTGTAGCCATCTCGAGTGTTTAAATATAGAGATCATGAAATATGAAATCGCGATCGTGCAATCGAAGAGGTTAGTGAAAAACGTTCAATAACGAGCAAGAAAGAAATCAAGTTGAATATGAATATAGTACGCATGATTACTACATTTATATTTTTTAAAGGGAAAAAGTCACTAAAAATCCTAAAGTATACATATTGTGACACATTTATCCAAAAAAAATTCTTGCGACATAATAACCTAAATTTATACCTATGTGACACATTTACCATATATCAAGGTTCCCCATTAGATGATTTTTCAGCTAAAACAATGTTGTTTTTATTTCACTTAAGTCACGTGAGGCACCATTTCGACATTATTTGCTTTCTTGCATCTCCGTAGACAAATTTTTAACTGTTCTTATTAACAAAACTTTGACAATTTTACATATGTCATAAAAGTACAAGTTTAGAATTTTTGGTGTTACACAAAAAATTTAAGGGTACATGCGTCACCATAGGCATATTTAGGGTTTTTGGTGGTTGTCCTTTTTTAAATATTATAATATGAACTGAATATATGTACGACCATCAGGTCAAGATACATGGTTAGATGTGCCCAATCACCCAAGTTCCAAAAGGCTCGATTCTAATTGGGAACCATAAATTGGGTCGTCGGGATGATACTTCGATCGAAAATGCATGATTTCTTGGATGAGGAATAGATATGACATGCATTATGAATTGGACGAAACTTGGAAGTGCCGATAAATCACTGATGAACATCTATGGTCCTTTGATATAAAATTGTAATGTCGTATTTGAAACCGAAACTTTGATAACCGGCAGAGTCACTCGGATTGAAAATGATGCGAAATTGAATTGCTAATTATGCAATTTGCAGTACCACTTTTGTAATCACATCAAACATGTCTTAAGTGGAGGGAGCTTAGAAACCAACATGTGAATAAGGACGTTCACACCGAACGTAAGGTGTATTGTCTTTATAGGAACAACAAGTAGGATCTCCAATCATGTTGTCCATTCTAATTCCCGCTGAGTTGTCCGAAAAGAGAGAGCTCGCGGCGGATCACGCATGATGGCTCTTTCGGTTTGTGCTCTTCTAATCATATGCGCTCCTTCACAACTCATGACTAATCATGGGTCAACAGCAAGACTTGCATCATTCCTTTGTGCATTTAGTGTTCGAACAAAATTTCAATAATCAAACGAACTTGAAGTCATGGCATCATCCAATCCCATATCTTCTGCCTTCCTTTTCGTGCATGTAAATCTCAATATTTCCCTCCCAAAAGTAGTCCAATGAGCTGGCTTACTAATGACTATGCCGACAAAAACAAAAATCTTGTATAATTAACTTGGAAATTAATGGAAATCGGATGAATGGATTAAACAATAAAGTCTACTAGAATTTCAAATTGAATTTTTAATTATATTTATCAATATCCATGATTACAAAAGTAAAGATTTCATATTCTTTTTTCCCATCCTTCAAAAAAAAAAAACTTAGTAATTTCTTGGCTGGGGGTTTTCTATGATCCCTTGTCGTTATTAATATTATAACTTCCACATAGAATGTCATAATAACACATTGATGACTATTAATTTCAAAGTGTTTGTGCATTATAACACTTTATGTGGGAGTTAAGAGATAAAAATAAACCTGGATTACATTGAGATACGACGGATGCACACAGGGTCGACTGATTGCTAAATTACCCTCCGAAATACACTCCTGATTATGCTAAAAACAAAGTATAATTATCATTTTATAAATGGCGGTTGGTTTTCAATGCTCAATTTGAGCGATAAATTCCGTTTTCCTCGTGGTGCTTAAATATAGAAATTAGAAGTAGAGGAGGATAATATTCAACTTAGATAGAGGCTTTGACTTACTCCAATGTATGTGGAGTTGCAAGCAAATATTTTATGATTTGGATCAGGATGCTTGTGTGGTGAGAAGGTGCAATTGTTCTCCAACTCTCATGCGCATAAACCACATGAGAACCCATGCAAAACCATACGTCAATAGGGACGCTCCCTAAAATTTATTCTAAATCTCCATGGTTTTGTCATTTATATTTTAGCCTAATATGGAAATTGATTACATGCAAAAGCATTACATTAAATTCCTCTTTGAGCATACACAATCAAAGACAAAAACCTTTTTAACGAGAGCTTTTCTTTCTCTCTCTATATTTTGACTAGCATAGAAGGTTTCTGGCTGGGTTTGACCGTCTTCCACATGCTTAACCTCAGAAAACTAGTCGAAATAGCTCAATAAAACTCTAATGGGGAATTACTACCAATAGAAATATATCCCGCTAATCAAAATGGATTCAGAATCATAATTTAATGCTCCGACTTTAAGCATTTAAAGTGCTGAGTTATATAGAATTAAAGGAGTCTTGGCCTTTTGTCCTTTTGCCACTTTGCGAACGGTCCTTCACAAATAGTTTTCTTTTACGGTTACCAGGAAAATAAGAAGTAAGAGATTAATAAAACTTTTTTACTCGTACCTTTTCATAATTGCTCTATTTTTCTCGTGCCGGAAAATTAATTAATGTCCATGTAATCCTTAAATAAAATAAAAAAAGAAAAGAAATTGACACCACCAGTAAGAACATGACCCAAGCCTCCCATTGATTTGATTACTTTAATACGCACAAAAGAAAAAACATGAATTTGGAAAGGAAAAAAAAAAGTATCACTGAATGAAAAACTGAGAAGTGAAAACTAAAATAAAGTAAAAAAAAAAAAAGAAGAAGATGAAAATGATCTTCTCAAGGCTTGTGATTCTGGGTGTAGATGTAGTCGAGGTGAGCGTCTAGGGTTCGTCGCATCAAGCACTCCTCCGCCCCGCCGCCGCCGCAGTCTTCACCGACCTTCGGCCACAAACACGCGCAGAGACGACAAGCAAAGAGGTAAAACATCAGAAACGAACGAACAGACATCTCGTGATGGATCGACTTGGGTTTCGAGAAAACAACTAAGTTTGAGGAGCTAAAAAAAGCAGGCAGGTGGTACCTGAGGCCGAGTCGTCGAAGCCGAAGCGGCGCCGCGAGATGCTGGCTCGGGGCGCGCCGCCGAGGATACGGCGGCGAAGGAGACGGCGAGGAGGGCCAAGACGGCCAGACATTTGACTCTCGGAGACATCTTCTCTCTCTGTCTCTTCTCCTCTTCTCTTCTCTTTGGGTTTCGAGCTCTCTACGGATGGGTCAAACAACGCGGAACGAGACACGGAGAAGAAGGAGAACGGGTTCCAACGTATTTATATAGCGGGGGGTGGCTGATGAAAATTATTTATAGGGGCAAAAGTGGAATTACAAAAGTGAAGCCATGAAGAATGCTGTGTGCTATATAAATATATTCCTTTTGTGAGTAAGTTTTTTACATTATGGAAGATCTCCAATTATTCTGATTTTGTAATGATCCGTTCCGACAAACACAATGAGAGAACATCGTGATGAATGCAGGAAGTGATCGCTTAGGCTAAAGAGTTTGAATATGGAGCGACTCCTTTCAAGCTTCTAAGATAATGAAAGAAGCATGATTGCGTATCAAAGATGGGGAGAATATTTTTTAGATATAAATGTCGATTAGGAGAATGCAATGTCTACTTTTGCATTTTTAGCTGGCCAGCCAGAAAGTCTATACGTCTCTGATACAACGGTTCAATGGCTTGGAGTTTTTTGGCCTAAACTTGGAGATATCAATCCTGATGTTGATGGATTGCAAAATCTTCTTTTTTTATTTTTATTTTAATTTGCCGGAGGATTCATGCTTTGTTCCCATAATTTTTTGCTTATATTATCTTCATCTCTGGTCCCACACTGTCCCTAAGTCAACAATGAAAATCCATGTAAATGGGGAAAACTGAAGGCTCCTTAAAAAGATGCGTGTAACTCTCTAAGGACTTAAATTTGTGATTTTGAATTTTGTGGTAATTCTCCGGACAACATATTCTTTTCCACTTCCATTCTCTTTTCTTCAATGAGCCATGCCTTATCATCCAATTTAGTCAGACCCTATCTCATCTATTGCTTGGCTTAGGTAGATGAAAGCCAAGAGCTGTTGTTCCCAAGCGACATGGGTGAAAAGGAAAATTTGCAGAACTAATTTCAACTTTTAACTTCTAACTTCTGTCACTTCCAACGCATCAGATGCTAAGAGCATAGAGGTCACTTTAGGCTTCTTCTCATTGCTCAGTGAAACAAGATAGAAAAGTTAAAATGCAAAATGATATTGCGCTTACACATGGAAAAAAAAATTAGAGTGTCCAAGAAACATAGGCGAAGTACCAAAATATCTTATGGATTGAGTGTTAGTTGTAAGATCTATTAAGATGAGACATAAGCTACTATGCAGCACTCCCTCGAGAAGAATGTTTTTGAGATGACACGTAACTGAGGCATAAGGGAATAGCCTGTTTGTTGTTCTGGAGATTGTGAGCAATGGGCCAGACCATGAGCATCCAAAGTGTAGTGCTCTTCTTTTTTGTGCAAGGTCTTTTTCTTTTGTTGTCGAATCATCAGAAGATGGATTTTTCGGTTAAGGTTTTCAGCTGGCGGAAATCTAACTCGTAAGATGTCCGAAAGGGCCTTGTAAAGTTGTCTTATTTATCCTGCATAGCGTACCAAAAACTGTCATTTCTTGTATTTGGATCTCGTTTTGTGTGCTGCTGATGGTAAGTCACTCCTCACTATTACCTTTCTTTTCATGTGGTCAGAATGGCCATAATTAAATACCTTAGCTATACGAGCCAACCATCTCATAATTCTATTAATCGAATGAAGGTCAACGTCAAATTCAAGTAAACATTACCTCAACTATAAAACAACAAAGCCAAGCTTCATAGCTAACAAAATGATTCTCACACATTTACAAATCACTCATCCAAAATGATTATTCATAACTATCTACAACATGGAGTTAAGCGTGAAATTCTAAAATATCTCTCCGACTAAATTGATACTTCAAATCGACTCCCGTCAAGCTCCATAGTTCCACAATGCCTTAATGTATGATTTCCATGTAATTTCGTAGTTTAATAAATTCAAAATCAAATCTCCCAGTTCATATTTTTGCATAATTTTAAAAAATTATTCCAACTAGAAGAATAAAGGGCTTAAACCCTCATTCCTTTTACATTTTCCTTTCTTTGCTTTCTGCTTTCTTTCTTTCCCATTCTTACCCTTTCTTCCCCATCGCGTGCCCTCGACGTGCTCTCTGTCTTAAACTGAGCTGAGCTTCCCATTTTCTCTTTCTTTAACTAGTTAACGTTATTTTTTTTTTTCCCATCCCCACCCTTTGACTCAGTCAAATAATCCAGACATAGTGCAATAGACACGCTCAAACTCATTATTGAAAATCAATTCTGAAAACAAAAGTAAAAGGAGATAACCTTGATTGAGACGTCTGTCAACATCTTATGATTCATGCCAACTCTATAAATTCAACACTTACCCTTAATTATGAATTAAACCTTTCGTGAAAATGACCCTCTTGATTTATTTTCTCATTATTCCGCTCTCTTGTTCATATTTTTTTGGAGAAAATTCATCACGAAAGCGATGGTTGTTTTTAATAGTCAACCATTATTCATGTGTGTACGAAATGGATAGAGAGTCTGCATAAGATGATCCAGCAGAGATTTCATTATATAATGATACAAAAATTAATGGATTAAAGTGAAGGGTTTGTACATGCAGAAGATAATGTGATTGGGTTTGTGCATATGTTGTACCGAGGATTTAGCCAGTCCTATTTCATTAGATGTTTGATTATTCGAGTGAAATTAGCAATGGCCACTCTAGAATGTTAAAGGTGTTCGACTCCAGTTAGAAGTTGACCTAACGTTGTAGACGCCTCAAATAGGGATAAATGAAATGAAAATATAATATAAAGATGCAGGACATATAGATGAAAATATATTAGGTTTTGTCTTGGAAAAATTTGATGAAAAAAAGTTAAGTGTGTTTTATGATGGGACTTCAAAAACATAGTCACCGCGAGAATTCAAACGGAGAGAAAATTAAATGTTAAATCACGATCGTGCAATCATATATGTATGAACTGAATATATGAAATCATGTTTTTGTTTAATTGCTTGAGTATGAACTTAATAAATGCACGACTATCGGGTCAAGATAAGTAAAAACAAACGGGCCCTAAGGTTCTGTTTGGTAACGTTTCTGTTTCTCCCAATTTCTATTCTTTTATTCCTCGGAACAAAAAAAGAACATAAATCTATTTGGTAACATCAATTAATTTTTATATTCTCCAGAATAGAAAAGTAGTCAATGAATAAATTTGGAACAAAAACAACAAGTAGATAAAAGTAGTTTCTTGTTTCTAGAAACAATTTTTAGAGATAAGTTGTTTTCTCTTTTCTTTTTTTTCTTTTTTTCTTTTCTTCTTCTTTGTCGGCCGCCACCCCCATTGCCGCCCGCCGCCTGCCACCGACCAACCGCCGTCCACCGCCGCCCACGGCTACCCATTGTCGGCGATCGGCGGCAACAGTAAGGAAGAATAAGAAAAAAATTAAAAGAAATTCTACATTACAAAAAAAAATTGTGAATCATACTAAACGTACTTCTATTCTTTTTCCATTTCAAGAATAGAAATTTTGTGTAATTACCAAACACATTCTTTTACTAAAAAATTGTTTCGGAGAATAGTAATAGAAAAAGACTATTTCTAAAAAGAAATTATTCTCCAGAAACAAAAGCGTTACTAAACGGACCTTAAGTTGCTTGAGTTTTGTGCCCTATCATCCTAGTTCCAAAAGAGTCTTTTCATAGCCACAAATTGGGTTTGTAAGTCACATGTCGAAATTACATGATTAGTTGGGTGAGGAGTACTTGACTATACTAATTAAGAACCGGAGGAAACTTGAAAATGCGAATAAGTCGCTCTATTCAAGACGAGCTTCTATAGTTGTCATACCTGCGGAAAATTTGGCGTCATCTTTGATAACCGATGGAGCAACCGAGATTGAGAACAATGCCAGATTGATCTAATAATTAGGTAATTCTCTCCACCATTTTTGTAATCACATCGAATACGTCCAAGTCAAGGAGCTTAGAAACCAACATGTGCATGAGGATGTTCCAACCCAACATAAGGTGCATTATCATTATAGGAACAAGAAGAAGGATCTCCAATCATGATGCTCATTCTAATTCCCACCGAATTGTCCGAAAAGAGAGAGCTCCACTATGCATGACGTATGATGGTTCTTTCGGTCTGTTCCCTCCTGATCATATGCGCTCCGTCACAACTCATGTTTAATCATGGGTCAACAGCTTGCATCTTTCCCTTGTGCATTTAGTGAAGCTGGATTGGGTGGGACTTTGACGGTGAAAAAGTGAGCATCTTAGCATGCCAAATGATGATGAGGAAGGGTTCGTTTTGATGAGCTTTTCAACGACCGGGTGGGACTTCGACGGTGAAAAAGTGAGCATCTTAGCATGCCAAATTGATGATGAGGAAGGGTTCGTTTTGATGAGCTTTTCAACGACAACTTACCATGCCGATGCTCTCTCTCTCTCTACGAGATTGTTTTAGGAATAATTACACAAATAACCCCTCGCTCTCTCTCTCTACGAGATTGTTTTGGGAATAATTACACAAATAGTCCATAAATTTTAACCTCACATGTCATGTTGTGCCTAAACTATTAATTTGTTCAATATATTCCTGGAATTTTAGGTAGTGTTTGTTTGTGTTCCTCGTTTCTGTTTTTGAACAGAAATTTTGTTTTTTTGTTCCCGAGAACAAAAAAAGAACATAAACAATAAACAAAAAAAAGTTGTTTCTTGTTTCTGGAACAAAAAAAAAAACAACTTTTCTCTCTCCTCTCTTTTCTTTTCTTTTTTTTTTCTTCTTCTTTTTTCTTTGACCGGTCGCCGACCTTGGCCATGGCCGGCGACCGGCCAACGAGGGCCGGCGGCCTCGCCCAGCCATGGCGAGGCTCGCCGTGGTTGGACGAGACTCGGCCTCACCTTGGCTGGGCGAGCTCGGCCTCGCCAGATCTAGGCAAGCTCGAGCTCACCCAGCCAAGGCGAGGCTGAGCCTCGCGCCGACCAGCGAGCCTTGCCATGGCTGGGTGAGGCCACGGGCCCTCGTCGGCCAGTCGCCGGCCATGGCTAAGGCCGGCGACCAGCCACAAGAAAGAAAAAAAAATGAAAAAAAAATATTAAAAAATTAAAAGAAACAAAAAAAATAACACAAATTTACCAAACATGTTTATGTTCTTTTTTTATTCCAAAAACAAATTTACCAAACGCGTTTTTTTGTTCAAAAACTGCTCCCCGGAACAGAAATAGAAAAACCCCGAAACAGAAATAGTTTTTCTATTTCTGTTCCCTGAAACAAAAAAAGAACAGAAACACAAACAAAGGCACCCTTAACATCTCAATTTGACAAATTTAATCATAAACATTTTCACATTGATACTAATTCAATCCATCCAGCTAATTTAGGTAGGAAATTACTGACGTGGATACTATGTGGCATGGTCAGCGCTAACATGGACATTTTTAATGATATTTCAATATTTTTTTGGATTTTTAAAATAAGTTTTTGATTTTCTTTTTCTTTTTTCCCCTTCTCTTTTCTTTACCTTTACTCTTTGGCAATGGCCTTTGCTAGCCATCGGCCACATCCATGATTGGCAAGGGCTAGCCTCACCTAGGTCACCCTCGCCGTCGCCGACCACAAGTGAAGGTTGGCCTCATTAGGCCACGCCTAGGGGAGGGCGAGTGCCAACCATCTAGGCACGGCCAAGTGAGCCCCCCCTCGCCAGATTTGGCGAGGTTGACCCTCGCCCAAGCCAGGACGATCTCATCGTGACCCCACCTAGGCAATGACGAGGACCGGCCAATCTCGTCCTTACCTAGGTGAGGATCAGTGAGGGAAAACCCAAACTAGACCTTGCGATGGGGGCCTCACCTAGTCACACTTGGACGATTGGTGCTCGCCCTGGCCCAGGCACGGCCTAGTGAGGTCAACCCTCACCTGTGGCCGACGAGGACAACTTAGGCGAGGACAACCCTCACCAACCATGGATGTGGTCAATGGCCGGCGAGGGCCACCAGCAAAAGGAAAAGGCAAAGAAAAGGGAAGAGAAAAAATAAAAAATAAAAAATAATATTAAAAATTCAAAAAATATTAAGATATTATTAAAAATATTCACATCAGCGGCGGTCATGCCACGGCTGGTGTCTACATCGGGAATTTCGAATATAAATTGATTGGATGGACCAAATTAATATCAATGCGAAAATGTTTATGACTAAATTGATCCATTTGAAAGATTTATAACTGAATCGATATCAATATAACATATTTATAACTTAAAGTTTCTCAAAAACTGTGGGATGTTAAATTAACCTACTCCTTTGTTTTTTTTTTTGGGGTAAAACCTACTCCTTTGTTTAGAACTGCATAGAACTATTATTCTACTCATTATAACTTTAGAGAAATTGGAATTTCCCCCAGAGAAGTCTCTCTGTCTCTCTCTGAATTTCGGGTAATTAACCTATTCCTGTAGAAGGATATTTTACTTACTTTGTAGGGCACAGAACGCATCTACCTCACGATGACTCCCATGACAAAATTCTTTGGTCCATAAAAGCAATCTTTAAGTCAAAACCTTTTCTAGAACTTTTACTCATACTTCATAAGACTCCTAAATCAATCTACAACAACCGGTCATTTGCGGATACACACAAGTTAACAGTGCTCATGCTTGATATCTTCGTCTATTTATATGTGTTGACCCAAATTGTGGTTTTCATCTGAGAATGAGCGGAACTTGAAATCATGAAACTAGCGCTCTTTTTCACCTTTTTTTTGTTCTTTTTCCTATGATACATCAGAACTTTGATATAGAACACCCTTTGAATCCTTCCACTCTCATGATACCAATTAAAGTTTTCTAGACAATATAGATAATCCTTACTTCTCTCCCTTCAGTCTCTTGCAGCTATTGATTGTACTTTTCATAGACAGATCAAAGAATTATTTGCCGGAATTCACTTTTTTCAAAATTTAGAGTTTAAATATGCCAGTACTGATCAATCTTGAAGAGCAAAACCTCATAAGCCTACTTAGCAGTCAAAGGGGCATTGCCTTGGTTGCCACTTTGAGGAAGGGCAAGATGTTCATCGGCAACTGCATGTCAAATATACTCAAAACATCTGCTCACAAATTGTTAAAACATATCCAACAATGCCTTCTGCAATGGTCAATAATTCTCTCCACTTATCGTTCCTTCACATACAGAAGATAATTGGCTTTTCTACAAGAGTCCTCAAAGCCAGTTCAAAATTATCTTAGCCCAGAGATCAAACGGGTTGGTGTCATCTTGCCAAGAAACAGAGCAAAGGACGCCATCAAGAATTGCTAGTTTCTAAACATCCCAAAGTACCAACAACAACATGCTTCAGTGAAACCTCATCAGTATCAAGATGACATTTTCCTAATATGCAGTAAACCCACCTAGGCCAGATGTATGGAAACCCAAAAGTAAATAAAAGAAAATAGAAGATATGCACGCATTTAAAGGAGCCGAAAACACATACAAAACAGCTCGTTTTCTCTATATGAAAAGTGATATGATGACTAACTGACTTAGCAGGACTTTGCAGGGAGCTTATAAAGGTTCAGCAGCTCAAAAATGGACAGAGCCAAACTACTAATTTTTTACATCTTCACCAAATTCCCCATCTTCAAGTTCCTCCTCATACCCACCACTTCTGTGAGAACCATTTCTGCGATCTCTCTTGTGTCTCCTATGGCGGCTTTCGCTGTCAGACTCTGGAGTGGATTCATGCTACACCATAAGTTATGCAAAAAAAAAAAAAAAAAAATCAGCACATTAGTGCTGTCAGGAACCATTGGACAAGAACAAACCTCAGGATGGAGGAGTCGACAGAATAGAGCATGGAATAGCCAAAGAACACGGAGATGAACAAAAGAGGAAGTGGTTGACTGAGGTGTAAGTCCATAGTATGAGCTATGTACAAATTGAGGACTTCAAGTATTACTTTGACCTCCTTGTTTACGGAGTGAAAATACCACTTGGCAAGACAAAACACCAAAGAGAGCAAAAGCAACAGCGTTTTCACTTGCCCTCTGATTCTCTCCTTGCGTTCAGCAGTGTACACCACCAACCACTCTATAATGTACATTAACCTCAATACAACAGATCTCCCCAATTAAATAAATGAATCCTTTGAATAGCAACTGAAAGGTATTAAGGGCACCAGCTTTTATGATAATAAACATCCTATCCAAATCTCAACAATGTTACCTCAATGGTGCTCTCTGTTATTAAAAAAAAAAAACAGAGAGAGAGAGAGACCCGGGGGGGTGTAGATGTAGCAGGTACAGGTGTAGAAAAAAGTCCAGCGCCCCGAAAAGCCCAGGCTAACCCAACTTTTTTGGATCTGGGCTAAGCTCAGTCCAGGCTTTCGGGCCTGCCTTGTAAATTTTCCAGGCCGGTTCAGTTTTAGGGCCTCAGTATCGGAGGCTCGAAAAAACTGGCCTCGCCTGAAAATACATATTTAAGATAACATATATTAAAAAGTTAAAACACAAGAACCCTGATGCTCATTCTCACGCCTCCTCTAGCTCTCTCAACTTCATATCTAGCTCTCTCAACTAGGGTGTGCACTGCTCCTGTTCAACCCAGAACCAGTTTAACCAGTTCATTTTCCCGGTTGAACCAGTTTTGAAGCCTCCTTTAAACAAACAAAAGAATACTTTGCACCCATTGAGAATCAAACCATGGTCTTCAACACCAACAAATAACAACATAACCACCTAACCAACATATGTTTTTGTATTGGAAAGGTGCAACTCTTTATCTGTCATTAAAAAATGGGCTGGATCTCAATTTAGACCACAAACCAAACCGGACCTGAGCAGTTTAGGAATCGGTGGCTCCAAATGGGTTCTAATCTTTTGGAACCAGAAGTCATGGAACCGGCTCCTAGTTCTAAGCCAGGAACCGATCACCCCTATCTCAGCTCCCTCTCATCTCCACCCTTGATTGACCCCACGACTCCAACGTCCACCATCAGGCATCTAGGTATCCAACAATGACCAACCATGAAGTTCGACCAATGTCCACCATCTATTCCGGCCAAGCAACAACGATAAGTGATGACCCTAATCACTTCAAATCAAGCAATTTCACCCATGTCTTGCCAGAAAACTACACGAAAAGTGACCACAACCAGCGACAGGACACCAGTAACCTCAAGCATCGATTACCTGTTATTGCCTTTTCTACTGTGGTTTTGTTCTCTGTGTCTTTGTCGGTTGATGTTTCTCATTCCTTCTGTGGGGGTGTTAATTTGGAACTCTTATGTATTTTTTTGGTGATTTTGAACGGAACTGAGGAATTTCTTAGATTTAGGTCTCTTTTTGCTCCTCATTTGCAGTTTGTCAAACCGGGCTAATCCTGAACCAGGATAGATTTGGTCAGGCCAGCCAGCCTACAAAACCAGGCTAAGCTTTCAGGTTTAAAAACATCTGGCCCAATGAGTTCAATGCAGGCTATAATTTTCACAAAAGACCAGCTCGTGAGCGTCCCTAGCTATGGTTGCTTCTACAGATATGAATGCCAGTGGCAGGCAGTTCAAAAAGATTGATTCAGATTCATTCAGTGCGTGCTGCCTCCCAGGATCAAAAGTACTATGCCATTCACCCTTATATTACAACAAACATAGCATTAAGCCCCAAAAAGTGACAATAAATGCTTATGCTTGAAGCCAATGACTGATGGAGTACCACCCTCTCAAAACAAATTCACACATAAACATATGAGCTGGAACTAAACTTTCTGGTTTCATTGGAAACCATTCTGCTATGGAAAGGAGCAAGAACTAAGAGTAGGCGATCTAAGGTTGCACATTCACAGGGAAAGGCTGCAACAATCCAATTTTTGTTGATGTTGCTGCAGTAGTGCAGCAGTTGATTACTTCTTATGACGACCTGAAACACTGGTAATTACCCATTTATCTAATGGACCTTGTTAATGAGTGCTCCCAGGGTACTTGATAAGCAAACTTTATATGAAGATTTGGTTTTGATGATTATGTTTTCACACTAAAGCATCATCTCATGTCACTTGAATTTCGTGTTTCAATGGGTTTTATATTCATGCGGCCTCTCTCCACCTACTTAATAAATAAACATCGACCTTTCTAACATGATATCATACCTTGGTCCAAATCCTTCATGTCCATTTAAGTTTATTCCACATGTGGCTCCCCATTCTTTAGTTCCAGTTGCATTCTTTTTAAATATCTTAGTCTGATTTGCAAGTGAGAGGAGTTGCTAAAGTATTATCCCTCATCGCTTGAGTGGAGCCTTTCGATGGGCATATATACGTGTAATCTCTCTTCACCAAATAGTTTATACTTTTGGATTTGATTTTCTGCACACAAACCCACTAAGCTATGGCTGAAAATGTGCTCAAAATGAAAGTAAAGGTAAATGTCTTATAAGTTGGAAAAAAGAGCGAAACCTGGTTTCATTACACTGATCATTCTAGGTGCAGAAAGAAGTACCTTACAGTGTTATTTGTGACGCTGAAATGCTATAACATGACTATTCTGTTCAAAAACCACAACTGACATGAGAACTCTCTGTGTTATGAACCCACAAGATAAAGAAATCCAGCCAAAACTGAAACATAGAGACCAGTCCACTTGCATAACTTTTTCTTATAATTTCCTCTCAAAGGAAAATGGCAGCTAGCTCAAGCTAAGAAACAGAGGAAACACTAGATACCTGTGTGGCCTTCTTATGGTCACCATTGTGTCTGTGATATTTTTCAGAATGCTCTGCCTCAGCAATGTCCGTATAATCTGATGTTCTATGAATATGCCTGTGACGCTTTCTTTCACGATCTTCACCTGATTTTTTCTTCTTATAAGATGCACGAGTCTCGGACAAAATTTCTCGGTCACTGTCTGCTCCATTGTCCCTCGATTCCTCCTCCTCTCTATCATACCTATCTTTTTCTCTCCTATCTTTCCCTCTTTTCCCTTCTTTTCCCCGCTTCTTCTTTTCCCTTTCTGCCTGCAAAGCAAAACAAGTGATAGACAATGAAAACTTGAGGCAATGAGTACCAACACATGAAATTTTGCACGGTCATAATAATTTTGACTTTTGTAGCCTTCTCTTTTGCCATAATGTAAAGGTACTAAAAATAAAAACTTGAAGTACTAGAGCTAAAACAACACAAGTGCCATAGTAATCTGCCCTTAAATTGAGCTAAAAAGAATGAAAATCTAGCTAAATTCCATCTGATTTTTGCATCGCTACTTCAATTGCAGCATAGCACCAAATTTCGAGGTTCCATTGGCCTCACTGTGTTCTGGCAAATGTCTCAAAATAATGGAGCAAAGACTATCATACATATTTACTTTCATTTACAAATTGAAAATAACAAAAATAAAGGAGCAACAATCGTATATATATATTTACAAATTGAAAATAACAAAAATAAAGGACCAACAATCGTGTGTGTGTATATATATATATTATCTAGAACATGAATCAGAGCAGATAAGTACCTTTTCCTCCTTATGTTTTCTCGTTTCGTGATCCTTCAATTTTGTTATGTACTCTTCAAAAGTGTCCTGACAATATATATCATCACCAATTGAACTGCACAAGGATTTTTTTCGCAATGTCAGATTCTAGTGTATGTAACAGCATCTCAGAAAGACAAGAAGTAAATTAAAGCTGGATATTCAAATATCGAGGGAGGATAAATGCTGTGGATAGACACCCAGATAGCAGACTTAGATCATTTCTTATATGCAGAAAAGTCCCCTCAGCAAAGTTAAATTAAAATAATATAGCATCTAGACAGACAGATTTAGCTCATTTAAACAGTAGTCTGCAGAATTTAAAATGGAGTATGGCTGGTATCTTCAAACAACTAAATGTAATAATATAATCAAATTTAACGATGTCTTAAGCTATACCTGTACTCATGACTATTTTCAACCAGTTGTTTGCACTCATCCCATGTTGAAGATGGAGTTATTTCCTGGAAATGAGGATCAAATTTAGATAGCAAAAACATATCTCTACGATATGTAGATACATAAGATGAGTGTGAAGGTATATAGTTGACATCCATTCGCAATACCCTTATAGTCGTAAGTAAATCAAAGAACTTATCACCGAGTCGTTTACGCTTTTTAGCAACTCTCTCTTCTTTCTTCCGGGCTCTTTCCAGCAAGTCATCGAACACTAACTGCAAAAAGCAAGAAAATCCAGATCAGATGTTTTGCAAGTCATCGAACACCAACTTTCACTGTTTTGCAACAGCATGATGTCAGAGGCCAAACAAACAATGAAACATAACAAGCCCCTAGCTAATTGTTCAGAAATAGTTTGCACTGAAAATTAACACACTCTGTGGACCAATTATTGAAGAACCGGAAGGAAAAAACGAGTGGTGAGAGGAACAAATTAACAAGCCAAGAAAATAAACATACTTTAAAATTAATATCTGATATGGGTGTGCCACGAATATCATCTGCAATGGATGCTTTCAGGCCTTCAACGGTCCAGGTTGATGTTAAGGAGATCTGACACAAGCCAGAAGATTAGAAGAGATGATAGAGGCAAGAAACAGCAAAATCCTCCAATCAATCATACCTTTCTAATTTTTACTGCATCATCTACTTGAGATTTATCCTCCTCATACTGCCAAAGGAAGATAAGTCAGAATTTGCCACTTTCGGAGCACATATTTTTTCATGTTTAATAACGGCATCATAGGCACAACTCAATAAGGTAAATTTTCAAGAGCCACAGCAACGAAATTAGTGAAATTGGCTTCAATTGATCATTGCATGATCTGGAAAGAGACTTAGACATGAGATGACATTATCCAAAATAACTAAGAAATGATACTTTAAAATCAACCGAAGAAGCAATAGATTCTTGTGTTTCACCAAAAGAACACTAGAAGATAATGAAGAGCAAATCTTCCCGCAGCATTGATGTACTGAGTGAAAGCATTAAGTAGAAAAATGATATATTTAGTAAATGATTATCATGTAATTCCCAAAAGGGGGAAGCAGAAATGATGGGGAACAGGTGAGTTCCCTATATAAGAGTGACTATTGATATGATGTATGTTGCTAACTTTAAAGCTATAGGTGAAGAAACTTGAGAGGGGCATAATTTGAACAAGTGAACAAAAAGCAGGTAGTTCCGTTGAACCATACATGTTTATGCTATTTTGTCTACAAACTTACTATGAAAAATGAGGCACCATGATGCATGTTAATCACAACACATCTGTTTCAACAAGTAAAACAGATCAGGAATCAAATTCTTAAATTTAAGAATGCAAGTTCAGCATTTGGATCTTCTTCCATGATTGACGATATCAATATAATGGATTAACGTCCTTATCCTGGTTGTAAATAGCAGCTGCAATATAGCACTCACGCAGCTACCGCTATTGGCCACTATTGCGACGAAAAAAATGCAAGCCAATACCAGCGTTATTGCTGTGATACCACCTGACAAGACATCTACTGCAATTTGAGACCTTGGTCCTTATTTGAAGTAATGTTCACATCTCTAACCTTTCTGCTATCTCATTTCCCCAGCATCCCCACCATAACATGACAGCTTTTAACTATAAAATCTAAAACCCATTATTTCACATGTCCTAACCATACTAAATAGGTTCCTCTAATATCTTTGTTCACAGCCACACAGCATTTTCTCTGGCATAATAAATCTAGAATCTATGATAGATGCCCCAAAATCTGAAAGGAGTGACAAATGTATTAAGATGGTGGAGACACAATCTAGCATTACAGAAACTGGCCTTAGTGGAGAAAACTCAGTAAACCTTGGGAAGAGATGGTACCTTGAAGCAAGCTAATTTGCATTTTTGAGACAAGGCTTCATTATACAAAGAAGTAGATTTAATAAATAGAATTAGAGTTCAATTTTAGATTCCGTTTGTTTTACCAAAAATGAATGTTTTGGAAAATATGTTCCTGCTGATCACCTGTATCACTTGAAATTATTAGTCAACAGAAAAAAATTTGTTATCAACAATGATTTATGTGTAATCCTTTTTGTGGACAATGAAAATATCTTTCATTTATTTACTTTTGTAAGTGAGATAAGCAATCGTTTTCTAGAAAATGTTTTCCAAATCATTTATTTTCCGCGAAACAAATGGACCCTTAGTGGAGAAATCATTCAAAAACCCCAGAGTCTTTAAAATACTTCTAAAAGTTGTAAAGTTTCTAAGAACCACCATGAGCACTATGCAATATGGAAAATATTGATAGAAGGGCAAAAGCACCCATAGTACATAAATCCTCACCAAAAAGAGAATACGAGGCAGTGAAGAGAC
Organism: Eucalyptus pauciflora; assembly: GCA_007663325.1. Lineage (NCBI taxonomy): Eukaryota > Viridiplantae > Streptophyta > Magnoliopsida > Myrtales > Myrtaceae > Eucalyptus > Eucalyptus pauciflora. The sequence continues at coordinate 418,197 of VMYD01000136.1, read as the reverse complement.
TTGAACTATTAAATTCATGATGATAAAAGTAAGAATGCTGGCTGAGGTAACTCCAGTAAGGGGTATTACGAGAGATGCTAAAAGTGCCCTTAGGTTCATATTAATAACTAGAGTTGACATATTCACTTAGCCCCTGCCACCCATGTGAAGTCCAGTGAAGGCTTGGTTGACAGTTTTACTTCGCAAGCAAGTCCTAGAATCATTAGATATAAGATCCAGAATTCCAACGTGAATCATTCTAGAAGGATAGAATTATTTTGCTGTTATTAATAGGCACAGATCATTTACACAGCAGCGTGTCCAAAGAAAAACTTATATGGATTTTAGCTCTTAAATAAATTAAGAAAATGACTTCGAATTCTAACTCAATGTACACCAAACAAACTTGACATAAAGGCATACTTCACCTGTTTCTGTAGTTCCTCGGCAACATCTTCAAACAAATCTTTTGGCGTTGAACCTGCCGTATTTGACGCAACTGCCATATATGCTGGCAAATCTTTAACCTAGAACCATCAAAAGTAAAACAGATAGGTAGTTTAGTAACTAAATATATTCATACTATAGAGGAAACAGTCGACTCTAACCATCATGTAGTAATCACGCCAAAGAGTCTTAGCAGTTAGAGTGCCAGCAGCAACATGTTCTTCCATCAATTTGCGGAATTCATCACGGTTTTTGCGTTCTGCCTTTCTCATTTCCTCCTGCATCAGTAAAAATGACAGGAAAACAATGGACACAAGAAAGATGTCAAATCAGTTCACCTCATCAAAAAAGAAAGAAATATTATGAAGATGAAAAACATTTAGCTGCCTGACGATAAATAGTACAGCACCTTCTGTATCTTCCTCTGCTCCTCCTCTTCTTTCTCTAGATCATGCAGATAATCCTGAAAAATCACATTCATCAGGCCAGTATCAATTACCAAAAATATCCCCAAAGAATTAGTACAAACCTGGAATATCTCTAACCGATCCATCTTTTCCAGGCGTGAACATCTCTCATCAGCCTCCAAGCGATCTTGTAGTTTGCGCCACTGACTGCTTGCCTACATAAGAGAAGGCAATCAGTGGATGGTAGAGATTGACTTCCCCAATAGAGGGACTGGACATGGGAAAAAAAAAGCATACCAATAACATAGATGAGAATTGGAAATATGCTATCAAAGAGGAGTTTGCCAAAAAGTACCTTAATAAAATCGCAAGACTCCAAGAATTGCCTGTATTCCCTTATATTTTTCTTCCGCTCCTCCAAAGATCTCTCCCTCTCCTAATAACAGAGAAGTTTATACATGCTTAGTTTAAGAATGTAGATGAAATTACCCCACAAATTGATATATTAGATACCAGTTTAAACCAACCATAGATCAATCAATCAAAACCAGATCAAGCAAAAACCAAAAAGATTTTCAAAAAGGTACTTTCCCATATGCTTTTGAAAAAGGAAATTCCAATTTCTTGTTAAGTACCTAGTTTCCTATTCAAGCTTCCACATAACAAATTTCAGGTTCACCACAAATGTCGCAGTGAAATTTTGCAATGAGCAACTATCAATGTCCAATAGGTTTGAATGACCGTAAATAATCAATATGTAGCGTCATGTGCATGGAAATAAATTATTCACTTCTCATAATTAGAGAGAGCTGCTGCCAAATTAGGCACCTTTTCATATGCATAGAAATCGGTCTGATTCACTAGTATGCTTAACACAGCCCAAAAGCACATCAGATGTTTTTGGTAACTGCCTCCAGTTGCCGCATCACACAGGCACATAACTGAAATAGTAATTTTAAAAAGCACGAGAAGAAGTTATACCACTTGAATTTTCTGGGTGGCAACGCACTGCTTTTACCCTCACCATTAGACTTAACAGATCTAATCTAATTGATTGCAAAGAGTATCCTCACAATACCCTTTATTTCATATTTCTCTTTATGCACTAAACATAAAAGTATACGTGGACTGGAAAGAATCAATAAAATATGCTGCAAAAAATAATGTCAATCGACAATTGGGTAGCACAATTTAGGTATGCAAAAAGCCTTGTCCTAAGACCAAAAGGAAAAGAATACCTTCTTTTCCAGCTCAACTATGAAGCTCTCAAATATATCCTTCCGGTCTTTGTCTCTTTCAATAGCTTTGAAACGTTCATCTTCTTCAAACAATGTCACTACTTTGCTAAACAATATTTAATTATATAGGAACGTTAGTGATAATGTCACCAACATAAAGGACCAAAAGAAAACCATCACCAAGACACACCTCCATCTTGAAGAAGATGTCAGCTCTCTGCATTCCTGGGTCAAAATTTGGTAAAGAAGAAATCAGAAAGCTAGAGGGAAAATAATAAATTTTTCAAAGTGAGGCGATAAATGACTCACTTCTAACATTTGCTTAAAATTATCCCTAGCCTTTTTCTGTTGAGTGCGTCTATCCTCAGCTTCCTGCTTTTTCCTTTGACCAACAAACTGTCCCATAAAATATAAGTGAATTAATCAAAAGAAAGGAGGATAGAACGACCATTATAGAGCTGACAATTTATAGTTTTACCTCGTTGAATGCTTCCTTCCTCTCTCCAAGTGTTTTTAAAGCACCATACCTTTTATCATTTATAATTGTTCTCATTGCCTGAAAAGTCAGTGCTACCATCAATACTTGAAGTTATTTGAGTGCAAACAAGAGCTTCAAGAACAGTAACTTACCCGCTCCCAAGTCCAGTCAGAACCCATATTTGCATTCTCCAGAAGTGCATGAAATGCAGCTTTAGCTTCCTAAACAAGTAAGGATCATCATAACTTAAACTACAGTACCCAGAATCTCTCTTGAAAGGACCAAAATATTGCAAATCACGTGTCATACCAACTTAGTGGCATAAGGTGATGGTTCACTATTAGTTAATTTCTCTTCGACAAGTGTCTCTGCCCCTTCAGCACTCACTTCAATATTCTTGGCTTCCTGAAAAGTAAATGGTTAAATTGCTTATGGCATAGGAACTGCAAACTAGAGAACACCATTACAAGATAATTTCAGGCATACTATGTCTTGAACAGATACTCCGGCTGACCAGGGAACATCCTGAATAGTGGACTTCTTGGAATCAATCCTGCAAATTTAAGTACAGAAAGTTCAATCCAATCTAAAGCTACTTCGCTGACTTTCTATGACATGATAGATTCTTTATTAGGTTACATTGGGGTTGTGCCATCATCAATTGCATCAGCAGCAACTTCATTGCTCTGTTGAACAACAGTTTGCTCAGCATCATCCGCGGATGTATCCAAGACAACAGCCACCAACGTTGAAGTAGGCACTGGGACAGATATTTCTTCTGATTCAGCAACCACTGCTGACTCGGTGTCCCCAGAGGCATTAAGAGGTGCCGCTGGAACTGGGCTTGATGTAGGTCCTTGAGATGTGGAAGATGATATATCTGCACCATCAGGTTCATTAACCGGAACCAATGAGGTAGAAGAGGAAGGTAAGGACTCTGATTGTGTTCCTGCAGCCAATTTTCTCTTTGCTTCCTCACGAGCCAACTGGAATTGAAGAGTGTCAAAACAGGATAGCGTGATAGAAGGGTAAAGAGATGCAAAAGTGAATGAGATTAGGCACCTTCAGTTCAGCAGGTATTTCCCACTTAGACTGCTTAGTAGCCTTGTTGTAGTAGTATCTACATGTCAATCAATAGGATAGAGTTAAAACAAAAAGAAGCTTATAGGGATGAACATTAACTTGACTTGAAAAGTACACACGTCCTTCCGTCAGAACTTGTAAATTCCTTCCAGTCGGTTGAAGCATCTGCACGCTGTCACAGTAAGAGAATGACAATGAGCAAAAGAGAACACTCAAAATAAAAAATAAAAAAAGAAAGAGAAAAATAAAACTACGCACGGTCAAATAGAAAAACTAAATGACTTTTTTAGGGGGGAAATGGAGAAGATATGGAAAAATTTTGTCCACATATAGAATAATTAAAAGAAGAAATAATGACACTGTTTTAATGATGGGAAGCTATTAGGAACAATTCCAGAGATAGCTCAAATAAAAGAAGGTCCATTGACCACCCAGCCAGAAGGAGATGGAGGAGCCATTTCCCATTTTGAACTCAATAAAATGCATAAAATCAGGATACTCTTTACTTATTCCACTCTAAACCACAACACAATGACTTTTAATTGTTCCTCATTATTTCAGGACCCAAGCTGACTCCCAATTGTTTATACTATTTTGACGTCACAATGAAATCAACAATTAAACCTCAGTAATGAAATTTTTAATCCCTACCAAGCCTCCACGTTGATGAAGAATGATCTTTTCAAACGGTACTATAAGAGTGACATACTCTAAAATGTGAATGAACTTGCACGCAACAGAAACTGCATTGCAAAAGCTCACTTGAAAGCTCAGAAACCATCCTCTATGTTTAAAATGTTCAGTCAACACTTGATTATGAAGAATTGCAAGCGTACTTGGGTATTTTTTTCATCACTAAATTCCTCAAAATGGATGATTAAGAAGATAGAATTGTCACACTGAAGGAAGTAGTAAAATGACAAGATACTAACATTAGGGTTAACTAGTAGATAAGCCAAGCAGCAAAGAAGCATATCACAAATTACCAATCAAGAGAGGAGCAGGGCATGTACCTATAAGTGCCTTTGAAGCTACGGATGTCATGCAAAGCGCATACAGAAAAAAATAGAATTGACAGTTCCATTCTCAAACCACCAAGATCCATGTAAAAGGTATCGAAAGTAAACACACTTCATAAAACCTCAGAGACCATACCAGAAGAGATAATAATGGGACTAAATCAAGTGAAACCTAAAATAATTGAGGGCTATATGACATAATAGATGATCACACTTCTAAGACAACATGCCTCAAAATTCTCTCCCAATAAGCAGGCCATCTAATAATTCAAAAGCCTGGCAACATAACCAGATATCCACTAACTATGCAAGTCCACCAGATATAACACAATTAACTAGATCAATCAATTCAAGGAACAGAAAATTTCAATATTAAAAGGAACAACACAAAGGAATATATCAGTGAACTGCTAAACTGGTTGATAAGTGAGAAACCAAAACCCACGCATAGTTTTACAGATCAGAAATATCAACCACAAATTTTAACAAATGGAAGAAAAAGGGTATTGATTCTCCCCCTGCCCCATACCAAGATTAGATAACCCAAACACACAAGTTATTCTTGACATTTTTTCCCTACCCAAGCAAGTCTTATGTTTTCCTTTATCCTAATAGTGACCAAAAAATTAAAAGAGGTTAACAAATTGCCTCATCCTTTCTTCTTGTTAAAAGCTGGAAAAGGATCTTGACATAAATGAATGATCGAATATATCAGTTACTGAAAGAGGTTTCACTATGTTAACTTTAAGGCATAGAGGGATCAACAGTGTTGCCTGGAAGTAAAGCTCCTTCAGAATGCATCTTCACATGGAAAATCCTTTTAATGAAACCTAATGACAATTTCCCATTACAGGAAAAACACCTTGAACTATGCTGTTTTGTTGAACAAACACCAAATAACCACACTTACCCAACTTAAGTCTCACAATGTTCACAGAAAATTAGAAACCGTGTCAGCATCCAATCTCACACTCCTAACAAACTAGAGACACCTACTTAAGTTCAATTAACAGCAACTGCTGCAACATCATATCAACAAAAGATGACTCAAGTAGTAGAAACAGAATTCTTGGTTCCAACACTAAAGATAATGCATAATAATTTCTACTCTGAAAGATTAATAAGCATCTTCATATAAATAAGATCACCACAAAAACTAGGATGCTCACGCTAAAAGCACAAATGTAGTCATATTTGCTTCTTAGAAAGCACCGAAATTTTACTATAGGTACAAAACTTAGAAACGCTTTCCTTTTTGACCAAGTTACAAGCCAGCTCTTCTTTTGTGTTACCTCTCTCCTCAAACAGGAAGAGCAATGAAATGCCAGATACAAAAGTTGGAATGGTAATCAAAGCACATATAACAAGAAATCCCATACCAGATACAAAGTACTTTATGTTATATTAGGACAGGTTACCCTGGATCACGATATTACGAGATAAACAATATACAAGTAGAGTTTCACAATGAATGTGATTACTGTCAAGCATCAAGTGAAGTATAGCCCACCTCAGTTACCGTCATCAACTCAAAGGGCTTCTGCCATGTAGATTGTTTTGTCTTCTTGTTGTAATAATATCTACAACAGACAACAGAGAGCAGAATAAAATCAGGTACTTTAAAAGCTAAATTAATGAAATGTAAACCGGAAAAGGAGTAGACAAGAAAAACATGTGTAGTTCAATAAACAGAAGGCTGTAAGAGCCACTTTGCATTTACTTGTCATTCGATTGTAATATCTGGATCTACTCAATAAAATCAAATTTGAAGCATGACCATTCTCACTCATCTTTAAGGCAACCTCACTCATTTTGAAGGCAATCCGGCTCTACAATGCCTCAGAAGACAATTGAAATCACTTTGACATTACTTCCAACGCCATCAAGTGATATTTGAGTCACTTTTCATGCTTTTGCACAAAACTTGCGGACATCTTGTGTCTACAAAGTATCCATGAGCAAGACAAATGAAGACGACAAGTAACCATCCCCAACCACAGAAAACGGCATACAAATGAAAGAAGGGCTAGGCCCCTTCATCAATTGCCCCATTGAAGTACTGCACTTGCTGGATTCTTATCACCTCCAAAATCAATAAAAATGACCATAACGTAACAACTCAACACAGCTAAAGCACAAACTAGCAGCCTGGGCCAGGAGATGTCATCAATCTGGTGCTTCAAATCCTAAATTACCCCCTACCTGTTGCAAAAGCAACTCGAGCTATTGCTTCTTTCTCTCTGTGAGTCACTTTACCTTTAGAATTAATTGCCAGTTAACAAGAGAAACCCATCCCATATTCAGCATATCAGCAACATCGATATTACCCAAGCGGATAGCTTCTCTAAAGGTGGGCATAGCCGTTTTGCCCCAATCACTCCATTGTGCTCTCATTTGTGCTATATTCTCCATAATATACAAAAACCTCCCTTATGTTGTCAACCCATCTTCTTCATTGGTCTTACCTATTCCTCAGGTCACTATATCACATGAACAAGAATCCCCACATTGTACTCTTAATGGGGCAAATACAAACTTCTCCCCTATAGGCTTAACTTTTGTTCCAAAAGGCAACAGTTTCTTTTGATTGGCCCACTTTTTTGGCTAGTCAACTCTAATTAAGCCTATTCAGCAGAATGCGGAGACACTAAAGACAGAAAAAGTAGATACAACCACTTTCATGATGAAGTAATAAAGGGAACTGAATACAAATGTACCACCAAAAGCTTGAGATTAACCATCTTCTCAAGCTATAGACCATCATTCTTTGTGCTTTAAAATTCATCTTTTCTATCTTGTGTATTGGAATTCTTTGCAACTTATCCTCCAGGAGAATATTGATTTCCAGGACAGCACTATTTCAGTTATCATAACAATGGCAATACAATTGCCACATATTGCATGCTATAAGCATTATAAGTTCTCATCAGGCAAAGAAAGTTTGCCCATCATAAGCATTCTCTATCTACCAATATGGTCAGTTCTAGTTTTTTTTTTTCATTTTCAATATGAGAATTCCTTTCCTCTTCAAGAAAGTGCCTCTAAAAAGAATCCATCAAAATCACATACTTTCTTCCTGCAGGAGATGTATGCTCTATCCAATCAGTTTGGATTCTTTGGACAACTTCAGAAGAGTTATGCTGACCGCTTGACTCCTGAAAATTTCAAAGTAGAATTTCAAGAAGTTCTTCAAAGTATCTATAAAAGGAGAAAGTTCAAAGTTTCGTTGCAGTGAGAAAAAACTATGTGGCCAATGAGGTGAAACAACTTAACCATATTAAATTCATACAAGTGCTAGTGCAGCAGAAACTCCAAGCTGCTCACTGGTAACCGGCAACACAGTCACAGGGGTAGTGTTCTGGCTTTCAGATGGCAGATTGACTTGATCCCCACTTGGGACTCCTGAAGCCTGTGGTTGAGACATTTGATGGTAGAGAGAAGGGGGCATTGGAGCAACAAAGTTCCCTTGCTGCTGTCCCCCATGAGAAGCAAACTGCAATTAATGCAGTCCATGAAAGCCATGCGAGGAAAGAGCTTAGAAGAAATTTTCAATTAATAAGACTTCTGATCTTACTGTGTATGATGATGACAGAGGAGCTCTTAGGCCGCTCCCTGCAGGCATGAAGTTATTTGAAACAACACCACTAGGCTGATGAGGTCGTAGTGACTCAGATGCCATGGGCTTATTTTGCTGAGAAATAGGCAATGGCCCCGGAGGAGGAGGAGGAAGGACATTCTGAACTGGCTGCCCAGGCCTTGGAGCCAAATGTTGAACTGGTGGAGGAAATTGGGGATGCGGAGGGGCAGAAGGCAATCCAATATTCATGAGTATGGTACCATGGCTAGGAGTCTGAAAATGTTGAGGTACTGTTGAAACAAACTGCTGTGGTTGCTGAGGCGGAAGCGCTGGCCAAGGCTGCAATAATTTTAGATTAAAAGCAGTTTTAGAATGATATTAATCACAGTAACAAGCAGAGACATGAATAAAATGGAGAATGGCAGTACTTGAACAGGCGCTGGCTGAGTAAAATTCCTTGGAGGATCTGCAGAACCAACTACAGGAGGCTGTAGAGGCTGTAGTAAAACAGTCAGAAAGAATCAGGCACTGAATTATAGGACAACCAACACTAGAAAATGAAAATGAGTCATGAAACTATTCCTGAGGCAAATGAATATGTACACTCCATGCCTAACACCTATTAAAGATAAAAAAAAAGACCTCATAGGTTTCCTTGGTCTCCATTCACCCATGGAAAGCGGGAATAAATTCCCCCGGTAAGCCATGAAGATGGTTATTAGTTCCGCTCAGCAGATAAGCAGAGGATATGTTGGCATTCTTTTGTCTACTGTAGCCTTGCTCAATTGATTGCAAGTGAACTTAAGCCCCGTTACATTTTCACAACTCCATTTTTCCATCAAATGGTATTCAACTCTTGGGTCCAATTTATAAATTGTCAAGTTCTTACAGTTTCTAGCCATCTTATCCTTAAAACAGAATTGTTGAATGTTGATCATTCTGTCTCTATTCTTGTTTTCTCATAGTCCAATGGCTAAATCACCTTCCACACTTTCTTTTGGTTGTAATTTACATCCTATCTATATGGGTTGCTTTTCCACTGAGTCTTCCTAGACACAGCATCAAACCACTTCAATCAACGTCTTTTCATAACGTATGGCAGATTTCCTGCAGATTTAAGGTATAATAATCTTTGCAGCATCACGTTATTTGTTTCACCCAGATGCTTCGCTTCGCAATACAAGTGTCCATGTTTAGCTCCCCACAACACAAACAACCCCCTCACCTCTCCCTGGGGGATTCATGCACCAATTTAGATATGGAAAAGATGATACCTCTTAGGCATAGTCCGGGTTTTAAAATGTACATTGTTATTACTAGAGCTCTATGTCCACTCGAGACTCTAAACAGATTCGGTCATTTTGAGAGGACATTAATATTGCATGAGGAATAAAACTATGTCCCATAATAGTACCTGAAAACCTGAAAATTGAGTATCATTGGCCATTGGAACTGAGTAACCAGCTTCAAAAAAATACTGCACCAGAAACGAACATGTTAGAACTTTTGGACTTTGCAGCACAATGAAAACACGCACAATATTAAATACAACAAAACATGCTTATCTCCATATATCATTAAATAGAAATGTATATGTAACTACACCCTCATGTGGTTATGCCACATACGTCACTGTATTCATATTGTAACAATTGATTATTGTAACAGTCTCAGTTACAAAGGACCGGATATAACCATACCATGTGAATATTTGACCATCCGGCCTAGTCATCAACCTAATTACTCTTTCCCCTGATCAACTTTTCCAACAATGTTTTCGCATTGAGTCAGTAATCTCCGATCATTGGCTTTTCTTTTCCCAAATAATTGTCATTTCCAACTTAAACAGCCAATAACTTTACAACAGAAACTACCGACAAAACTAACATGAATGGAGACATTTCTCGCCACTACTCACCCTCTGTTTGGTTACTTCCATTCTAGTTAGCACTTCCCTCTTACTAATATTTGGTTAATTGGCTGAGCTAGTACAAAGTTCTTGGCAAGATTTCTTTCCAATTTGATTGATATTTCTTCTTTGAGACCTGAGAAGCCATAATGACATTGAGGCACATTTCAATTTATAGAGACAAATCACCATTTTTCCTCAAAACCCAAAATCCAAACATCCGGTGGGCAAGGAATTAGTGACCATTAATGCCATTGTTGATGGCATTCCTTTTTTAAGCCAGCACTCAAGGAACCGCAGGCAATCCACACACTACAAGCCGGGTTCCATTATCTCATAATCATAAGCAATGTCTCAATTGGCTCGCTAATTCATTCCTCCTACAAAACTTTCAAAATTTCCCATCCTCAAAACTTCCCTTTCAAGATACTAAGTAAGTCATCAAAGTCAAGATAGCACTACAAAGGCAGCAGCTATCAGCAATATTTAGATCACTAAGGAAATAATTATACTAGACAAAATGACATCAATAGAGAAAGAACTCCCATGTACAAAGTTATTGCAATCAACCAAACTTAAGATAAGCTTCTCAAACAAGGAAAAATTATGTAAGAGGACAACTGATGAATAACCTCTTTTCATGCTCTTCTTTTGTCAATACAAATAACCTTCAATGCTAGTTTCGTTACGTTGTGAAGATGTAGAAAGGAGATTCAACGAAGCTATTTGTAATAAAGCTTTGATTTTACAGCATGGGCACAAATGAGCTCTCTAACGCCTTTGTGGGGTTTTATGTGTGACTCAAAAAACTTGGTTCTTACCCTTTGCAGGTAGTTCCTTGACATGGCAAGAAGAAAGACCTTGAGAACATATGCAAATTATGTGTTGATCCTTCCAATATGCTCACTCGTTATTCATCTTCCCCAAAAATATGATGACATTATGAAAAAAGATTTATAGACATTTTTTGCATTATTTAAAGATCTCTAATCAGAGCCAAATGCTACTGCATAGTAGGTGCTATTTTAAGAAATCATGTTGAGGTATCTGAGATTAATGCACAAGCTTCTCTCCAAACTACAAGCAAATAAAGGAAGTTGTAATAAGTTGGAAAGAATTTTAAAAAATTGGATACCTATAAATAATATGCCATTGCCATTGTTTTAGTAGTCATGACTGTTTGAATTATTCATGTCCTCCAGGTAAACTTGATCTGATCAACTAACATGGCAAAGGATTATTGATGATTTTGGCTATATTTTTTAGTTTCATATTCTTGTTATAAGAAAACAGATGTCGTTCAACATGTTTGAACTTCAAGGCCAAAAATGAGTAAGATAATTAAGTTTAAGAGCAAACAACTATCAATCCCATAAGCTTTACCAAAAAAAAAAACTATCAATCCCATAACTATGTGAACATAAGCACAAAATTTTCTTATACACAAGCAAATCATACTCACGATCATCTACCATCGATGTCCAAAATACATTTTTTATCAATATCTTGGGTTTATATGGCGTAGTATAATAAATTACTTGCAGAATTATGTTTGCTCTGTGCTATTATCGTACATATAGACACAAACCACGTTTCCAATTCATGAATTTGCACAGGTCCTCTATTAGCGCCCAACAAAACGAGTCACTTCAAATAGCAAAATAGAGACTTTAAGATCACCATAAGCATAAACATTCTAAAGAAGTGCTTAACCAATATGGTGGCTGTGTGGTAGTGCTGATGAGAATCAAACTCCACTCTCCCAACTCTCTTTGATGATGGAAGTTATGGTTGTGACAGCCAACTTGGCAAATCTCCAGACACAGAAAGTGTCAAACGGCTTATTTTTGGGTTACAAACAATCTTGGTAGAAAAACATCTTCTCTGTTTGTAACTGCAAACGACAATACAAAGGCCTCAAAGCAATGTCAAGCTTGAAAGTTAAAATCAATGCACAAGTAATTCTTATATTTTGGTCCACATATCAGCTGAAGTATTACTCCAATGGACAAAATTTAAGGTGCAAGATTTGTTTTACTCAGTTATGCGTAAAGATGCCAGGTCCCGCCACATATTGAGCACATAATTTGCCAGGAAAAGGCATTTAAAATTGACATGAAGATGCAATTACTCAAATTAAATTGCTTTTTTGTCCAAATGCAAGTGTCATCATGGCCGCGACCCATTTACTTCATATATTTATTCACAAATTTAGTAAATCTGCACTTGATAGCTCTTACTAAATACTAAGTCCATTTGAGAGATCTGTATCCATCATTTAGGTCATTGTTAAATAGCCCTTGGTAATAGAGTAGTAGAGTATGAATGACCAGATACACATAGAAGACATCTATTCATTGAAAACCCAGATTTCCACCGCAAGGACATCCTACCAAACATCCGTCTGGAGTGCAATAAAGGATCTAATTAGCTGTCCTCAACGATGCCACTGCATTGAAAGACATGACAAAAGAGCATGAACAGAAAGCAGGCAGAGTGCAACATGGCATGACTAATATGAATTCAGATTCGCTTTTTTAACACGATCCGATATTCTATAGTAGAGTGTGCTTGTTCAGTTGGACATACTAAAAGCCAGAAGAACTGACTTGAAATCAGATAGAACACTCGCCCAGCCTCTCTTGATAAAACCATCACATTTATTTGTGGCCACCAACTTGAAGACTTGCAATGCGCGGAGACCTTTGCCTACTCCACTTCATCTTCTTTTCATTCCTTTAGCTACTCACTCCGTTTGCTACAATCTTAGTCTAATGAGCGCTGGAGGGAAAAAAAATCAGGTCCTAAGCAGTAATTTGGTCGAAATCGAATCCCCAAACCACCCAAACATTGTCAGAAACGTCCGGCGGTGCCACTTCCGCAACGATTTCCCAGTCCAAGAAAGCAACTCGCGGGTCAATCTCTAAGCAAAAGCTCTCCCTCTCCCTCTCCCTTCAATTTCCTTCACCAACCCTCTCTCCTAATCAAAACTTTCCACCCACCACCCCCCCCCCTCCCGACCTTCTTTCACGATTCAGAACACGACTTGCCAATCTAGACCCGACAATCCACCCAAGATCGTTCCAAACGAAAGCAAAACGCAAAACCCATCACGGGAATTTGCCGCTACCGACCGACAATCATTCCCATTCGCGACAAGAAAAGCGTGGCAGAGAGCGCCTCGTACCTTCGGTAACCGCGCTCCTTCTGGGTTGGCAGTCCTGCGACGAGTACTGAGGAGTGCTTTTGGTGGGTCGTCTTCTTCTGCTGCTGGCTTTGGTTTGGGGAGCGAAGAGATCGATTCGTGCGCTCTGCCAGTCGAAGGGCAATGCGTTTGCGATGCGTTGTGTCTCCGTTTGTCGTCCTCTGCTCCTCCTTCATGCGGTGAGCGTTTGGAGTAGCCTCTTCAATTCTGGGTTGCTCTTTCCCTATGCTCTCTGTTTTCCCAAAAGTGGTTATTTCTTACCATTTCACAATTGCAACATTTATTTTTTTTCCTTTTTACATTTTTTGCCATACATTTTATTTTTATTTTTATTTTTATTATTATTATTATTATTATTATTATTATTATTATTATTATTATTATTATTATTATTATTATGTCCGCTCTCATTGTATAAAAAATTTACATGCCAATCATATTGGCATGTGTTTTTGGAGAATAGCATATGACTGAATATATCGAATGTCATTATCGGTCGCTGGATGCATAAATCCTCTTTATACCAACAATAGGAAACGGCTAGCTAGTCAATCCTTAGAAAGAACTAAAAACTGCACATTAACTTATCAGTACGTCATCAATCTCAAAACTTGTCAAATAAATGATATCGATGTGCAGTTTATAAAACCTTGCATTTAATATGTTGAACTTTTCTCGTACTTCCTTTAAAATTGTGATGCGACTACTGAGTGACCTAGCTTGTTTGGCCCTAGCGCTAGCCCTACCTGATCGGATCAATCTTGAGCCTAAAAATGACGAATGCACCCTTAAAATTAAATGCTCAATGTAAGAGAAAATTTCAAAAAAGAGTATAAAGTGGAATCATTTATTCTCAAGAGAGTTTTCAAGGTAAATCTTGTCTCAAATAAAGTCCCAAAGGGATCATTTAATCTCAAATGAGACCTTGAGCTCACTGATTCGCCAATTCCTCGTCATTTCGCTTTGCAAATGTGACTCACATGCTTACTCTAGAGGCAAAATCAAGGGCAACTTTGTCTGAAACATTTTGATCTTACCCAATCTGAAGTTAAGCTACGTTCGGTCATCCGGATTTCTAATTAGGATAGGACTAGATAAGATGGAATATAAAATCCAAGGGATTTTGATATATCCCATCCACTATTTGATGATTATAATAATAAAGTCGGATATATTCACATCATATAATTTACATTGTTTAGTATAAATACACATTAGTAAAAATGAACTAAAAATTTTACAAACGGAGATAGTAAAAACCTCTCGTGACACTCTTACTTACTTTATTTTATTTTATTTTTTATTTTATTTTCCTTTATTTTATTAATTAATATCTTTTTTTTTATTCTTCCCTTCCCATCATATTGTACTAATAAAACCTAAATACTAAAATACCTAAAATATATAATAAATGGAAATACATATTTATATATTGAAATTACTTTATAAAATATAATTAAATTCGAATATATATAAATTAAAATAATATTAAATTAAAATAACTAAATTGTTATTTTAAATTTCTTATATTAGAATTCAAATATTATTTATATTAAGATATAATTTTAATTTTGTTAGTTTAAAAAGTTTGTCATTCGAGAAAAATAACTTTCCAATTGTGAATGCTAGAAATCCTATCCACATTTATCTCACCTCCCACATGAGATAATTTTATCCGATCTATATCTTCCTTATATCTCCTTCTATCATATCTTGAGTAGGCACCAAATACAGGATTTGATAAATTTTATCTTATCCTGAATTTTATCCTGATTGCCAAACGCAATCTTAGGGTTCTTGCTCAAAATCCCTTTCTACGATTCAGATCAGCATCTGTCCGCAAGGTCCCAAAGAAGCAGCATCGATTAGGACCAGAAAACATGGATTTGCCGAAACAAAGATGGGCAGAAACCAGCGCATGAAACGAAGCTGAGATTATTTCCATGGTTAAGGAGAGGACGAGAGACGCAAGTCCCCAAGAACGAAATTGGGGATTTTGGAGGTGAATGAAGAAAATTAGGGATTTTAAGCACGAACCATAACTTCATTTTGGGTCTTCTTCAATTTGGGGCTTCTTCAAAATAGATAAAATCATTATATCTCGCACAAAATTGCCCCTATTGTTGCTACCAAAATAAATGAGATGCACTTGCAAGTCGGTCCGTGAAAATTCTGGGTACGAATAAAAGTCATTTTGTTCTAGTCAATTTATGACTAGAAATAGATTTTTCAATTTCTATTCCCTTAACAAGTTTCTCAACAAAAATACTCTTTTGATAATGATACAAAATTTCTATTCCCATATTAAAACAGAAATTTGTTTGTTAACAACACAAAATTCTCCCTCCTGGACGGTGACGGGAGGCTGCCGACAACAGTGGACGGCTAGCTAGTAGCAAAAGTGAGTGATGAAAAGATTTTTTATTTCAAAAATAGAAAAGTAAAAATATTTTATCTCTCATCTATGTTCCAAACCTATTTTTGGACCAAAAATTTATTTTAAAAATAAAAAAATGAAATTATGTTACCAAATAAATCTTTGTTCTAAACCTGTTCTCGAAAATAAAAATAGAAAATAAAAAAAAATAGAGCTCATGCGTGCCCTTGGCCACCTGATGAATTTATGGTATACTTTGAGACTAATTTAGTCCTTACATAACTTTATTCGAAGCAAATCAACTTTGTTTATTCTTTTGAATGAGCGGTTCTTCTTCAATTCTTTATTAAAAAAAAATCAATTACATGAGAAATCCAGGACTCAACAATTTGAAAATTACTAGTACTACAATGCTAAATAAGTTAATTTTCTATAAAGAAAGGGATAATAATATAAATTGTTTATGAATTTCGGATTAATATGGATTTCGATTCTCAGATTTAGGCTTAATAACCTTTAATGTGTTCAATGTGAATCCTGAACTTTACCTCGATATGCAATATAGTCCATAAATTTCTAATTTGTTCAATGTAGTTTCTGAAATTTTAGTATATGTTCAATTTAGTCAATGTTGCTAGTAATTTATATTGAGATTCCTCAGGGATAATAATTTAAAAACTAAAATGAACATTTATCAAAAGTCCAAATATCACATTGAATAATTCAAAAGTTCAAGATGACATTACCGCATTAAATAAATTAAATTTTTAGACGTCGCATTGCATATCAGATCCACCATAGTTCAAGTATCATTTGCATCCACGTCCCCAATTTTTCAAGATGATTTAAGAAAACTTCTGGGAAAGAAAAATTATGTGTCGAATGTGGATCAATGTTGACATATGTATTTTTACTACTTTGATCCACTAAACACAAAAAAACACTCATTTGAGAAAACCCAAGGAAGCAATGGTGCAATGTTGTTTCTTGCATGTGTCACGGTTTGTACTCCTCCCATATTCACATACCTTCATGAGTGAAGTTTGGGTTATCCAGTGAAAAGTGAGTGTTGTAGAGGGGTTGAATATAAACTAATCTATAGAAGTGGCGTTAGAATAGTTGGTGCTAGGAGTTCTAGGCCTCCCATGCACAAATTAGTGGGAAGCTGATGTTGTGGCAAACCGAAATCAATTGTCATGTCTAAAGTGATATGCTATCTTATTTGATGGACTACACACTCGAGCTAAATTTGGTGTGGTACAATCCAATATGGAACACATATGGTATTGTTCTCTGCAACAATATGGCTCACTAGATTTCCCACGAGTTATTCTGCGGTCAAAGAACTATCGGCCTACAACACATGTTTGAGAGTGAACCATTTGCTTATATATCTTGGAAGTCATTCAATTGTTTAAAAATCCATATATTTCCCCCTCAATCGAGTCAACCTGATATCCCCGATTGAAAGACACTATGCAAAGCAAGGCTATATTGTTCTCCGAAACAACTATAGTATGATATTATCTGCTCATCAAATGCCACACGGATTATCCTACGATCAAGGAAGCTCATGACACATGTCTGAGAGTGAACCATTTCTCATCTATCCTACTCTCGGAAGTCATTCAACTATTCAAGAATCCATTTGTCTCTCAATCAATGGACTTGTTGGCTTGATATCCCTAGTTGAAAGACATCGTGTGAAGGAAGACCCATAGACGGAAGGTTTTTTTTTTTTTTTGGACAAGTAAACTGCTTTCATTACTAACAAAAGTTTGGTACACGTACATCACGAGTGTCAATACAAAATAAATCCAAAAGAGCTGAGGGGGGATTGGTAATCCAGTTCCGCAATAGACAACCCCACCAATGAGTTTTGGCTAGTCAATCAGCTACCCTGTTGGTAGTACGATTACAGTGGGCTAAACTAATACCTGAAAGACTCGCCATTTTCAGTTTGGCTCTATCCGCTAGAGGTTGTACAGCCCAACTTGACGGAGCAGAGGAGATAATGCTTTCTACCAGCGTAAAGCAGTCAGACTGAATGAGGAAATTAGTTTGGTGTTATCTGTTGATCAGATAGCGCACGGGTCATTGAGAAACTGTCGGCCCGTGACATCACACTCCCGGGAGTCATTCAACTGTTCAAGAATCCACGTATCTCCCAGTCACAATCAAAATCCAAAGCCATTTTTTAGCAGCCACAGAAATGTCTTCCCTTCAACTATCTCCGAAGCCGAGCGTGGAGTCTGTTCTTCCTTGTCGCCACCCTTGTCTCTCCGTCCATCTGGAACTCTTCTCCAACTTTCTAGACCCTGCTCGGCCATGTCCATGCAGCAGGATCGGCGCCCCGTTTATATAGCCATGGCTTCTCCATCGAAACCTCACCGCCCATGCAAGCTCCTCCTGCCATGGCGACCGTGTTCATCACCAACCCGCGGTGCTCCCCGTCGTTGCCTCTCATCAAGAAGAGCAACGTCGGACACCCATTTGGCCAGCGTGCCCGGATACCCTCTTCTCTCTTGTCCAGGCCCAGCTCCTCCGTGCGGCCGCTCAAGTCGTCCGCCGGAGACGACCGGGAGAGCGAGCCCGCCAGCTCTTCTTCGGTAGCCGTGGTGTCCGAAAGGCCGGGGCGCGAGGATGGAGACGCGGAGGCGACCGAGACGTCGGGAGAGAGCGAGGAGGAGGAGAGGGAGAGGGAGAAGCAGCAGGAAATGGACTGGAAGAGCGACGAGGAGTTCAAGAGGTTCATGGGCAGTCCTTCCATCGAGGCTGCGATAAAGCTGGAGAAGAAGAGGGCCGACAGGAAGCTCAAGGAGATGGACAGGGAGAGCAGCGACAACCCGATCGTGGGGCTGTTCAATCGGATCGCGCGCGATAGTTTGGCCAAGGAGAGGGAGAGACTGGAGAAAGCCGAGGAGGCCTTCAAAGCTCTTGATCTTAACAAGGTGAGCGAAGGGATACAACTTTCGTTAGCACTTGATCGAACAGCGTGATCTTCGCATTGCGTGGGATCAAATTCATCAAATTCTAAGCATGTGTGAGCAAAGAACATGCGATTGGTTGGTTTTGTTTGGTTGACATTATTAAGCATAGAGAGATATGGGGACAGTAATGAGTGTTACAGTGGTATTCTTAATCATTTGGCCTGAGAGTTGACTTTTAACTCTTGCGTCTTGTGTGTAGAAGTAGAACATGTACTGTAATTCTGTTAGTTTGTAGGATTTTTGTGTCCTTTGTGGGGAAAGACTCGTAATACATGACAACTGGTTATATATAAGATTGTGTAAATCGCGTAATTAAGATGGGGCTCACCTGCCAAATCAAGCAGATACACGTGGATAGACTTCGTACCTGGGTACAGTTCTATAGTTTTTCGATTACAGGATTGGCTGTCAATTAGTGAAAATTTCTTTGGTAATATGGAGAGGTGATTCATAGACCTGAAATAGTTGGTTCTTTTTCGATGAATGTTCGGTGGAAGCAATGCCCCAACACTACCTATTCTATGTTTCACTGTTCAAATTTCTGTTTCGCAGTTGAGGAGCTGTTTTGGCTTTGATACGTTCTTTGCAACTGATGTTAGGAGGTTTGGAGATGGGGGCATTTTCATTGGTAATCTACGGAGGCCCATTGACGAGGTCATTCCCAAACTGGAGAGCAAGCTGTCTGAGGCAGCAGGTCGGGAGGTAGTCGTGTGGTTCATGGAGGAGAAGGCAGATGACATTACTAAACAGGTACTTCGATGAGAACTTCATGATGATTTACCATCTGTAGGGTAGCAGCACCTAAGAGACTATTTAATTTTTCTTTGAGCCAGGGCCTGTTATACACCATTTCGCTAAGATGATGTACAAATTTCTTCCTCGAATTTCTTTTAAGCCTGTTATACATATTGGTTATACACTTGACTCAATGTTGGGTATATTTGTAAATTGAGCATTAGTCGTACAACAGTAATAGCAAATGATCTTGCAGGACCGTTGCCAGTTTGACACATTTCCATGTCTCTGTTGATGAATTCATCTATTGTCAAAACCTGGATGCTGACCCGCAAGCAAATGGCTTTCCGGGTTCTTTGCAATGAATCTGCTTGATAAGTCACTTGGAAGAATAAATGCCACATCCCTTTTGACATTACTATCTTGTATCTCGATAAAATGTCATGTTTCCTCATCACTGATCAATTTTTCCAAGAGAAGTGTTGTAGTTTTGATGTCTATTGTCTAATCTGAAAGATGTTTGATACTTCTGAGGTTTTTCTGAGGTCAGACAGTATTTAATGTTACTGAAAGTTTCCCATCACTCCAATGCATGTGTGTAGGCTTGTGTGGTGCAACCAAAATCAGAAATGGACCTGCAGTTTGAATCTACCAGGCTGAGCACTCCCTGGGGATATGTTAGTGCAGTAGCATTGTGCGTAACGACTTTCGGGACCATAGCTCTAATGAGTGGCTTCTTCCTCAAACCAGATGCTACTTTTGACGATTACCTCTCAAACATTGTCCCTCTTTTTGGCGGTTTCGTTTCCATTCTGGGAGTCTCTGAGGTACGCTGTACTGTCTTTTACTTCGACGCTTTTCTGGACGATTGGTTGTTTGCCTTAATTATCTCTACATCTGGTGTCTTTGAGTAGCCCACTGGTTTGGTGAGAGGCATGCTTGTTTTCTGGAGCTAATCATACCGAACTAAAGCGATACTGGGCTATCTAGCTATGCTGGTATTCATTCTTGTGAACATTTGGTTCTTTAATCAAACTGAAGACCATATGGTTATGTGCATCTTGCAGATAACCACGAGAGTCACAGCAGCTCGATATGGTGTGAAACTGAGCCCGTCATTTCTAGTCCCATCAAATTGGACGGGGTGCTTGGGAGTCATGAATAACTACGAGTCCCTGCTACCGAATAAAAAGGCACTTTTCGACATTCCAGTGGCCCGTACGGCCAGCGCTTATCTGACATCACTAGCACTCACAATCGCAGCATTTGTGGCTGACGGCAGCTTCAACGGTGGTGACAATGCACTGTAAGCTTTATCGAATACTGTTAGACTTTTCAGTTTGGAAAACTCTAGCAGTGACCTTAGTAAATATGAGTGACATGTTCATCGATAACATGCCCTTTCTGTCATCTTTTGCAGATATATAAGGCCACAGTTTTTCTTTAACAACCCGTTGCTCTCTTTTATCCAATTCGTCATTGGACCTTATACCGATGACCTGGGTAATGTGTTGCCCTATGCTGTGGAAGGTGTTGGCGTTCCTGTCGATCCCCTTGCTTTTGCTGGGCTTCTTGGTGAGTTTTTGTGCATTGAGAAGTTGATTCATTGCACCTCTCTCTGTTAGTTTTCATTTCTTTTCTTTCCTTCCCTTTCCTATATCATCGTGCTACCTCGTCTATGTTGAAACAGGCACATAATCCACATGATTTGGGCTTTGTCTTGTTTACATACGAAATGTTGAGAGAAATTATGTTCTTGTTTGCTGAGGATATAACTTTTTGAGCACATAATGATCATAACAGATCTGAAAGAATATCCTAAGATCCAGGATCAAAGTTCAGCCTGATTTCATTTGGATTATCAACCTAATATGTTAGATTGATTTGAAACTATGAAAATATTTTGAGGATGAATAGTGGTCCTTGAGTCTTATGACCGTGGAATTGCCACTTTGCTTCCATCTTGCAAGCAACCAATGCAGCAGATGCTGACTTAAAGCTTCTGCAGGCATGGTGGTGACTTCCCTAAACCTGTTGCCATGCGGAAGACTGGAAGGAGGCCGCATCGCTCAAGCCATGTTCGGCAGAAGCACGGCCACTTTGCTATCCTTCGCCACTTCACTTTTACTCGGCATTGGCGGACTCAGTGGCAGCGTCCTGTGCTTAGCCTGGGGACTCTTCGCCACCTTCTTCCGGGGTGGAGAGGAAATACCCGCCAAGGACGAGATCACGCCCTTGGGAGATGATAGGTTCGCCTGGGGGGTCGTCCTCAGCCTCATCTGTTTCCTCACCCTCTTCCCCAACGTCGGAGGGACATTTTCGAGCTCATTCTTTGAGTCGCCGTTCTTCAGAAGTGACTTTTGAAAAGGCCGGTGATAGATCCAGAGGCGGTGGATTGAGTGTATGATTATTACAGTGATACCAAGAGAGATGGATGCAGGATCATCATGTAGGAGACCTAAAGTGTTGTGTAGATTGTGATGTCAATGAAATGGCAAGGAGTAATAGCAGCTCACCGATAATTGTACAGTTCATCTTCTATACGAACTGTCGCAGTTTGTGCAAGCATAGTTTGTTGGCAATTTCTTTGATTAATTGGATTATGAAGCTTTATATGCGAGCTACATAATCGCATTCTTTATTTTAATCCGTAAGTGTCCACATGTTTTGCATTCTCAATTTCCCTTATATCTTTGTCTTCTCAAGGAGGAAGGAATACCTTCTTGATATGTTACATCTTGAGATTCGAACGAGAACTGAGCTGAGATCTTTTAAGAACTTGTTTAGGTTCAAATTTTGATAAATATACTATAATTGGAAAGGTGGATGAGTTGTTTACTTCTTTTTTTAATATATTTGCGAAAGTATAAGTAATTGAAAAGCAATGCCTGAGGAATTTGCGAATGGGTCATGAGGTATAGCCTAACCGATATCAATATCTTATCGTTGATGAACGAATTGATACGGCCAAGAAGAAATCTAAATTAAATTCTATTAATATATCTAGTTGGATCCACTTTCATTTGAAAGTTTCAACTAATAAGTTATGGATCAATTAGGATAATATTAACTACTTCATATTATATTAAAACTTTGACATGAGATTTGTAATAATCCCTTCACATGTAAGCTCGATGTTAGGTTTGCTCCCTATTAGTTTAGGTACTCTTGTGTATCAACTCATTTCGACTTAAATACTCAATGCCCATCTTCATCTCTAGCATATTGAACCACGAAGTCGCCATTGTAACTAGCCACAATGCTTGTTTGCTTGGAAACCGCCTTGATCACCAATTTTTATTTTTATTTTTATTGAGATATTCACCAAACATTAGAATAGATGGAGTGTTCTAAAGTCCAACATAAGTGAATTAGTGCGGTATAAAGCTGTTAATATTATTCTAATTAGTGTATAACTTATTAGTTTAAGTTTTTGGGTGGAGGTAGATTTAACTGAATAAACTTTAATGGGTTCGAACTTAGACTTCTTGTTGGTAATTTGCCCGTCCAAAAGTTTTGAACTTTTACCATGCATTTCTAACTATAATTAAGTTCTAAAACATTAGAAATTATCAAATCACCTCGATCTGTTATGATTTTATGATTGGGCGTCCCTTAAAAATACCATCAATTTGCAAATATTTCAAGGTTAATTGTTGACTAGCACAAACACAATACGAGTACCTATCGTGGAGGGAATTTCACTTTTTGTTCAATCTAAATCTTACTTTGAATATTCCTTGCTTTTTCATCAACTCGGAGCACCTAATACTTTTACAATTTTTCATAAATAAATCTTTTCTCTAATAATATTTTGAAACTTAGATAGTATTCACAAATTCGACACTAAAACCAAAGAAAAAGTCGCCTTTTCCCCTTTCACAATACCATAAGAAATAATTGCAAAACAAGTATTGAAACCTTCCTATTTCGTGCTCTTAAATTCTATAACATTTTTTTTTCCAGACAAAAAAAGAAAAAAAGAAAATCTATAACTTTTTAATCTGATCTCTCTCTCTCTCTTTTTTTTTTTAATAACAAATTTTAAGATTAGGACAGTTGTGGAATCTAATGTAGGATTCGATGGGTTCAAGGCATCAGAGGTTTACCAGTTTACGTCATGCATCTTTCTGCCCCCTCCACGTGTACTGTCGGGACTTTTTCCTGTCGCCGTCGCCTCCTCCTTCTTGCAAGAATCTCCTGAACAACCCACCTCCATGAACGCCGCAGCGCCGCCCGAACCATGTTGAAGCTCCAGTTCCGGCAGCAGCTCCACCTCGCTGCAGCCGCTCCCCGCCTCCTCCCTCGCCGACCCATCACTCCCGACAGCTTCTCGATCACGACCCGCCAGCCGTTTCCGCCGCCGAGCCCCTCCTCTCTCCGCTCCCGCCTCCGCGCTTCCCGGCGGCGCGCCTCCGGTTTCCCTCAGGTCCTTTGCCGGAAACATTCTTCGCGATCTTCGCGAGTTTTGGTCTTTTCTTGATTGCCGTGTGGTGTGCAGGGAGGCGGCGGGGGCAATCTGGTGGGGGATGCTAGGAACTGGAGCCGCGCCATCGACTCGGTGTACGGGGATGATGATGATGACGGGGACGGCAGCGATGAGGATGAGGATCGGAGCTTGGACCTGCTGGTGAAGTTCGTCCAGAACGTGTTCAGGAAGATCTCCAGGAGGGCGAGGAAGGCCGTGCGGTCGGTTCTGCCCGTTTCGATTTCGACCCAATTGGTGAGCCGAATGTTCGTTTTTTCTTGAATTGGTTACGCAGAGGATTTTCCTGTTGATTGGGAATTGGTTTGCTAACGTTTATCTTGAGCTGCTCGCTTTGTGTTCGTCCCCCAATGTCCGTGGCTTGTTGTGTTGATCGGTTGGTGATTCACTCCATGTCGATTTGCACTTTGTCTTGAAGTACGAGGTGGTTTAAACCAGTGCAGTTTGAGTGATTGCTTACGGTTTCCCGATAGGTTCAAATGATTGTGTTTGTCAGCTGGTTCATCTTAAACTTGTGTCTGCTGCTCCTCAATTGCAGTCCCTTTCTATTAGTGAATTTGTCCTTATCAATTGCTGATTTTAGAAGGCTTGAATTGGATGTATGATTTGTCTCAAGGTAAAGTGTCTCTTTTTGCTTTTCGAATTTTTGATCTGTGGAGAAGAGGACTCAAGCTATCCAAGGAAAAGGCTAATGTTGCAGTTCCTTGGGGATGATTGATTATCATTTAAGTTTCTCTACATCACTTTTCCAATAACAGTTGTCTTTGGATGGTTACTGATCAGTCGGTGAATCATTCATTTCCATTTTGCAGGTCGGCTTTTCCGTGAATGGGGTCCTGATTTTGGCATTTCTGTGGGTCTTGAAGGCATTTCTGGAGGTAACTTAAGATTTTCAGTGTTTCCATACATTTTTGAGTGAATTCAGTAACATGCTCTCTCTTCGAGTAGCCATAGTTTGAATAAAGAATACCCCTTTGGCACTTAACATGGATTCATCCTGCCTCCAAGCATGTTTACTCAGTTTGAGCCCACAGGATGGTAGCAAATATGTGATGGCAGGGTATAACCTCATTGTTGTGTTGACTCGTTGATCTTCTATGTTCCGCTTGTTTGCCATCTGGCTGTATTCTTGCCTTGTGAAAGCTCCAAGGATATTTTGCTTTTCAACTGATTTATCATTTTTGCATGTCCCCTCCTCTGTCTCCGACCAAAACCACCCAAAAAAGTAGAAAAGATAAAGAAAAACAGAGAAAGAAAAGGAAAACGGATAGGATTCCTATGGTCATTCTGAATTCATTCTAGAACGAACACTCAAAGACCAGGCAAAGTTACAACGTACTCCTCCAAAGTGTTTAAATTGCTACACTGTCCATTACGAGCCAACAATTATGAGGTACTTGTGTCTTTTTTAGTGGGAACTTTGAGAATTTGGGAGCCATAGTAGCTTCTTCTTATCCCACCAAAGATCCTTGGCTTTTCCAGCTAATTGAAGTCTTCAAAGGGATAAGATACTATGGTCTTCTATGGAGGCAGAAGAAGCTTTGATGATACAGTCCCAAAGAGTCTTTCTTTTGACTTTTCTTCCCAAAAACCTCTGCTAGTGTCTGCTTGAACTTTGATGCCTGCAGTACTTGGCACTGTTTCGCTAGATGCCTAAATTGGAATAATGATCTAGTTGTCACGTCACATTGGGAATCACAATGAAATGCTCTGATGATTAGGAGTGTTGTCAACTTTATTTGGAAATCAGAGTCTTAGATAGTCATAAGTTCTTCAAAAGTGCAACTGATGTGTATCTTACTAGTTGTGTGTACTTCACTATATTATCACAAAACTGGGCAATGATTTTTTCTCCTTTTGTAAACTGAGAAGTGCATGAATCTAAGTAAGTGAAAAAAATGCCTTACAAATGAAGGAAACGAAGTAATACCGAACAGTCTAGTGAGAGGGAGAAAAGATCAATCCTATAAAATCTCACTTGACTATAAATGCTAGTGCACTCAAAGGGTGAAGGACCATCAGGCTTTTTTATCATCAGAAAGACGACTATAGGATAATTTTGAACAATATTTAAGAGGAATATTCTGTTAACTTGTTTTGAATCAAGAAGTCTAGCATCTAGCCCGTGGTATCACAACACCCTGCAAAGTCTGGGACCAGAAAATCCTTAATTGATAGTCAGAGATATTCGAGTTGAACTGATTGATGGCTCTCTAGTGCTATCCAAGAATATTTATCTACAAAATACCGCAGAAGATTTCACTCTCCAATGCACTTTGGACTTGAGTATAGCTTTCCAGATGTGTCTTTGTTGCTTAATACACGTTTGACCAGAGTATTATGAGAGGACACTGCTCTCATGTTGAAAAAATGATGAAATATGCAACATGCTCTTTTATATGGCATACAAAGATTAGAAGAGTACTACAAATAACATGAATTTCAGTTCATACAGAGTCTACTATATGCAGAGGGTAATTATTCGTACTCAATTGGGCTTCATGCTTTTCTTTAATATGATTATTTTTTGAGCCTTTTCTGATATGTTTTCTTGTGTACCATGAAGTCCTTGTAGTTGTAAGATAAGTTTTTGCATCTAATCTATTTGAAACCATGCTCAGTGTAAACCTTATATCTTGGCCTTTTCTGTTTCTAATTGTTTTGCTACATCAATTATTGTGTCTTCACCTTTTGTACAATAATTTGACTTCCGGGATTTATCTTTCTCTATCATTAATTGCAGAAATACATGGCAAAGGAATAATGCCTGATTGATTGTGTTGTTTTTTATGCATTATTTCCTGGAACTAATCAATAGTAGCTTGGAGTTGAAGTACTTAGTTGAAAGAGTTTTCTCACAGCATGAATTTCAAGATGATACATAGGTCAGTGATCGGTATGGTATATGCTGTAAGAAGAATTTTACTTATCATGTAAATTCTGCTTGATTTCAGAACATCAGTTGCATGTCTAGAGTCTGAATCCTTTTATTCAACAATCATAGGAAGTGCCTTTGAGGCTCTAATAGAGAATATACAGTTGATAAATTTTGAGCCGGACTGTTTTTTTGGATTCCTAATGCAAGAAAGTTGCCATCTTGAATAATTTGATAACGTTAAATATTGTCCCCAAAATTCTGTTGGAAAGCGTAAGCGTTTGTAGGATTTCTGATTTCAGATTTAAGGTTTTCTTCTCATTTCGTAGACTAGATTTGTTTCCTTCAAGTTGGCACTGGAGCTCGGTTTTACTGTACTGCTCCCACAGCACATATGTCCTTTTCCCCCGGCCATTGGCCAAAGCTGTTGTTTTTCTTTTTTTTCTGAGGATTGCGATTGTACTTCTACCTACATTGTGTTTTCCAAAATTTGCTTCAGGTCATATGTACCCTTGGAAGCGTTGTGTTCGTTAGCATCTTGCTGATCCGTGGAGTGTGGTCCGGGGTTACTTACATGCAAGAAAACCGTAGTTACAAGATGAACGAAGCGGACGACGATCATCGTGCATGGAGTGGGGCACAGCCGGTTACGTAGTTCATGCACACACAACCGAACCGGACATTGTATAGGAAGGATCAAAGAAGGCAATAGTATTATCCTTCCCAAGAGCAAATTCATAGATCACCATTGATTATTCTCGTGCCAATTCATTTCTCAGCAGGTATGCATATTTGCATACAGTTCTAGATTGAGTAGCAGTCGAATCATCACCCCAATGCGGTCGATCGGAATGAAAGCCGGCATTCGTAATTTCGGGTCAGAATGGCTCTCCCCTAATACTTGTCTGCTGAGAATAAGAGGTAAAAGAGCAGCTCTCTTGGTTAGACTTACGGGTAATGCCCAATTCTTTGGTGACCTTGTACTGGTTGCTCTTTTTTTCTTTAGCTTAGCTTAGGTCATAGGATGTCTTTCAACGCTTTAACTACTTTTGAATAGTGAGATCTTTGGTAATAAATGAAGGACGACATGAGGTGTTATGTTTATTTTATTTTATTTATATGCTTCTTGGATAGAGAGAGAGAGAGAGAGAAGTTGGTTGGCCCTCGTGGCGTAGCCCTAGCAAGCCGGTGCCGAGGAAAAAGTGTTTAATTTGTTTGTTTGATGACCGATGTGATGTGATAGAATCAATCATGTTGTCCGTCTAAGATGGTTTCATAGTGTTAAAAACTTTTAAATCATCATATTTTCATTGGCTTCTTAAACCGCGTGTGTTAATACGGTGTGGTATAATTCTCATATGAAATGCTTTCGCATCGTGTCGATCATTAATCCCTAAAAGTTAAATGATAAGAGATTTGAAAGAAGTGTCGGGAACCATGTTTGATATATGAGTGAGAACTTGTCTAGTCATATCGTGAGAACTTGTCTAATCATGTTGTGTACTGATCCATTATAGAGTTGTGGGGACTAACGAATCGAAAGCTAGGATTGTTAGCCATTGATTTACAATCCTCATCAATTGTCGGATTGAAAGTGAACTTTTATCGACCTTTTTGATAGCTTTACCGTGTTTTATTTCCCAACGAGGTAGACAAATCCATGAATAGACTTACTCGATGGGTAGGCTCGAACCGAGCCTGCTCGGGCCTAAACTTCCTAAGATTCCCGCCAAGGCCCGCCCAAGGGAAAAACACGAGCGGGCCGAGTAGCTCATCGGTACCGTCCTTTTCTTTTAATTTCAAAATTTCCAGCTAAAAATTAAAGTAAATAGAAATAGGAAACAAAAGAAAAATAAATTTAGGGCTTTGAGTTATTTTATCACCTCACCTTTGCCTTTGAGTTTTATAGCATTCTCTGCTTCATTTGAAATATGGGTTTATATCATGTTAGTAGTACTTACAAATACTAAATATCAAAGCAAAATTATTAACAAAACGAATTCATAATCTCTTTCAATAATCATATTCCGGGCCGGGCCGAGCAGCCCGGCCCGCTCGCCGAGCGGGGCCCGCCAGCACGTGCTCGACCCGAGAATCCGGCACCACTAACCAACCAACAAAACAAGAAGCCTGCAAAGAATGAACCAAACAAAGCGGCAACGACTCAAAAAATTCAAAAATTCAAAAAAAAGGCCAGAATCAGAAAGAGACGTTCGAGCTAACCGCGGTTAAGCCACGTGGCACCCCAACGGCCTGCCCCCCGCCCCTCCCCCCTCAATCTCCGCCGTCCAAACCTCACCACCGCAACTAACCATGGTTAACTCCACCCCCCGACCCCCACTCTCGCTTCTCTATATAGCGAGCCCTCCTCATCGCGACGAAGATCACGCACCGTTTCCGGTTCTCCAGATCTAGAGATAGAGAGAGAGATTTTCTTCAAGAAGGCGTCTTCATAAACGCCTTCGACCTCCCTCCGGCGACCGCCGTTTCCTCCGATCTCTCCTCCGGCGAAGCCTCTTCCGGTCCCCCTTACCTTTTCCGGCGACGAAGATGAGGGAGTGCATCAGCATCCACATCGGCCAGGCCGGTATCCAGGTCGGGAACGCCTGCTGGGAGCTGTACTGCCTCGAGCACGGCATTCAGGTTCGTTCCTCCTCCCCGCCGTCGATCTCGTCTTGTGTGGTTTTCTCGACAATGCCGATGTAGGTCTGAGTTCGATTTTGAGCTTTCCGTCGCCGGATCTGGATGTGCGTTGTTCCGGCGCGCGGGAATCGCTAGATCCGCGAGTCTCGCTGGCTGTTGTTAGGAAATGATGTGCGGAGCGGATAGATTTGGCTGTGATCTGCGCCAGATCTTGTTTAGTCAGGATTTGAGATTCCGGCGCGCGGAAATCGCCAGATCCGCGAGTCTTGCCGGCGGTTGTTCGGAAATGTCGTGCGGAGCGGGTAGATTTGGCTGTGATCGGCGCTGGATCTTGTTTAGTTCGGATTTGCGGTTTGAGTTGATGATATGAATCGCTTGTTTCTTTTTACGTTTGTCGTTTGATGTCTGTATCATGCGATTTAGTCAGATCTGGTTAATTAATCGTCGGATCTGATTTTCTGGAGGTTTGTATTGCGCTGGATCCTGAGGTTCTGCCTGATCTGATGTATCGTTTTATCAAAGCTTGAATTATGCATGGGTTTAACGTAAAATGTACAGATCTGCGACTGTATGTTGTATTTTCGGAGTGTAGGATCTTTTGTATTATTTGATTAGAACTAGTGTTCGGAAAGATCTGGATGTGAATCGGTGTAGTTTGAGTGGAGTATGGCTTTGATGTTGAAAGGTTGAACATGATTAAGTAATTCGTTCAGATAGGTCGATGGCTGTAATTTTGAATTCTGCAAGTTTCTGCTGTGACATAGGCTCAATGTCTGGTTTTTTTCCTGTTCTGCAGCCTGATGGCCAGATGCCAAGTGACAAGACTGTTGGCGGAGGTGATGATGCCTTCAACACCTTCTTCAGCGAAACTGGTGCTGGGAAGCACGTCCCTCGTGCTGTCTTTGTAGATCTTGAGCCCACTGTCATTGACGAGGTCAGGACTGGAACCTACCGCCAGCTCTTCCACCCTGAGCAGCTCATCAGCGGCAAGGAAGATGCTGCCAACAACTTTGCTCGTGGCCACTACACAAGTAAATTATACTCTGCTTTGTTTGTAGACATCGTTTGCATGTTTGTCACAGTTAATTTGAATTAATGGTTTTATTTCTCTGTTGCAGTTGGGAAGGAAATTGTCGATCTTTGCTTGGACCGCATCAGAAAGCTTGCTGACAACTGCACTGGTCTTCAAGGGTTCCTTGTGTTCAATGCTGTCGGTGGAGGCACTGGTTCGGGGCTTGGTTCCCTTTTGTTGGAGCGCCTGTCTGTGGATTATGGCAAGAAATCCAAGTTGGGTTTCACTGTCTACCCATCCCCTCAGGTGTCCACATCTGTTGTCGAGCCCTACAACAGTGTCCTCTCGACCCACTCCCTTCTGGAGCACACCGATGTTGCTGTGCTTCTGGACAATGAGGCCATTTATGATATCTGCAGGCGTTCTCTTGACATTGAGCGTCCCACATACACCAACCTGAACCGTCTCGTTTCGCAGGTATCTTCAGTTGCCATTCCAGTGTAAAAAGTTCAGATTTCCGTCGATATTCAGCTCGTGAAGTGATGAATGACATGATTTTGATTTCTGAATTCAGGTCATTTCCTCCTTGACTGCCTCTCTAAGGTTTGATGGTGCCCTGAATGTGGATGTGACTGAATTCCAGACCAACTTGGTCCCATACCCCAGAATCCACTTCATGCTTTCATCCTATGCACCTGTCATCTCGGCCGAGAAGGCCTACCATGAGCAACTCTCTGTGGCTGAGATCACCAACAGCGCTTTCGAGCCATCCTCTATGATGGCCAAGTGCGACCCTCGCCATGGGAAATACATGGCATGCTGCCTCATGTACCGTGGTGATGTGGTGCCCAAGGACGTGAACGCAGCTGTGGCAACCATCAAGACCAAGCGCACCATCCAGTTCGTCGACTGGTGCCCCACCGGATTCAAGTGCGGTATCAACTACCAGCCGCCCACAGTTGTCCCTGGAGGCGACCTCGCCAAGGTCCAGAGGGCTGTGTGCATGATCTCCAACTCAACCAGCGTTGCTGAGGTCTTCTCGCGCATTGACCACAAGTTCGATCTGATGTATGCCAAGCGTGCCTTTGTGCACTGGTACGTGGGTGAGGGTATGGAGGAGGGAGAGTTCTCCGAGGCCCGTGAGGATCTCGCTGCCCTCGAGAAGGATTATGAGGAGGTCGGTGCAGAGTTGGCTGAGGGCGAGGATGATGAGGGTGACGAATATTAGAGTGTGTCTGCGCCATGATCTCTATTGGCTGTTGATGTTGTTGGGTCTGTATGTGTTTTCTTTCGTTTTTCATTTCTCTGTGGCTTCAAAGACACCTCTGCGTGTTCTGTTATTACTATGAAGTGAACTGGTGATTCTGGTATGCATTAAAATTCTCGTCCTATATGTTTTTCATTAAGTTATGAAGTTACTCAGCTGAATAACAATAATAAGACATTTCAAATTCAAATAGGTCGTGACCAAAAGATATAATAAAATTCAAATGGGAACTTTAGTTTTTCCCTTTTCCGAGGGAACTTTAGGTTTGAGAATTTCCAAACTGTAATTTTTCAAAAAAAAAAAGAGAATAGATTCTCCATTTTTATACCCCATATCCTATTTTGACACCAATAAACAAAATGGTTTCTCGAAATCAAAAATCAAACAAATCAATGAACTGGTGATGAAATTTATAATGTTGGGAGAGGCGGGCTGCTCGAGTGGGTGGATGAGTCTGGGCTCGAGCGGGGTTCACTAGTGGGCCGAAAATTTCAGGGCCCAATGATGAGCGGATGGGCTTTTTTGTCTGCCTCTTCTTTTATTAGTATCTTTTATTTGTTCACATATTTGTTTTCTTTACTATTATTTCTCTCTTTTTATTTTTTATTTTTTTATACTTACAAAAAATGCATATTAATTTGTCAGAAAAAAGTCAGCTGTCAAAATATGATATAGTAAATTAGCTACGTTGAGAAAGGGGCAACGTTAATTGTAAATATTGAATCATGTCATATGATTGAATGTAATTTGGTAAGTTTAATTACATAAAAAAAAAAATTGTGTTTTAGCCAAAAATGGTGTGGAAATATTGCCACCCTAAAAAAAATGGGATGATTTTTGTCTCAAAATTTATTTGTTGTAAATACCAATAAGAATTTATAAGTGGATTTTGATGTAAAGCAAGTCTCGAAATATCTCTTCAAACATGATCAACTACTTATCAATTTTCCTTAGAGCAATTACTTATTAATTGGACAGCCATTTAAGTTAAAGCCCATTGAAAAGGATTGACTTTCACTTTCCATGGTCAACTACTTATCAATTTTCCTTAGAGCAATTACATGAATTAATTTACCATGAATTCTTATGGAATTTAATGTTGCCTCGGCATAATAAGATGGTATTAATAGGAAAAGATATCATAACCTATCAATCTTCACTCAATCACATGAAGTGATGACAATGAAAACAAGCCAAATTCAACTTTGTATAGATAAACTCCACATACAAAGTCTCTATCTCATCTTAGACTTATACAATATAAAAATATCGGAAGTTAGATAAGTTTTTCTTGCTTACTCGAATTAATTGTTGTCCTACCTACTTATTAGTATTTCTAAGCGGCTTGATAAGATCCCATACCTAGAGCTAACATCATATAACTCAATTGAGACTTTGTAGAATAAACTAAACCTCTTTTGATATCTTTTTGAATAAGAGCTAAAGTAGCCTCTAATAATACCATTATATTGTCATAGGATCGTTCGAGTTAAGCAGACAAAAGTTCTGTAAATTTGAGCAAGAGACCATTTGGATACCGATGCTGCCTAGCCAGGTACAATCTACAATTTACTGGAATACTCCTAAGTTACCAAATCTTTGCAAGGCAATTCGTGCACAAGTCAACAACGGGTATTGCTCCGAAGAGGCTAGAAGTACAACGGAATCACTGTTAGAATATTTAAATAATAAACTACGCCTTCATCTAACAACTTAAGTTTTTAGAACAGTTGGTAGTGGTCCCACAAAATCTCACATTGTATCAGAGCTAGGAGGTCCTGAATTCGAATCTTCCAAGCCCCTATTTGCCTCTCCAATTAAATTTCCACGCTTAGTACTAAGCAAAAGACCAGACTAAGCGTGAGGGGGAGTGTTAGAATATTTAAATAATAAATCACGCCTTCATCTAATAACTTAAGCTTTTATAACAGTTGGTAGTGATCCCACAAAATCTCACAATCACAACACAAGAACAAATTACATACCAACCGGAACTTTTGGCTGAACTGACAACAATCTTGAATAGAAAATCATTTAGCTCCTCTCTGGCCTTCTCTTCCTTTTCCTCCTGCTCCCCACATGGGCGTCTTTGAAAGGGGAAAACAATAGAAACAACAAATCTTGCCTATCCTCCACCATTATCGTTCCATTTTCTGATAATCACCATTTATTGCTATAATCCTCTAATCATCTCTTTGGTCAATCATCTTATGTCATTCTAGTTTAAATAAATTCAAAGAAAAGGTTTGCGCCTACAATGCATCCACGTCTTATCCCTATTGGATAATTAGGCGTTGCTTTTCCCCTAGCTTAGACCCTTTATATGAAGCCTTTGATAAGAATAAAGCCCCCTTCATGCTACCTCTCCTTGGGTGCATGCGTTAATTATATTCTTCCCTCTAAACCTCAGCTGAATTCCTAGTGTTAAGCATATGGGTTCTGAAGCCCAGTTAGCACTTTCAGATGACTGCTTGAATCAAACAAGG
Source organism: Eucalyptus pauciflora (assembly GCA_007663325.1). NCBI lineage: Eukaryota > Viridiplantae > Streptophyta > Magnoliopsida > Myrtales > Myrtaceae > Eucalyptus > Eucalyptus pauciflora. Next base: position 383,984 of record VMYD01000136.1, on the reverse strand, counting down.
GGCACTTTTCCTATTTGACTTGTCTTTCCTTTGAAATTTTCCGCTTTCTTGCCTAGACTAAAAAAGGAGGGAGCATGCCTAGAGGAATTTTACTGTAAAAAAAGAGTACCATCTCTTAAAGAGAGTGGACATGATGTAATAGAACTCCTAGCGAGATGGCCCAAAAATGGCTTGTAAAGATTAGAAATTTCTCTCTCAAGGGATGGAACTGGCTGAACGAATAAAAGCAACCCTACCCGGAGTCCGGACATAAAGTTTTGGCTAATGATGACAGGCTACCAGGAAGCAAATTTAAAGAATCTTTGAAAGTGAAGAGGAGTTTTTTTACCATCATAGACTGATAGCTTATAAAGGAGATGGTTCGTGAACATTGGTTTAATATGATACAAAGGCCTTTATTAACGAAATATTTGATTAATAGAATAACATCAAATCGTCTTAAATTATGGAAGTAAAAGGTTCGAATTCGATTTTTTCCTTTTCCGCTCACAACAGTTTTTAGATACTCTATAAAGAGAAATAACATTCTACTGTTCCTATCCTCAAATCCATTTATTGATCCAATATAGTCTTCACTGAAATAAGTTTCTATAGTATAATCAGGCTTAGAAGCAACATCTTCACTAGGTCAATGGTACCGCATATCGCCCCCCTCTTTTCTTAGCAGCCCTGGTTCTGAAAAAGAACATTTATGCATTAGTCCAAACCTTCAGGACATATTTACATCAGATCCATAAATAAAGGTATATAAATTGCTTGCTCATGGGTCACTCACTCCCTTCATTGCCTTAAGGGGGGTGTAAAGAGTTATTGCGGCATTCCTTTCACTCACGGTACACCTATTATATGATCGTCGACTTACTGTCTTCTCATTGGGTATTGACTCGCTGATAGAGGATAGGGTTGAAGGAATGAATTTTTGTCAACTAGCTTGAGATGAAAGTAAGTTAGTAAGAGGATTAGGAATGAAGAGACTAGGGCATATCTTACTAGCAATGATTTTTTTGCGGATGCTATAGGATGCTTGGTAGGGGAGTTAAATCATCATCCCCTCGTGTTCCAACGCATTCAAACTCGAACAAAATGAAAGTTTCGATTTCACATTTCACTTATCACCTTTTTTTTTTTTTTTAGTTGTAAAAGTAGTTCCATTCAATTTAAGGGAAAAGAACAACCCATAGCAAAAGCGTCCGAGTAAAGGAGAACCAATAGAAAAGAAGTAGGTGAAACGGCCCAATTAGGAATTAGATCATCAACCCTATCTATTTCATTAAACACACAAATCTCACTCTAGAAATAGCTTAGAGAGCACTTACTAAGGAAAGTAACACGCTCGAAAAAGTCAGCTTTGGGGAAAGCTGCTTATATCATATTATTGATGGGGAAGGGATAAGGTGGCCAATGGGACTTTGTCAAAAGGTGGATTGAAAAATCTTGTTTGGGAAGAAAAAGGGGAGTGATACGACACGAATGTAGGATTACTTCTAACCTCGAATCTGTCAAAGGAGACTAATAGATAGGTTTACTCACATATACTTTCCTAATCTTTCTCCCGCTGGTTGGTACGACATCTAGGGGAAATGGCAACTCGTCTGGTTTGGACCAAGAGCAACTCGACTAGGGATTGAGACTCTTCCTTTGCCTCATTAGGACCCTTTGATAACTAGCACAAGCGAGTACAGATAATACGTTAATAGGGGTAATCCGCTAATATGTAGAGGTTCGTAGGTGCTTCAATGGGATCTTTTATCTTGGTTGGCAGAGAGATTACCATATGTTTAGCATTTCCTCACGCTTGCGCTAGAGAAAACCCCCTCCCCTTCAGACTCTATATCTCTTTTGACTCTATACATGTGGGCACCTGCTATTTATGAGGGTTCACCCACCTTGGTTATAGCATTCCTTTCTATTGCGCCTAAAATATCTATTTTTGCTAATATTTCACGTGTTTTCATTTATGGTTCCTATGGAGCTACAGTGGAGAGGCAACCACTTGGGGCCTATCTATTCCATACCTAAACGCAACTCAAAATGGCTATGATTAGTATAGTTAACCGTCGGTGCTACTTCCTTAATTAAGTATCCCATTCAAACTTTTGTAGGGTTTGTTTACCGATCACAATTAAAGCATTGCACCTCACTAGGACGGTTTTTCCCCCTTAGAGTCCTTCTAGCGGGTCTTAATGCCTTTCTCTCTTGCACAAAAGAGAAGTAAGATCTTACCAAACTTCAATTACATACTTTCTTTTAAAGAATTAGATATAACAAACTACTTACTTTATTAGCATAGAATTACCTTCAATCTCTTATTTTCTGATGGAAATTAGGAGTTAAGCCCGTAAAGATTGTAAACGAATGGCAAAAGTCCCTTGTATTTATTCGGCCATCAAAAAGGTAAAAAGCAGGTCCAATCTAATTAGACCCTCCGTGTAGTCCCCTATTCGTATCAATTGGATGAAGAAATTGCATGGGAGGAAAAGAAAACAAGTGGAAGTTCTAGTCATCATTGGAAGACATCTTCGGAGTAAAAATCCCTACAGATCTATCCAATTCTAATCAAATCAAAAGAATTTGATACAAGTTATTGGGCCATAGGTCTTGAAGATACATACCCTAGCTATAGGGTTCTCTCGCTTTCATTCTTCAAGGTCTGAGTGTACGTTGTGGAACTAACAGTCCTTACATTAAATAAAAATTGGATGGTGATTGGAATGCATTCTAGGGAGGTGCTTCATAAAAGTTTCTTGAAACAAAAGCCTCTAGGCTTGATTACATAAGGCTTTGTCTAGCCCATTGGCTCGACCTGGCCGAATATTGTAAATTTCTTGGCCTTAGACTACTATGGTTAGCTTCCTGACCTCTTCAAGCTAGCAAGCAGAGCTTGTTGTAGTCTTTATCCCACCTTTGCCTCTTCCATTCTCTATCTCCTATTTATGTATTTTTTTTAAATGATTTTTGGATCGCCTAGTTCAATAGCTCAAAAATAGGTGGAGTTTACCCTTTCCTTTGAAGCACAGTTAAGTGTTTCAACAAGGGGATTGTTCAACGAATGGGAAGCAAACAAAGTCTACATACCAACATAGAAAAGCTTCGCAGCTATCCATAAGAGAGCTTTACTCTATAGGGGTGCTAATGACTGAAAAATCTCTAAGCCCCTTTACTATATAAGGGTTCCAAACCCGAAAGTTTTCTGTTCAACCGGAGCTCGTTGTCTACTAATCGAGCCTTCACTGGCCACAGTTGATTCCTTTTCTTATGTTATGGGATTTTTTTTTTAATTGTAAGAGTAGGTGTAAGCTTATAGGCAATAGCTAAGCGTTAAGAAGTTGGTTTTTGCACTTTTCTTAACACATGTTCATTAGGGCACGTAAAAGAGTGATCACGGGTATAACATGCTCACGGCCTAAAGCACGATTCTTACCTGTTGCCTTCCAAATGAGTTAAAGCTAATTATAGGTCAAGCCATAAAGCGAGTGCAGTAAGCTAGCTTTACTCTCCAGCTAGTCCTAAAAGCCAATCTTTTGCCATTGTGTTTTTTTTTTTGTCTACCTTTCACTCTTTTGATTTCCTTTGATGAGAGTGTTACACTTCCCCCTCTTGGCTTTTTTCCGCTACCTCACAACTTATCGTAGCTACTGTTCCGTGGGCTCTTTGTTTAAGTTCCATACTGCTAAAAAACGCAAGGAAAAGCTCCTTGTGGTTCAACCAACTGGTGAGTATGATCAATTGGTCACATACAAGATCTACTAGTAGGGCGTGAACCTTAAGTCGGGTCTTCCCAATCAGCGAAGTCCGGGAACTATCTCATTGAAAAAGCTAAAACATCACAGGCGATCGGGCCTACCCCTACCTTTGAATCTGCTAGAGAACAGAACCTACCACCTCTAAACGTACGTTTTCAGCACGACATGATGCCTTCGTTGACCCCTTTTGAAAGCATGACGAGCAGCTTACCTAAGCCCACCCATCGCCTTGCAGCAAGCAACCTGGCATCCATTAGATTAGCGGCTGGAACCTTCGAAAAAACATCAGGAACGAGGCATCATAGCCCTTTTGAATCAGCTAAGACGAGGCTTTCTTACTTGTTCACAGCACTACTTAGTAAATAAGCTTCCGAGGCCAGCCCTTGGTGAGTTTACGAACCTTGACCATCACCACTTCCAAGCCCACCCATTTTCATGGGGAACTCACGCCACACAAATACCCTGGGAGTCTTTTGTCTTGCTATCATTTCGTCCTGGCGCTTTTCAAAGGCACGTCTTTAGTGTTGTTTGAGTCCACTACTTTCGGGATTTTCCTTTGCTTGATAAAAGTTGCATTTCTCATGTACTTACTAATGTGTTTAAGCTAAATTCTATGTGCATTTACGGTGATGAGTTTGGACCTTATGTTAATCTTTTTAATTAACATAACTTATAATCATATGAGGTTCACAACTTTAACCAGAGAGTTCTACTCACTAGAATTTGAACCGAATAATTGTATATGGCATAGAGTTTTTAGAAATTGAATTCTAGAGAGATTGCAGAATGAGATTCCATTCATTAAGTCAATTAGAGCGATTGTAAAAAGGTAACGAATATGTAAAGTTTTTAAATGGGAACACAAAAGAAGAAGAAAGAACAGTTAAGGAAATGTAGACAAATCACGAGATTGATTAGTCAACGCTAAATATGTGTTTTTCCTTTTTCATAATTCTTACCATTTATAAGGTCTCGATCAGAACTATTTTAGACAATTTAGGTTTAAAATAGGGAAATTGCTTAATTAGTCATAATGTTATTGTACCGATACCAATTCAGTGCTAAATCCTATTTTGCCAATGTAGTTTAAAACATTTTATGTAATTTTAATGTAGTCCATCCAGCCAATTGTGATCGGAAATTGCTCACATGGCAGTCCATAAATTATTTACGTTAGCATTTCACATAAGATGGCTGGCATGATTGTCCACTACGTTAGCAATTTCTCGCAGCAATTGGCCAAAAAAGTTATATTGGAATTTCGATAAAAAATTTATGATTCAGAAATTTGAAAAAGTTAAGAATCGTAGACAACACTAATTGGGTAATTATTTCGTAGTAACGCGTGTCTATAGATTTTCGTTAAGTGGAAATAATATGAGCTTTTCAAATTACTGTTTCATTTATTGTTTATATATAGTCGGCCATTATTATTTATCTAGCCAGCGTTAGTATTTTTGGGATTTTCAGACGAAAGTTAAAAAGATCAAAAATTCATTTTTTCAATTCGGGAGAGCTCCACCGGGAAAACACTTCATAAATTTATCCGAAATGCCAATCAATCTTATATTCTGGATCGCTCTTGGTCCTAAATCTCTGTCTTACCAAAATTATCTCTGTCCTGATAAACCAGAATCTCCATTTCCATAATTAAACTTCAAGAATCGCATTACTTAATTAAAACCACATGCCTTTCTCGTTATGTTTTCTTCCCCCATCGATCATAAATATAACTCCAAAAGCTCACCATGGTTGTCATAAAGAAACTCACCAAGACGCCCAAGCCAAGCAAGGGGAGGAAGAAGATCGAGATCAAGAAGATCACGAACAAGAGCAGCCAGCAGGTCACCTTCTCCAAACGCCGGTCCGGCCTCTTCAAGAAGGCGAGCGAGCTCTGCGTCCTCTGCGGCGCGCAGATCGCCATCATCGTCTTCTCCCCGGTCCACAAGATCTTCTGCTTCGGACACCCGACTGTCGACTTCGTCGTCGACCGTTACGTCCGCGGGACGAGCGCCGATCCCCCCCAGGATGGAGGTGAAGAAGAAGGAGCCGCCGCCGCGGCCGACGACGTCGTGCCAGCCCTGCACGCGCTGAACGAGGAGTACGACGAGGTTTTGCAAGAGCTGGGGAGAGAGAAGCGGCGGGGCGTGCAGTTGAAGGGAGGCGAGAGGGAGAGGATGGGCGGCGGCGGCAGCAGCAGCAGCAGCGGCAGCGGGAGGTTCTGGTGGGACAAGCCGTTGGACGACGACATGGCGGCCGAGGAGCTCGAGCAGTACGTGGTCGCGGTCGAAGAGCTGATGCAGAAGGTTGCCATGAAGGCCGACGACATGATGATGAGGTCGCTCCTCCAGCCGTACGGGGCCACGGTGGGCGCGGCGGTGAATGCGGCCGAGGCCGGCGATGCCGACATGGCGGTAAACCATTTGGCGCATGAGAACGAGGGGAGAGTCGACGATTATGGCCAAATTGGAGGACCTGGATTTTATTGATGAATGCAAGAAGCCTTTCTTCTTCTGCTCATGATTTGAATTTGGATAGTTTCGAATGTTTTTTTTTTTTTTAATCATCCATCTTTATGTAAATAAAGAAAATTTCAGATTCACTGTTGTGCCTCAGTGGTCTTAGTCTGGACATCTAAGAATTTATCCCATCCTTGTGTTGGACATTCTTTTTTTCCCGAATTTTATTTGGATAGTATCGAATGCAATTGGAGACGAGAAAAGTTATCTTATAATGCTGAATTCCAACAATGTCGAAATCCTGCCACGGTCTACAGTGAATAGCTTTAGATCGGACAGGGAAAAAAAAAAGAAAAAAGCAAACCTTCTCGCGCACCTTCCTCGCCCGTCTTACTTGGTCCATTTCATAACGAAATTTAAATGAGGAAGAAAATTGCCCATATTCCAACCACTGGAAATGTCACACGCTCGCCGGTTGGTAAACATTTTGGCCGGTTGGCAAGTTCAGGTCCTTATTTGAGACTTGTTAATCACTTTGAGTCCTTATTTGAAACAACGGTCACTTTGTTTCTTTATTTGAAACAACGACCACTTCGGATCATTATTTGAGAAAATATGCTCACTTTCGGTTCTTATTTGAGATTTTCCCAAATTTCTATTATATTTGTACAAATGAGAAGTGAGACCTCTATTTATTCAAAAACCCCCTCTGTTGCATAGATTTTCCTTTGATCTGATGATGGAAATTTTATCTCCCCATCTACCAATTGTCCATATTAATTATAACAATACTCTAGAATAGTGCACATTTCCCATATTACCCAAATTTCCCATATTATAGAGTACTCAAGAAACCCTAGACTCTTAGAAATTTCAAGGCGCGCTCGATCATTTTGGTCGCTTGCTTGATTTGGCCGGCAAGTGACCATTCACTTCTCCTGCCGCCCGTTTACTGGACTCTCAGCGCCACCGGCTCCGTCGTGCGTTTACTAATAACTCAGTAAAAAGTTTACAATGCTTATGAAAATTCACCAATGACGTATGCGTTAGTATATGCTTTTCATTAGGAAATACTTAGGTCAATGCTCACGCATAGGCACTTTAACTAAACATAAATTATTAGTTGCTTTTCAAACTCAAAATTCGCTGATTAGACATAAACCAACATGGAAGACAGAATTTGCTAAAGTTAACCACTAAAAATAAATCGAGACAATTACACCAAGAGTCTTAAAACTTGTCAAAATAATCAACCTAAGTCCTAAAATTTTTCATCTCGTACATTTATATCCTAAAGCTTGTCACAGTCATCGACTTCATCCCTTCCGTCAGCTTCTCAACTCTGTTAGGTTCTAGATTATTGAAAATTCGACGTAATTAAGAATAAAATAACATGCGATATTTTCCATCAGATTAAAGTTGACAGAATTAACAAAAGGACTCGAGCGCATCAAAGTTGAGAGTTTTTAGGATTCGAATACATGAAACAAGAGTTTTAGGAGTTTGGTTGAATGCCATGACAAGGTTTAGGATTTTCTTGGTTATTGTCATTAAAGAAATCCATTTAGGAATTGATTTTAGTCAGTCAACATATTTTCCATCTGTTCAAAATTTACAAAGTTAATGAAAGAACCCGAGCGCATCGAAGTTATGAGTTTTTAGAATTTGAATGCACGAAACGAGAGTTTTAGGAGTTCGGTTCAATTTCATGACAAGATTTAGGATTTTCTCGGTCATTGTCCTAAAAGAAATCCATTTAGGATTTGATTTCAGTCAGTCAACATAATTGTCGGGTCAGCTGTTCAGCGATCGCATGACGCCCGTTTGATCATCCAGTAAACACACAAAATGCGTATGCAACATGTTCTGCTCATAATAGAAACCCAGGACAACTTTGCAGTTCTTAGCACAGAGAGAATCTAAGGGAATTTACATTTCAGAAACAGCTGAAGAAGAACATTCATGCGCGCATACATCATAGAAAAACTTGTGCGCAGAGAGAGAGAGAGAGAGAGAGAGAGAGAGAGAGAGAGAGAGAGAGAGCATTCTCAGCCTAAAGGGTGGTAGCTGTAGTTTAGTAGTTAGAGATTGATTACCTATAGTCAGATGCACTGATAAGAAAAGGCTTCTTGCACATTCCAAACAGAGAAGCAAAAAAGGAAAAAGAGGACCCGGAAAAGAAAGAAACCAAAAAATTCATACATCCTTCAGAGCCTAAGAAGCATATCACCTGTATCTCAGTCCAGCCGTTTATCTTTACTCCAGCAAATCTGAAAAAAATCCAAAGATTCAATAAGGACAGTGGACATATTAACTGGTGTTGCTACTGCCTGCCTCGCTCCGGTGATCCAACGTCTCGTTATGGGTACGATCATCATTCTCCTTCGTCATCGAGGGTAGTTTCAAAATGTTCTCTGCTTCACCTTTCATGTCGGAGCTGGTGTTCTCATCCTTTACTGTTGATGTCTGATTGCTAATGAAATTTGACGAATTTCCCACTTCAGTAGTGGCGATTGATGAGGTTGAATCGGATTCGCTGCTGGAAGAATTCCCAGTAGAGGCTTCGGCCATCTCCACTCTAATATTTTGCTGGTTGGAGCCATCGCTGGCATGCGCATCAACCCAAGTTTGATTTGGAGCTTGAGGTGAATCCAAGATGTTCTCAGTCCCGTTAATCACCGGACCACTCATTGTCAAGTTAATGATAGATCCCATATTCACTTCTGTAGAGTTGACTCCTGCATCTTCTTGGTCCTTGGGATCAGCAGTAATGGCTGGTTTCAGAAGTGAGCTATTTGCAGGGCCAGCCTTGGTATCATCATGATCCTTAATTTGACTTACCACTTCACTGGAATTTGCAGCCTTTTCAGCAACTTGATTTTCTTTCATATCTGACCTCAAGTTATCCTGACCTTCATTAATTTGGTCAGAGATAGTTGAGTTGCTTTCCTGACCTGTTTTACTTGACTCAGAATTGTCATCGGCATCATGTAAACCTAGCTTTTCTGAGTCCATTAATGTAGTTTGGGTGTCATGGGTAACTGCGCTGGAAGCATCATCGGCTTTGTAATTTTCTTCACGTGCCTCGTGCTTACTATGACCACTCTCACTCTCACTCTCATTGTGTTCTTCATCCTCTGAAACATTCTCATCCTCCGCTTGACCCTCTTTGTCCTCCCCATCATCACCTTCAGTCTCCCTCTCATCATTATCCTCTTCTCTCTCTTTCTCCTCATCTATGAACTCCTCCTCACGATCAACTTCTCCCTGCACTTTCTCTTCATCAGGCTCATCATTCTCATCCTCTCCGCCTTCTCTCACTACTTCCGGATCATCAATCCTATTTTCCTCTTCTTCACGCTCTTCTTCCTCTTCATGTCTCCTTGCAGCTTCTTGATCTGTTACACCATCATTTGCATCCTCTCTTTCATCATGTTCGTGATTGTTCCCCTCTTCTCCCAGCCCTACCTCATGCTTATTTGTTTCTTCATCACGCTCTTCGTTGTGCTTGTTTTCGTCATTCTCCTCTCTGCTTTCCTCTTTATCTATTGTACTTGCTTCATCAATGTCCTCTCTGCTTTCCTCTTCATCTTCCACATGATTCGTGATTGTAGCTGTTTCATCCCTAAGAGGATGAAGATCCTTTCTCCCAAACTTCACAGCACGATTACTTTCTTCTTTTGCCGCTGTTTTGGCATCCTTCTCATTCAGTTCCCTCTTCTTATCATGTGAGTACTTAACTTGATATATCAACCAGAAGCATATACCAAGCAAAAGTAAAATCTGCAGACCATGTTTTATTTTCACGCCTTTAGATCTCTGATTTCTACTCGATGACTTCTTGAACATGATGATACCTTTCACAATCTTACAGTAAGTTTAACAAAGCCTGACCAGAATTCACAGTGGGTCAATTTACCAAAACAGAACAAGATGAACAACAAGATAAATGAGAAAAGGTAAGAGTAATACAATACAGCAGACTCTATCAGCCTATCACAACGACCTACAGGTTGTTCCCTCGCAAAGTCGATATAATCAACTCCACATAAAGTCCCAATTGCCAACCCTTGGCATATTTCACAAATCACTTCAGATAGCTTCGCACGGACATTCAGAAACCAGTCTATAGGAACGATTACCCATCCATCTTCCTACTAAATTCTAATCCAAAGTTGGCCACGATAAATAAGATTATTAGGTAGTTAATTGAATTCCTGACCAATCATCTCCAAGAAACACTCAGCCATTAACAAGAACCTCAGAGGAGCTCCTATTTGCAGTAATTTGGCACGAATCGACCTATTCGAGACTCCCCTTCGTCTCGAATTCAAACACAAGAAACCCAAAAAAAGAAACAGAACTGCGATCATTTTCGTTTCTCAGCGATCATATGGTGCCCTCATCTCACACAAACCTCAACCATCTACAGTCCTTCTTGAATACCCTGCAAAGTGCAAACTACAGGGACGTCGAACCAAAACCCAACAAGATTACGACCCAGAAAGGGAAAAAAGGAGAGGAGGGCGCAGGAGCGAACCCAAGAAGACAAATTCAAACCACGATCAGACACAGGACTCAAAACCCATCATCAGAGCCCTGGAACCCCAAATCTTGCCTCGTTCGAGAACGAATTCCAGAGACAATCATCAACAAAACCGAGCAATACCCTCGACAGAACAGAAGAGAGAGAGAAAGAGAGTGAGAAGTGCCTGCAGAACGGAAGAGGAAGGACAGGAGAGTACCTGGCCGGAGGGAGCAGCGAGCGAAGTGGAGTGAAGAGAAAGCGAAGCAGGCCGAAGAAGAGGAAGAGAGCTCCGTCGAGGTAACGAGAGTTTTACAGGGATCCAACACCGAGAACGACCACTGTCGTCGAGTGTATCGATAAAATAATATAATATATACTTTTTTTTTTACTGTAAAAGAAAGAAAGAAATAATATAGCATATAATAAAATGAAATTAGCAGAAAAAGAGAGCGGAAAAAAAAAGAAAAGAGAAACTGCCGGGAGACTGCCGTCGTCGCCGCCGTGATAGTGACGGAGCTTCTTAAGTGATTGTTAAAAAAAAGACTTATAATTTCTTGAGAATTTAAATTTTATAAAATAAAATTAAAAAAAAAAGGTCCCAAGCTGAAATGTAGTTTTAGATTGGATCGGTTTACATTTGTAGAACCACGAACCGGCCAACCAGATCCTAGAACCGGTGATTTCTTTTGTTTTTTGGTTTCTCATATAACCGAGAGTATTCCAATATTAAAAGAAAAAAATAATTTAATAATTTGGGTTTATTTCATAATAAAAAATAGAAGAGTTAATAAATCTTGGCGGATCCATCGGTCCAATCGATTTCTTATTTAGGCGCTTGCCCATGGCCGGCAAGGGGTGGAAGCCTCGCTCAAACCTTGTTGACCCAATGTTGGCATCTGCCGTCTCACCTAAGTTGTTTGATATTTATGTTAGCAATTTTTCCCCAAAATTAATTGGATAGACTACATTAATAAATTGTCAAAAAATTTAAAATTCAATTAGCACAATTAAAAGATTTAGGATTAAATTAATGCAAATGCCATAGGTTTTACAATTTTTTGATAATTTCTTATGTCATAATTCTTTCTTGTATCTAAGTCTTGAATTTCAATTATTTTTTTTATTTTTATATATGTTTTTGCTTAAAATCGATCTGTTGGTCACTCACATGTCCTTTCCCTTTTTCTTCTTTCGGATTGAGGTTGTGGCTTGGAATTTTGCACGATAGATACGTTGCTGAAAAGAGCAGGGGGTCCATAAATGAGCTGTCAGCGTAGGTGAGACCATGCATTCCTGGACGACACCAATTAAACCTATTCTCGACTTTGGACCGAACGGACGTTGACATTTCACAGTCGTGCATCCTCGCTCACGATGCACGTAGCTGGACGGACGAGGACACGACAAGACCTCAGTGATATTAGGTGAAGTCGCTGCTTCTTTTGATGCCCTCGTCGAGTCGAGTCTCGCCGGACCTCTTGTTTTCTTACCCATAGGGAGAAATTGAATAAAGTAATGCATGAGTTGGGACCATCGCTTAAGACTCAATAAGGGTGATCAATTATCGCTTCAATTTGATTCCTCCTAAGTTGCGAGGATTGAGGACCGGATCAAACAATCATGGGATCGAAAACTAGCCTGGGCTAGTCTAATGAAACCAATCACTTAGTAGAGAAAATTTTAAAAATTGTAAGATTTTTTTTTAAAAAAAAAAAAAACTATATTTGTTACTATTTTAAGGTTTATCGCTATTTTCGAATATATATATTTTAAAAGAGTTAGTTCAATTCCCCTTGAAATCGGTACAGTTCAATTCCTCCTAAAACTGGGAACCGGATTGAAAATCACTAAATTGGAACTAGCAACTGGACATATGCCTCGGAATTGGACCAAACCAGCTAATTTGGTCCAATTCGAGCAGTTCCCAATTCGATTGGTCTGATATGCTCAACTCTAATACCCAATTCAATTGATCAAACTTTGATGTAATCGACACATCATAGTGAGAAGTCTGATTAATACTCAATTGGCTTGATCAATACAATAAGATTTTCGGACACTGCGCATAGTTTGATTAGATGGAGTGCAAACCTAAGGAGATGAAGGTCACCCTCCCATGTGCTCCCGTGGTTGTTTAGATCTAGGCTTAATTAACGTTAAGTGAGCTGGGTTTTCAAAAGCTAGTCAAAATACCCTCTCAAATTAGACAAACGCAGTGGGGATTCAACTGCCTCTTCAATCGATGCTGGGCTCGGCCTTGCTGAAGGAGGAAGGGCCATGTGTACAGTTGGACCCTGGGTTAGGCCAGACAGGCTCATCATAATCGTGGAGGAATCTTAGGTTTGGACATTCATCCTCGTTCAATGTCCATGTCAAAACCTAGGAGAGAGTTAGAAGAAGGGGAAGGTGGTATGGGTGGCGGGAGGCGGTGGCGGTGGCGCTGGCGGCACACCCACATGCCGGTAAAGGCCGTGGAGCCCTTATGGCCTGCCTAGGGTTGCGCAAAACCTAATATTTGCTTGTTGAGGTCACGCGACGCCAGGTCAATCATTGCCAAGGTCACATGACTAGGGTGAGATTTACACCGTTGATGAACACCATTTTTCCATTATTTAAATTTGCTTATTTTTTATTATTTTTTATCTTGCTTTTAATTTTTCAATTATGTATTTCTCATTTTGTATTTTAGTTTTTCCAAAAGCCACGTAGAACGCCACATCAGCATTTCAATATCGGCTCAATTGCCACGTCATCGTCTTATTCATAATTTCGACAGAAGGACGAACTCGAACAAAAACTCATATAATTTAGGACTCAATCGACAAAACAAAGAAAGCTCGGGGACCTCCCTCAAAATTCAAATCAGGTATTTAGCTTTTCCTTACAATTCATCAGTCTCCTCTCTCCTTTCCTCTTCACCTTCCCCATGATTCGTGATTTCAGCCGTCTCGTCCCGACGAGGATGAAGATCCTTTCTCCCAAACTTCACAGCACCACCAGTTCCGCCACTGTCTTCTTTCGCCGATGTCTTGGCATCCTTCTCGTTCAGTTCCCTCTTCTTATCGTGTGGGTACTTAACTTGATGTATCAACCAGAAGCATATACCGAGCAAAAGTAGAATCTGAAGACCACGTTTTATCTTCGCGCCTTCGGATCTCTCATTTCTACTCGACGACTTCTTGAACATGATGAGGCCTCCTGAAATCTCACAGTAAGTTTAACAAAGCCTGTCCGGATTTCACTGTGGGTCAATTTTCCAAATCAGAACAAGATGGACAACAAGATAAATGACAAAAAAGGTTTAGAGTAATACAATATGATAGGAGAAGAACAACATAAGTGCCATAATTTTCATATGATATTCATTTTAGCGTTAAAACTTTTTTTTTCCGCTCACTTGAGTGACAAATTGGAATAAAATCGATTATTTGAGTACCAATTCCAGCAAACCATCTTACATGGATTTTTTTGAAATTTTTTTGTTTTTCTTTTGCTTTTTCACATTTTTTTTAGGGGCCAATGAGGGTCAAGCCGTGAAACCCTCGCCCAATCTAGGTGAGGGGTGCCTTGCCTTCGGCCATAAAGGCCCCAGGCGAGGCACAGATGTGGGTAAGGCAGCCCTTGCCCATTGGACGAGAGGGTTTCTCGGCTAGTGACCCTCGTCAACCCTAAAAATATAAGGGAAAATAGGAAAATTATAAATAAAAAATATTAAAATATTAAAAAAATTTCCACATCAGCCGGTGAAGCCATGTAGGACAACCGGCGTTTAGTCAAATTTTTTGATGAGGCAAATAGTTGATGCTACTCAAATGATCGATCTTTCAAATTTGTGGTATTTGAATGAATGGAAAAAGAAATTTGACACTCAAGTGAATGCTGTACAAAAGTTATGGCACTCCTATTCTTATCCCCTGTATGATAGATTCCATCAGCCTATCATAACGACCTACAGGTTGTTCCCTCACAAAATCGTTATAATCAATTCCACATGAAGTCCCAATTTGCTAACGCCTGGCATATTTCACAGAGCACCTTAGACAGCTTCGCATGGACCGTCAGAAACGAGTGGACAGGAAATATTACATCTCCATGTTCCTTCTAAGTCCTGAACAACCATCGCCAAGAAACACTCGGCCACTAAAAAGAACCTCAGAGGAGCTCCTATTCGTAGTAATTCGGCAGGAAACGACCTATTCTACACTTCTCCTTCGACACGAATTCATGTACGAGAAGGCAAAAAGAAAACCTGCGACCATTTTCGTTTCGCAGCGATTACAATCATCCCCAGGAACTCACGCCATGCAAAATGCATACTCCTCGAATCAACGAAAGCAGAAGGCAAGGCTACCTACAGGGTCTTCCTTCAATACCCCGCAAATTACAGGGATGCCGAACAAAACCCAAGAAGAGAGAGAGAGAGATAGAGAGAGAGAGAGAGAGAGAAGCAACTACAGAACGGAAGAGGAAGGACGCGAGAGTAACCTGGAGGAAGCAGCAAGCGAAGTGGAAGTGAAGAGAAAACAAAGCAGGGCGAAGAAGATGAAGAGAGAGAGAGTCCCAAGTGAGGAGAGAGCTCCGTCGAGGTAACGAGAGTTTATAGGGATCCAAAACAAAAAACGAGCATTGTCGTCGATTGTATCGATAAATTAATATAAACTATAATAAAATAAAATTGCGGGAAAAAAGTCGTCGATTGTATCGATAAATTAATATAAACTATAATTAAATAAAATTGCGGGAAAAAAGGGAGAGGGGAACCAAAAAAAAAAAAAGTATATGCCGGCAGACTGCCGTCCTTGCTACCGTTATATTGACGGAGCTTCCAAAGTGACTGCTAAAAAAATAATTATAATTTCTTTAGAAATTTAAAATTATAAAATAGATTAAAAAAAAAAAAAGATCCAAGCTGAGATGTGGTTTTGATGCGGGCGAAGTTGTGATACGGGCCCAATGAAAGCACATTTTGCAAACGAGCAATCGATTTTAGGTTGGGTCGGTTTTTCATTTGTGGAGCTATGAACTGGCCCACTAGGATTTAGAACTGATGATTTCTTTTTTCTATTTGGTTTCTTATATTCTCCATAAGTGAGTTAATTTATTGATTAGGATTTACTTCATAATAAAAAAAAAATAAATACTACAAAATCTTAGGTGATTCGTTGGTCTGATTTCTTATCTAGGTGTGTGCCTGTGCCCAGCGATGGGTGAAGTACTCAGACCTCGTTGGCTCACAGTTGAGAAAAAGAAGAAAAAAAACAATGAAAACTTTATAAAAATCTTCGAAATTTCTGAATATCAACACTAGTTGTGTCGCGTAAGGTGCCCGATGTCCATACCAACGAATTTCAATCAAGTCTTAAACCTAACTTAATTAAAAGATTTATATTGAATTGACATATATAGGTTTAGAAAATTTTTAGTATTTTTTTATGTCATAGTTCTTTCTTGGTCTAAGGGGCTTGAATTTTGACTATTGTTTTTTTTTTTCGCTTACAATCGATTTGTTGGTTGCCCACATGTCCTTCCCTTTTTTCCACTCTCAAATTGAGGTTGAGGTTTGGAATTTTACACGAGAGATATTTTGCTGAAAAGAGTAGGGTTTCAGAAATGAGCTGTCCATGCATTCTCGGATGACACTAGGTAGATCCATTCTCGAACGAATTGACGTTGACATTTCATATAATTCATGATGTATGTAATTGGACGGACGAGGATATAATCATACAACAAGACCTAAGTGATATTAGGTGAAGTCGCCTGTTTGATGTCCTCGTCGAGTCCCACCGGATCTCTTGTTTTCTCCCCAAGGGAGAGACCGATTAAAGTATTGCATGGGTTAGGATCATCCCTGTCGCGACCAATTTTTCGGGTGCACCACCTAAAATTAGGCTAATGGATTGCTAAGCCTAGACTTAGCTCGGGCTCTCCCAAGCTCATACCAACTCGCGATTTAGATTCAAGTTTTTTAACATGCAATTGATTTTTAATTAGGAGTCGCCACTAATCTATTCATGGTAAGTCGATTAGACACCTAAGTAAAATAATGGGAGAATCATTTTACTTCTACGAACCAGAGACTTTGGGTACGGGGACTTGGTTACACTAGACTATCCTAGTGCCATTTCGGTACCTTTCTCTTTTATTTCAAAAAAATGTTTTGCAGGCAGCTTAAATTGATTTTATTTCACTTTCCTAACGTGTGAGGTGATCATACATGTGCGCATACCACCAATTTAACACTCAAGAAAGCAAATAAAATAATGCAGGACTTACCTCAAAGCAACGAAAGCATCTGCATTTGTTAGATCAGAATTCACATCAACAATCTTAGATATGATTTCTAATTAACAAGATTTCACTCAATTTTTGCCTTCACTTCTTAATGAGAATATGGTCCATATGCAATGCAATGTTTCTAATCAAATGTGAAATGATATGGCATGACGAAATGTCTTAAACTATATGAATGAGTAAAAAGAAACTAATGATTTCTTAATGAACATGCAATAATTAAATATGCAATCTAAATTAACAAAAATGACCTACTCTAATGACGGGCAATTTCTAATTAAATGACCCTAATAATCACTAAATGACGTGCATTCAGTGGGTCTAATTCTATATGACATACATATGAATTTTCTATTCTAAAAATGCAATATATTCTAGAAATTGAAACTAATTTATCCTAAAACAAATTTTTATGAAATTCGAAATTAAGGAAAATGCAAAATATAATTATCTAGATTAAGATTCTATCTAGTTTATATTAAGGATCAGGTCAGACTAAATCCTAATTTAAACTAAGATATTATCTTAACCTAGCAAGTTCTATCCTAAGATGCAAAAATCAATCTAGACTTAAAATAAAACATGCAATTTATTCTAATATGCCATGACGTACAAATAATGCGTTAATTCCTAATTTTCTATGAAATTCGAAATTAAAATTAAACATGCAATTCAGATAAAAAAACTAACATCCTAAATGAGTGCACTTTTTCTTTTTCTTTTTCATGAATCAAAATAAAATTCTTAATCTAAACATGCAAGATAATAAAAACCTAATCTAACTCAGATTTGATTTGATTTTTTTTACGAAAACAAAGTCGATTCAAATAACACGACAGCACATCCAACAAGATAAGATCGATATCCATAAATTGACGAATCATATCCCGCGCATGGGATCGGATTGGTCAATTTCAAATAAACCGCGAATTGAATCTCGAGCATGAGATCGGATTGACGATTTTTCGTGCGATTGCGAGTCATATTTCGGGCATGAAATCGGACTGTCAATCGTATGCACGTTATGAAATTAGGGATTAATCCCTAATTTAAAAGGCTACTCGAGATTACAGATCCGATAGCATATCGAAAATTTAAATAATGTGCATCAATGATATTTCAAATAAGGAAACGATATTTTCAGAAATTAAAATAGATAAAATTTTTACGTATCCCAAATATTTGCTTCCAAATTTGGTCTTCGAACGGCGGCAAGCGTTATGCGCACGGCGACAATGCTCCACGGCGGTGTGATTGGCGGGGGTGCTTGGCAACTTATCGTCTATTCTTCCCTCAAAATCTGTAGCCGCCACCCTTCTAACCTCTTCTCAGACTACTCGCCAGAAACTATTCTTTTGCTTGCATGAAATAAAATTATAACACCTGTAACGTTACTAGCAAATCTGGAAAAAACACCTAAAAGAATAAAAAACCACCGAAATTCTTATGACTCCTCTTTGACCGTAGACTTCGGAGCGAGTGGTGATGTCCAGAGAGCACACTTGAGCTTGAGTTTGGCTTTTGTGGATGAGCCTGGTCAACCATAGACTCCATTGTCCCTCTACTACGTCCACGTATATGTGTCCATGTGTTGTAGAATGCAAAAGTGGAAAAGACGTCAATATGGTGATGATCAAAATGTGGGATCATTTATGAGACTATGCTTAAATAAATAAATAGAAGACATGGCGAGATTTTAATCAAAGAAGAAGCCAAGGCGTGAATCGCATATCCCATTCCGCATGTGTCGTGTTCCCTTCACGTTTCTGTGCTGAGCGGGGATTCATCAGGAAGCAGCAAGCGTCACGGGGGAAAATTGCTGGCGCCAATGTGCTTGGTTCATCTCAAGGAACACCAGGCTTCGTCAATGGGGGTTAGATCAGATCGGATTTCGCCGAGGGGGTTCCAAGAGGAACGTCTTGCTCGTCGCGTTGTTGATGTCGCGGGAGTTCGTTGGAGGACTGGAAACTGGACGGGCGATGAGGAGCGCGAGTGGCAGTGTTCAATCGGAGAGCGACGTTGAAACCAGCGTTCGGCAGCAACACAGGCACAGCGCCAATCGGGGAGCGAGATGACGCGGGGGCAGGGGCGATCGTTCCTTAACTCTCCAATCTCGAGCCTTCTCTCTCTCCGCTTTTGTATCACGCTTCACTTTTTATTTGTGGAGTCCGTGGGGCTTTCAACCCGATTCTCTTAAATTTCAAAAATCACTGCAATATCATATCAAATCTCGATTTAGGTAATTTTTGTCATTAAAAAAAAACGGGCTCGGACCAATTTTGCTCGTTTCATGGGCTTAGTCCAACCTATTAATTTAAACTCAAAAACAATTAATTCGACCCGTCCACCGTCCTAAAAATAAAAAATGCAAAACATGTAAATTAAAAATAAACGCACCTAAAATTAATGCTATGCAAATGAATTATAAAATTAACCCCTAATGACTAAATGGGCCGCCAAAATTTAGGTGTCAACAATCCCTTTGTACCCAATTGATTGATCAAATCTTGATGGAATCAGTTGAGACATTATGGCGAAAAGCTTGATCAATACTCGATTGGACCGACCGATATAATAAGATTTTAGGGCATTGCGCATAGTTTGATTAGATGGAGTGCAAGGGAGATGAGGGTTGCCCTCCTATGTGCTTCCATGTTTGTTTAGTTCAAGGATCGATTAATGTAGTTGACTGGGTTTTCAAACACCAGTACAATCCCAGTGTCCGTTCTTAAGTTGCTCGTACGGGCAATACTCTCTTAAATTTGACAGGCCCATCGTAACCGAGGAGATAACTTAGGTTGGACATTCATCCTTGTTCAGTGTCCATGTCAAAACCTAAGAGAGAGATGCGCCCCCGGCAAGGGCCGAAGCTTTGGAGAGGGAGGAGGTATAGGGTGGCGAGAGGTGGTGGGAGGTGGCGGCGGCACGCCCATGGCAAGGGCCGCGGAGCATTTATTGTCCATTCTTGGGGTCGTGCAATCTCAATATTCGTTTGCCAAGGTCATGCGACCGTAGGTCACTCATCGTGAGGATTACACGACTCAAGTGACACTTTGACTCTTAGATTATATTAATATCACCGGTGAATATGCTTTTTTTTTTTTAATTTCTTTTCCAAATTGTGCTTATTTATGAGTTCTTTTTAATAATCATCTGGTTTTCTTTTAAATTTTTTATTATGTATTTCTTATTTTGTGTTTTAGTCTCTCTAAAAGTCACGTAGGATGCCACATTAGCAATCTCACGTTGACTAAATGGCCATTCCATCATTTTGTCCATAATTTTGACGGAAGGACGAACACGAACAAAAAATCATATAATTAAGCGACCTAATTGAAAAAAAATAAAAAAAATTCAAAGATCTCTTATGCGCTTTTCCCTTAAATTTAATTAGGTATTTAGCTTTTGCAAATGAATAAAGTATTCGATCATGTCATAACATATGGATTGAACAACAAACTTTCAATAAGTGACATTCTTGAACTCATGTTTAAGGGAAATGAATTTTAGTCATAAAACATAATCAATGAAACACGATTGCTTTTAATGTATATTTTTTTTTATGTGTGCACGCCTCGCACCTGCTAAAGAGGTCGATATCTTTATCGAGCCCCGGCCCCGGCTTTTCCCTCTCATTGTTTTACATTATGAGAATCCTGAGGTCCGGACAAATTCAAGATGTAGCTTTTTAATATCTTGCTAAGGTCGGTATTGCTTTAAGGTACTGATTTTACTTTGGCGGACGAGATAATACTATTCAAGTTTAGCAATCATTTGATGGAAGAATGATCACAGCAAAATAAAGTCATGGCTTAGCTTAGCTTTGCCTTCAATCTTGTAGTCATGATTAATACGTAATCACCATCTCCATCCAACAACTGAACTTGTCCCAGTAATTTAAAAAAGAAAAAAAAAAAATTAAAGTTTGTAACCAATTTCTCTTTTTGACATGGAGAAAGAAAGGCACACGAGGCTGAGGTATTTTAAAAGAAAGGAATAAGGATCGTGAAAAGGAAGACTAGAAGATCAAGTTATTCTCAGAAAGATCAGCAGAGCTGGAAAAGTCAGGGTAGATCTGTCAGGTTTTGAGCTTTTCCTTAAAACTTTCTGCAGAATGAAACGAAATGGAAGGCTCTCTTTCCTCTGTTGAGAAAAGGCTAAAAACTCCGAGGATCACATTAGACCATGTGTAATTCAGGAATCTTTTCGAGAAATCGACAGCACGTAAGAATTACCGGGTTGGTTTTGAACTATATGTGTGTATATATATCGAGAAAGTCTACGGCTCGAGTCCGTGTAACCCTGATATAACCAATGTAACAGTCTAATTGCTAAAATTATTCAAAAAGCATTGTGCCTAAGCCGAGTGATCATGAAAGTCTAGACTTACCATTTGTTTATGCTCGTGTACACCTTGATCAACACTACCAAACGGGAAGCAAACCTCCCAATCTTGTCTCAAGATTCCACCAACCCTAAGTCCCTTTGCTTCCCATCGAAGATATTCTATCTTAAACTGAGACAACGTTCTTTGCTTCTTCTAACATTTCCAAACCTTTAACCCCAACTTCATAGCCACTGCATTACCTATATATGACTCTTCACTCGCATGTCAATGATCCTTCAAGAAGGCACGTTGATCTCAGCATAATTGAAAAAAGGCGAAGATGAAGTATCCTCGCTCGTTTCTTGTCATCGTATCGGTGTTGAATTTGGTTCGCGTTTCATTTTCTTCCGTTGTGTCGACCGGGAACTTCAATAAAGACTTCTTCGTGATGTGGTCGCCGGACCATGTGAATACTTCGGCAGACGGTCGGACTAGAAGCATGGTTCTCGACCAGGAATCAGGTACGTGTAACGTGGAAATATTGCGTATCTTTTCTGGATTTTTCTTTTGATGATCTCTCTATGATCTGAATTTTGCTTTTAGGGGCTGGTTTTTCTTCCAATGACATGTTCTTGTTCGGGCAAATCGACATGAAAATAAAGCTAATTTCGGGTCATTCGGCCGGCACAGTCGTGGCCTTCTATGTGAGAAATTCTGTTTCGGTCTCTAATTCTTATTATGTTTTGGGTCTCTTTGCTCTTCTTGTTGGCCTGTGCCTCGATGGCTGATTTGAACTGGGATCGAATTGCAGCTGACATCCGATCAGCCAAACCGGGACGAGATAGACTTCGAGTTCCTCGGCAATGTGTCCGGGCAGCCTTACATCCTTCAAACCAATGTATACGCCGACGGGTTCGACAACCGCGAGGAGCGGATTTACCTTTGGTTCGATCCGACTCAAGACTTCCACAACTACTCCATCTTGTGGAACCTCCACCAGATTGTGTAAGGCACTGCACCATGTCTAGACGGTGTGCGTTTGAGCCTTACATTCTGATTAAGCCAGTGAAATAATGGATGGAAACCTCTTTGCAGCTTCTTTGTGGATTCAATCCCGATTCGGACGTACCGAAATCACGCGGACAAGGGGGTGGCGTTTCCTAGGTGGCAACCGATGGGCGTCAAAGCCACCCTATGGAATGGCGACAGCTGGGCGACACGGGGCGGGCATGACAAGATCGACTGGTCGAAGGGCCCCTTCGTGGCCTCCTTCGGGGACTACAAGATGGACGCCTGCGTCTGGAAGGGCAATCCGAGGTTTTGCAGGGCGGAGAGCCCTACAAACTGGTGGAACAATGAAGATTTCAGCTCTTTAACATCGACACAGAGGAGGTGGTTCAAATGGGTCAGGAGATATCACATGATATATGACTATTGCCAGGACAATGCAAGGTTCCAAGATAACCTGCCCAAGGAGTGCTCTCTTCCCAAATACTAAAACTAGCAGAGATACATAAGACATCATCTCCAATTCTTTCATATCTTCTTCTTTCTGTCCACATTTGATTCAATTCGTGCCGCTGACATATTTATGAACTTGGTTTGCTGAGTATATAGCATGGTTATCGCATCTTAAGGTTTTCGGCATACATGTGGTCTTATGAGTTGAGTGCCGCATGAATTAGTGATTCCTAGTGTATGATTGATAGAGAATTCTTTCGTTATATTTTCGAGAGTGCAAATGTTTTCTCTTTTTGGGGTGAATCAACTTCGGTTGGAATATGCTAATCTTAATTAGGCTCGATGTGTTGGGGGAACTATGCTTGAACTTGTCATGGACTCAATTAAACTGGAAGAAACATGATGGTGGGCAGACCTAGACCGGGCCTTCCAATTGGGCCAACATTATGGCCCAGCCCAGCCCATCAAGAGAAAAAATATATATAATAACTATGCAGGCTGGGCGGGCCTAGATCGGGCCTTATAGCAAAAGGCCCTTGTCTAGGATCCTTACACATGTCGAATAACCAAATTCCAATTGAAATAAAATCTTTATGATGAATTGATGCAGTTTAGGAGGAATCAACGAAAGGACATCAAGTAAAATTCTTGAATTTTCAAGTTGATAGAGATATTTAGAAAGATCAAGAATTCACACTATTTTTTAGATTCATGGACCCAAGACCCAATTTCATGTTCTGATTGAACACATTCCATTTTGGATTATTCCCATAGGAATAGGATTCAATAAGGATTCAATAAGGATTCAAGTTCTCGCCTCCATTAATAGTACTTCTAGAGTCCAATTCTTCCCGTTTGGGCCGGAATTTGGTGGGATCAAGTCTACTATAGAAGTGATAGTAGAATTCTTTGGGATAATTAGAGCCCCCATGTTCTTGCGATTGTGGCAATTTGCCCCTTTATATCTGTCTCGGTATTTGCAATGTTAACCTTGGCATTTTGACATTAGTTCTAATGTTCTCTTTTGCATGGACTCTAGCCAAATTCTCGTTAGAAACTTTAGTCATGTTCTCTCACATGACTCGGTGGTGCCCATTTCAAGGGAAAAAAATTTCCAGCAAATTTGGGAGAATTGCAATATAGATCCCTTAGATTTTCATATCATTACAAATTGCCTCCTAATCTTGGACAGTTTTCAATGTAACACACATCATGTTCTAAAGTCGTTGCAAAGTGTCGAATATATTGATTCTCAAATAAAACAATTAATTTAAATTAAGGAGAAATCGAGAATTAAATAAATAATGACACATATTTCGGTCGATGAGAAATTACTCAAATCATTTTCCTAATGGACCTTTACTCTACTTTACATAGTATATCACACCCCAAATCTGGACTGTTGAATTTTATAAGATCTAGGTGGGACTTACATATGATCTAAACATTTTTTACGATTCAAATTCAATTTATTACATATCTCAAGCCCATTATAATTTCTTTGTTATAAGACTTATTTATGGCGCGATAGACGATTACAAGATGCACGTCCAACCGTTCAATGCGAAGTGGGCATGTGAGGGCGTGCCCTTCGCATCCATGCCGATTGCAGAACCATAAAAGTAGCTCATAAAATTAAAAACGCAAATTATATGGTTTTCATGCTGGTATTAAATTAAAAACAAGTGGATGATAACTTAATTGAGACAAAAGAGAAGTACATGTACCTGTTAGATAGCTTAAAATAAGGAAAATGGCAGAGACATTAAAGAATGATTTATAAATTTTATCCTTTTTTTTTTTAATGGAAGATCGATTTGTTAAGCAATAAATCAAGGGGCAATGACGACCACCTGCCTGCTGAGGGCGATGGATCCGGATCTCACTGCCTCTAGATCTGGAGAGGGGTTGAGTCTCTATATAAGGAGGATGCACCTCCAGATTTGGACCCTCGCAACCTCGACAGCATCAAGGCCTCGGGGGTTGGTTAGAGCTTGTCAACATCTCGATGGTGGCCATTGCTAGGAGTGGGAGGAGGAAAAAATATATTAGAAATGTCAAAAGTTATATACGACGCTCATTTTAATATTAATTTTTTTTAAATCACTTAAATGTTACTTAAACAAAAAACGACCATTAAGTCTCAACTCCGATTTTGAATGTCGGAAATTTGATGTGCCAAAATTTTGATATTTTTTCCACTGTGTGGCTTGCCAGCAGCCCGATTCAACATAAGAAGCTCAAAACGACGACGTTTAACAAGTTTCACCTGCCTGCATGACCCAAAATCAATTTCTTGCCAAACGATCGACAGAAAGGGGATGCGGCAGGGAATTGCTCTCTGGCTTCTTGTCTGGGCAATTCATCAAAACCACCTCAAAATCCGCCGTTAACAAAGTCGATCCGTTGAAAAGCTGCAAACCGAAGGATCAGTCGGATCCATTTCTTGGCTAGTTTGAATCGCGGTTGGTGTTGCCTTCTTCACCGGCCAAGTCCCTCGATGCGGTTTCTGGAGCCGTTTTGTTCCGATCTACCAAGCAATCGCGTCCAGCAACTTTCCTTTCTCGTGGAAGGGTAGTGATATATTGTTATGAGGAGGAGGACGCTAGAGACAAATGGTCTGGTTTAGAACAAGGACGATGGATGCGATGACGAGTTGGTGGTGACTTTTGAATGGCTTATTGGGCGGCATCGGAGGACGGTGAGTGGTGATGGTTGGTGTTGTAAATAAATCGGGGCATTCCCTATTTGGAGGCTTGGATAAAACTTGTTTGCTCATTACAACCGGATAAACTTTATTTATGTCCCCTAATAATTTAATCTCATGCACTATTCTCAATGTCTTTAGCATTACTCAACATAAAGTCTAACATTCTTCTTATTATAATATATCCAATTTGCTGAAATTTCAAACTTCCCTTAAGCCTTTTA
Organism: Eucalyptus pauciflora; assembly: GCA_007663325.1. Lineage (NCBI taxonomy): Eukaryota > Viridiplantae > Streptophyta > Magnoliopsida > Myrtales > Myrtaceae > Eucalyptus > Eucalyptus pauciflora. Next base: position 358,241 of record VMYD01000136.1, on the reverse strand, counting down.
CTTTACTTCCATTTGAGGAAAGGAAGAACATGCAAAACTACTTCCTCATGCACCAGTTACTAGTTTATCATTTCAAATCAAACTAGATTTGAACGCAAGGTTATGCTGTCCAAAGGAGATGTTCCCTGATAAGTTCATTGCACATGGTAAGTTGAAGCCCCGAAAATATTTTTCTATAAATAGCATAACTGATCACCAAAAATATCACCTTGAACCAACATCAGCTAATTCCTTGAGCATCATGAATTCTCTAACCATCATCATCTCTCTTGTCTCTATTTCTCTCTTTCAACCTACTCATGCCCAAAACTCACCCCAAGACTATCTCAACTCTCACAATGCCGCTCGGAAGCAAGTTGGCGTGGCGAACATGACATGGGACAACACACTTGTTGCCTATGCCGAAAGTTATGCGAACCAACGGGTCAACGACTGCAGCCTCGTGCACTCCAATGGACCCTACGGCGAGAACCTTGCCAAGGGCACCGGCACGTTCACTGGCACCTACGCCGTCAGCTTGTGGGTCGCAGAGAAGCAAAACTACAATTACAACACCAACACCTGCGCGAGCGGGTGCGACTGCTTGCACTACACTCAGATGGTTTGGCGTGACTCGGTTCGAGTCGGGTGCGCTAAGGTTCAGTGTAACAATGGATGGTGGTATGTTGTGTGCAACTACGATCCTCCGGGCAACTATGAAGGAGAACTTCCATACTAGTAAAGGCTTTTAGAGTGACAAGCTTACCTATGGCCTATTGTTATATGCGTCATGGGTGTGACATAAAAAATAAAGGGAAAATAAAAACGACTAGCTTGATATGATTCATGAGCTAGTTTGGAAAAATATGGATGTATAACATGTTGCTCATAAGAGCATCTTAAGCAGAATATTACTAGCAAATTAGCAATATTTTGCGAATGTTTGAAATGGCTTTTGTAGAATTAAGTGTTCTTGATCATCAACTGATTATCTGCTTTTGTAATGAAAGAATGCATGACAACAAAGTGATCTTTTGACTTTTACGCTTCATGATATAACGGGAAGGGATGGTTTGGAGTTAAACACCCCACAATAGATTACTTCCTTGTGTATATTATCCTGGATACTAATATCCCTCCAGTGTAATACATTGTCCAATTGAGCAATACACAAAGTCAATATTCTCTCACATTGTGACTTGATATTAGCATTAGATTGTTCCTGATCTGATCTCAATTCATGATGTTTTCCGCGTGCCCCTGATTTTGATCCTAATGCCAAACTTGAGCTGCTTGATGGCATTCTATTGCGGATTGTTACACTATTGATAGTTGACTTGCAATTTGGTATATATTTCACGGGCACTTGCCCTAATATAGCCTATTCCGTCCATACTGTGAGTCGGTTTTGTTTGCTTAGCGTTTTCGTCACTATACCGTGGTGTTATGTATTTTGCACCGCATCTATGGCATTGGATGCGGATCCATTGTACCATTAGTTTACTTATCTGCTGTCTCCAATGCCAAATCAAGACATGAGTCTCTCTTGTTAATTATACAGCTTCCCCAATCACTCCTCAAAATCCCAACGCCAATCTTTTCTCTCACTCTAGTCTATCTCCCTGCCAAGCCCTACAACCACACGCGGCTCGTGTCACTAACGTGCCTCCACTGCCAATATAAATCGTGACCTTCTTCGCTCCACCATTTACTGTTGGTGCTGACAAGGGATCGTGTCATGCTCCGTTCACCCTCTCTTCCATATCGCTTCAATGTCGGTCACTGTCCCTGCTTTCGCATAGCTCTTTCTCCCTTTCTCATTTGAGGGCAGCCAAGCTTGCCCGAATGTCAAGTTTATGCCTTTGGTGGGTCTCAAGACCTCGCGTCGAGCTCCTCTCGTCATCTACAATCAAGTTGTCGACGATGATGAGATCAAAAGGCCATCTCAAGGTTTGGGGATGCCTCCTACATCTAGCCTGTCCATTGAGATTTCCATGAGATCTTAAAGGCCATAATGGCTAAATCAGGTCATCAATGGTGCTTTGGAGACGTTAGAAATTTGGCGGTGAGATAAGAGACAGTGAAGGAGAGAGTGTTTTGGGTCAGCAAATAGAGAAAGCAAAGATGGTCGTGGATGACATGAAGGAGAAAGTAGTGAGATGTGGAGGAGGCGACCGTGATGATAGGTGGCCACAACCGCCAGAGACGGTGGCTAATGGTGAAGAAAGAGAGAGGATTGGTTGAGTGGGAAGACTTGATGAGGATAATTAGACATTGTAATAAGCACACCGACAAGTGCAACAAATATGCATCCATGTTCCCTTTTTTATCATGTCCCATTTATGTCTTTGTTAACTCTCTATCTCTATCGACCAAAAAAAAGAAAAAAGAAAAAGTCTGTAATTTGATGTCATAGCAAATAAAAAAGATAAAAGAAAAGGAGGTTTGGAGATGAGGTAGGGGGGTCTCACACGGTGGCTGTTGGTGTTGGCAACATGACCACAACATAATTTCGTCGGCAACATCGCCAAAATTCGATCAAGCATGGCTTCCAATTGATAGTGAGGTCACTCTCAATAGCAACATCAAGAGTTAGCCTTGACCCCATGATCTTGTGATAAGGTTGCCTTCCTCTCCTTGTCTTTGGATTTGATCAAGCTTGATCTCCAATCGACCGTGGGCTCTTGTTTAAGCATGACATTAAGAGTTGGCCTTGAGTTCGTGACCTCACGGTGAGGTCACATTCTAATACACAAGCGTGCGTAGAGAGAGAGGTAAGAGCAATGGACCAACCATGATAATTAAGCAATGCATCGATCCACATTGGCATCGGAAATGAAGAGAACCGGGCAAATAAGCAAATTCATCAAATTTTACATGATTACTTGGTGGAAATAGGTGGACTTAACTCCATACATCCATTTTCCACGATTATAAAATGCGATTATAAAAAACACACATAATAGGTATGGGTAGGTAGACTAGTTAGGGAGACATTCATGTAAATTTGCTAGCACTACCTTTGCACGATGATTTTCTCTACTAGTGAAAAAGTTCCAAGACGAAATGAGAAAACTGATTTAGCTACATACCCATCATCCTCTCTTTGGCTTCATAACTCACCTTGATCAAGTGTAATTTCCTTATTGCCTCGGTCATGCCCATCCGTTCCAGCGGTGATTCCATTGAACATGCGACTCCAACTTCAAATACAGAGATAATGCAATCTCTGATTTTCATCTCTTGTTGTCGATCACCAGCTTCACTCCAAAGCCTTAAGTCTATAATGTCCATTGCTCGATCCGGAAGAGCCATTCGGACAAAGTTGTGGAGGTTAAGATGGTGCCCAAAGGCCTCTTCAGTGGGTCTCTTTCCCGTGAACATCTCCAATAATAGAATGCCGTAACTATATGCATCCCCAAGTGTGGAAACCTTGTGTCCCATGCCATACTCTGAAAATTTCATCAAGACATTAATAGGAACGAACATACACTTTTTCTTGAAGTCAATTGTTTAGAAAAAGCTTCTAAGTCACATGGGATTTTGCTTGATGTCCATTTGCAAGAGCTTGCCAAAGAAAATTGTGAGGGATCGTGCCTGTCACACCCAACATAGAGAGATGGCTTGCAAGACCTCACTCACTTCACAATCGGGTCCACTATGCATGGTAGAGTCCAAGAGGTCCTTTGAGCAAGGCCCCCTAATGGTTTTTTGCTTTCATTTCTCTCTGTTTAATTTTTCGTTTAGTTTTACTATATATGGCTGATGTTTGGCGCCTGTCGTATGAACTCTTATAAAGTGCATCAACCGTTGAGAAATGCATTAATGGTAGAGAAATAGGATTTTAGAATTCATAAAGTGCACCAAAGGTCAGTTAACAACGTATAAACTTCTTCTCCAAAATTACTAAGTGCAACAAAAGTTGTCTCATGTTTGCTACACAAATTGCCTAAACATCAAAACTGGCTTTGTCCTCCAGTAGGATACGGGTGAAAATAGAAAAAGAAGAAAATATCTTGGGTGAAGGCCTTGGCAGAAGTCTATGTATTAACTAAATTTGAATAGTTGGTTTTTTGACTACAAACATGTGGGATCCACGTGAGGCTCGTCATTTTCATGATACAAATTATGTTTAATACCTATACCACACTTTCTTTTATGGAAAGACGAGAAAAAAATGCCTAAAAGAACAGGCAAAAAACGTACACAGTGGGGGGAAAAGAACAGACTTAGGGTGATTTGTTGACGGTGATGGATTTATACTTGTAAATGCGAAAATTTGTCTTAATATGCTTTGACCAATAAGTTTAGGGAAAGTGATTGTTGGGTAGAGCCCATCGTGTTGTCAATTAGTGTATCCTCCAACGGTTTCTGGCATAAATGTCATGTCATCTAATATATTTTTCTAATATTAAATTATTGGTCATGAGGGTCTGCCATAAATGAAAAATTACTTATTGTTAAGACCTTAAGTCATAACATTCCAAAAGAGATTCGCAATCTGTTTTAATGGCATGAATGTGATACGAGACAAAATACGAATTATAGAAAGAAAATATAAATATGAGATGATACAATATGCTTAATCTATTTATTCACATGGATTCACAAGTTGTCTAAAAATTTTCCACTCATTAATCAAAATTACGATGGTTTATTCTCATCTTAATATAAAATACGATTAGGGCAAGCTACTATTAATCTTTTCATACAAAAAGATACGTATTTTCTTTTTCTGCGGAAGCTATTAATAGCGAAAAGAGGAATTGAGTTGTGAAAAAGAGGTGTCAGAGCATACAAATCATAACATAATATCAAGAATAATTGTTTAGTCAAACTTTTGGCACTCACATATTACTATCGCAATCAAATAAAAACTAATCGAGAAAATATGACAGTTTCATACCAGGAGGTACATAGCCGATGGATCCTCTGACTGCAGTTGAAGTTGAACTACCTTGGTCTTGAACTCCTATGGTTTCAGTAGACACCGTTGAAATGATCTTTGCAAGCCCGAAATCTCCAACTTGAGCCATCATGTCGTTGTCCAGAAGCACATTACTTGGCTTCAGATCTCCATGGACGATGGCTGGATAGCAACCCTTGTGGAGATATTCGATCACGGTAGCTATGTCAATGGCGATGTTTAATCTTTGCACTAGTCTCAGATTTCTCGATTCGCTACACTCATCTTCTCGTCCTATAGTTCCAGGGTGCAGCCACTCCTCCAAGCTCTCATTAGCCATGAACTCATATATTAGAGCTTTGAAGTCATTGCCACGAAAGTCCACGCTCGAACAAACACTTAGTATCTTCACAAGATTTCGGTGTCTAATGGTTCCTAGAGTTCGACATTCGGAGATAAAGCTCCTTGAAGCACCTCTTTGCATTAGATTGAGCACCTTCGTCGCCACCGTGGCACCACCATCAAGAATCCCCTTATAAACCATGCCATATCTCCCTTTACCAATCAAATTGGTCTCGGAGAATCTGTTAGTCGCTCTCAGGAGTTCTTCATAAGAAATCCTCAATAATTGATTCCCGAAAGATAATGAAGTGGAGGCATTGGTTGTCGTCTGCTTCTTTTTGCGATAAAAGATAGACAGACATAGGAGCAACAAAGCTAAACATAACAAACTACCAGCTACCACATAAATTACTCTGGCTTTGGTTGAAGAAGACTTCTTATAGCTTGGTGATTTGCAAAGAGGAAGCTTCAGACCAGGAACACCTCCACAAAGTTCCGTATTTCCATAAATCGATACAGAACTTGCATTAAGAAAAACTCCACCCTCTGGAACTTGTCCTTCTAGTTGATTGAAGGACAAATTCAAGTGCTCGAGTAGTAAGAGCCCTGCGAGAAAGCTCGGGATTGGACCAGAAAAATTATTATTGGAAAGGTCCAGCTCTTGTAGACCCCGTAATGGACGTAAAGCTTCGGGGATTTGACCATGAAAAGAATTAGCTTCTAAGTGAAGTCGTTCCAATACCAAGCACTCGCTGATGGACGTTGGAATTAAGCCGGTCAATCTGTTGTGAGACAGATCTAATATGCCAAGATTCTTTAAAGATCCAACTTGCAATGGAACAGATCCACTTAAATTATTATTTGCCAAACTAAGACCGATTGACAAGGAAGAAAGACCCATGATTTCGATAGGAATTGAGCCAATTAGGTTATTGTTTGAAAGATAAAGACAAATTAGTTGCTTGCAGTTGCCGAGACTCTGCGGTATGTAGCCTTGGAAAATGTTGGAGGAAAGGTCAAGGACATTTAACAGCGTAATGTTACCAATCGAAGACGGTATCTCTCCAGTAAACATGTTCCCACCTAAACCGAGTCTTTGCAAGTTGGAAAGTGCTCCGATGGAATGAGGAATACAATCAGTTAGAAAATTATTACTTAAATCCAAGAAAGACAAGTTGGAGAGATTTCCAAGGGCTAAAGGAATAGATCCTTGGATCCAATTGTTTGACATAGAAATTCGCTCAATGCTGGGGGAGAGATTGGAGAAGGATCTCGGCAACGATCCGTGAATCAAGTTCTGCGACATCTGGATAATTTTTAAGTGGGAACAATTAACTAAAGAAGAAATAAAACTCAAGTCATCCTGCAAGTGGTTAACAGCCAATGAAATCCAGTAAAGGCCCTTTAGCCTTCCTAGATTTTTCGGTATTGGCCCATGGAAATTGTTGTCGATAAGGTCAAGTTCCTGAAGACCTGTGGCATTTGTTAACGTTGACGGAATCATCCCGGTGAACAAGTTATTGTCGGCGATAAGGAAATAGAGAGAAGGAGAAGCGGTGCCGACATCATTGAGAAAGCTTCCCCGCAATTGGTTCTCACGAACAGCGAATACCATAATGTCAGAGATGTTTAAAATCCCTGCTGGAACCTCACCGGTTAGTTTGTTGGTAGATAGTTGGAAAAGTATCAATCTCTTGAGTCTAGACAATTCCTCAGGTATTTCTCCGGTTAACGCATTTTCTCCCAGGGAGAGTTGTTGTAGCAGTGAGAGGTTTCCAATCGAATGAGGAATAGGACCTACAAGACTGTTCCCATACAAACCCAAGAGTTTAAGTCTTGTTAAAGAACCAAGATCGGAATGAATTTCCCCCACAAGTTGGTTATCTATGAGATTCAGGGTCACGAGGTTCGAGCAACGGGAAAGATTGGAGGGTATTAGCCCACCAAATGAGTTGTTACTAAGACTAAGAACACGTAGCCTAAGCAAGTTGCCAATCTGTGGTGGGATTTCACCATGGAAGCTATTGTTTTCCAGAAATATAACCCTCAGAAAAGAGAGGTTACGTACGTAAGGAGATAGGAAGCCTTTCAAGTCTCGTGATGTTAGGACCAGAGATGTGACCCTCCCAGGATGTCTTTTGCTGCACAAAACACCTTGCCACTCACAATGATGAGTAGAATCATTCCAAGAGCTCAAGACTCCAAATGGGTCTTCGTGTATTGCGCTTTTTAAGAAGGCTAATGCGAGCCGATCTGTTTGGTTTTGTGAGTATGCTTTGGAGATTGTGATTGAGCTCCACCACCACAAGAGAATAGAGTTGAGAATAAGAAATAGCTGTTTCCCCATCTCGTCCCGTGATCCACTTTCAGTCTGAGCTGAATTTATAAACCTCCTCTCTCTAGGCACAAATCAATTATTGACTAACTCCATCATGGGAAGTTCCGTAAACTTTCTCTCTCCTAAAGACTGAAGACTGAAGATTGAATAAATTATTATAAAATAATGTGGAAACTAACCAAATCTTGTAATTAATTAATGGGAAATCACCGAGAAAATAAATGAGTAACAATGAAGAACTCCTGAGATTTCCGTGGTTCAGTTAAAAAATCAATATCTATGCAACTGGAAGAGTAAGCAGCTATAATCCACTAAAAATTGGAGAAAAATAGAGTTATAATTACTTGCAAGTTTGAGTGTTTTTCACACGTTGATTACATCTAAACTCACAGTGTTTATTTCTAGAACGACTCATTATGCAACTAGCGTCACAAAATCCACCGATTGTAGAACTCCGTACGATCAAAGAGAGCGTTACTGGTGCGTCCCCTTTTTTTCTTGAGAGAGTCCTCTTGTGCGGGGATATAAAATGGAGACTTCAGCAGTACGTCTTCTTCAGGATATTAGAAAAGGCCTAAAACTGGACGCGTTGAGTGGAGTCCGACTAATGTTTGCTCCCCCTGTTAAACTTGGATATTTATCTTCAACAGAACCAAACCTTCAATACATTTAATAGTTAAGTAGCACCGCCCAACAAATCAAAATGTGATACTGATTAAAAAGGAACACCATATTTTGAACAAATCAGAATCTTTTAAATGAGTTGGGTCTCGTACCTAGTTCAAACTCAAGCCATAATTTAATAACTAGTGCCTCATATTTGCTATCAATTTAACAACGATTGGGAAGAGGAATAGGATAGGGACATGTAACTTATTTCAACAGAAATGGCATGTAATTGACGACAATTACCCCATAGGGAAAAAAGAAAGAAAAGAGAAATGGAATAAGCTAACAATGCATATAACCATAAAACAAGAGGAAGACTAATGAAATTTGGGACATATATGTTATCCTAGCACGCATGCCCTTTGCTCTTTTAGTCCTTAAATGAAACTGCTTGATGGTCTCCAAGATATCATTAGATTTCATCCAAAGGCTTCATGGCCTTGGAAAAGCTTTCTCATCCGTAGGATTTGAATAACAAATAGAGAGCAGACTTGTTGAACCAACTCATCTTCTATGATCAAAATTGCAATTTTATCCTTCCAATGTCACTAGACCTAGAAGAGAAAGATTTGTAAGAAATCAAGGAGAACAGAGCGGAGGTTTGGGAATATTTCCCTTCTTCCAACTTTGCTTTTTATTCAAACGTCACCTCGCCTCATATAGCTGACGTTAAGGGTTATACAGGCATTTCCATTGTCAGTATGGCCAAGAAGTATAGCCAAAAAAGCATATTACAGATTGCACGGAATATTAGAGGGCTGGCAAAATTTCCTTTAATTTTTTTGCCAGAAAATTTCCTTTAATTGAGCTTGCCCCATTTATTACTTTTCCCCTTTTTACAAACTAACGCCGATTCCACTCTTATTTGACGACATGCTGTACAGCACATAGTGCACCACTTCATTTACTGAGAAACTCTAGTAAAGTCTCAGTACATGTAGTGCTACTCTTATTTTAACGTCTTGCTTGCTTTCAAATTTATGATAAAAATAAGAAAAAGAAATGTCATATACTGATATTGTTTTATGAATTGGATGTGACATATTGTTATTAGTTATCGGATATGACTTATAGTCCACACGTAGTATGTTATGCGGTTTAGTGTACTAATATTAATATATAGCATAGCATCGTCTAATAGGAAACACCATAAAAAAGTTGAGAGTAATAACAAAGAAGAAAGGGAGGACAAAGCCAAATAAAGGACAAATTAGGGCTTCATGTTCCCCGTCAACTATGAGAGGATTGAGAAGTCCATGGAGACGAAGACTGACAATTCCATCGAATGCATTTTATTATGTTCTTCTCGTTGCTACCCCAGCTCATTATTACATCCATTGTATTCAATTGATCTCATTCAATTGAAAACATGCCTGACTATACTTACAAATCACAAATATTCTCTTCAAGCGACAAGTTCACGAGATTTTATTTATTAGGGGAAAAATTAAAATAGAAAGTGATCCTTACAAGGTGTTATGTACTACCGAAATTCTAGCTATATTCTATCTACAAATACGTTACTATGCCAGAGCCAGAGTTCTAACGAAGGAAGGAAGCCCAAATTTTCAATGTATTCCCACTTCCAATATGCTTAGCGTTTAGTGTTATTACATGGAGAAAGATGTTGTCCGACAAGGAAAGTATTGTGATTTTTAGTGAGGACATTGGGCATATCTCCCTAGGGTTCTTTTCACCCTTCCCTCATGGTACTAATTCGCAATTGGTCAAAAGTAAATGTGTAAAAGGATGAGATGCCTTTAGGTCTTGAAAGAAGATCTACAAGGATGTTCCCCTCTACTTTAATGAATTTGGTTTCCAGATAGTATTTTGGAAACTATTTTGCCCATTGAACAAGTTGAGGATGAGAAACTATTTTGGCTTTAAATTTCACCATCTAGGGAAAGGATGAATTTTTGTTTGGACAAAGAAATGATAAACAATAAGATGGAATTCAATTTCCTTGATTTCATTTAACAGCTAAGGTTTCTTTGAGTGAAGAGTGGTAGTGAAGTGATGTAGAACAACATGCAAATGCCTTTATGGTAACATTGGAGCATCATAAGAGCGGACGGTCCCACAAATCAAAGAGGATTGCGTGATCTTTGAGATTACAAATGTGTTACAATATTTGATTCACGCGTTTCCGTTGATTTCCGAGATCTCACAGATTTTAGACACAGCTTGTAGATTTTCTAGTTGTGTTTTGATTAGTTTCCCTTTTATCAATATCTTTTCCTTAATTTTGTTATTTGATTTCAGTTATTTGGTTATTCTCTAGATTGCGACCTCCCTATAAATAGTCGCCTAAGATATTGTAATATGCACTTCATTATTCAAAATAAATACTATCTTTTGGAATTCTTTCCAAGCATTACTTCCTCTGCGTCATGAAGTTTGATAGGTGAAAACTGTCCTCTCTTATGTTCATAGATGTGTCTCTTTCCATCAATTTCTTCAAGCAAAATTGATGTCCAATACTTTTCATTATCATCAGTTCGCTAAATTTGCTTGTGGTGAGAAGGAACTTGCAATGTGGAAGAAGCAGCAATTCCTCCTTTAACACCTCAACTGCATTATTGTGCTCTCTTTTCCATTGGAGTGGATTCTTCTTCAAGAGCTTTTGCAAGGGGTGCAAAAATTTAGAGACTTTTGGGATGAAAGTTCTAAGATAATTGACAATCCTAACAAACTGTTGAACTTGTTTATGAGAAATATTCTAATTAGAAACCTCAAGAGTTCTTGGTCAATGTGTTCATTGAAGGAGCGTTTGGGAAGTCTTTAGGAAAATGCAAAGACCTTTGAGTTAAAGGTATTTTCCAAAATGCAAAGTGTGTTTGGTAAATTGTAGTTTGAAAGCCCATTTGAAGCACCTTTGAGCAAAATGGTGTTTGGGGGATATACATTTACAAAGGGCTTTGGTAATAAAAAAAATTATCAAAAGAAAAAAAAAATTGACCGGCAAGGGCAGGTGGCCGCCGGACGTCCACTAAAGACCTCCGGCGAGGGTCGTCGGACGTCGGGCGACCACTGAAGACCACCGGCGAGGGTTGCCAGACGTCGGGCGACCACTGAGACCATCGGCGAGGGTTGCCGGACGTAGGGCGACCATCGGCGAGGGTCACCGGACGTCGGGCGACCCCGCCGCGACCTCGCCGCCCGCGGATTTGGGTCGCGGCGAGGTCGCGTGAGCTCCGGCGACCGCCGCGACCAAGATCTGGGGCGGCGAGGTCGCGGGAGGACCTTGCTACCCTCGGATCTGGGTCGTGGCGAGGTCGGCGACCCAAACCTCACCGCGACCCAGACAGGGCGGCAGTTGCACCACTCCCCGGCGACAGTTGCCTGGGCCACCGCGACCATGCCGAGCCGTCGGCGGCCGCTCACAGCTTCGAGGAACACGTCGTCGGCCTTCAATGGAGAAGAAGATGAACAGTACAATGACGAGGGCAAAACCGGAAAAATCGAGAATAGATGAGGATAGTTTTGGAAGAAAATAAAAAAAAAAATGAACAGTACCACTTGTATGCCGAGAAAACTGAAAGCCCAAGGCACCCCTTCACCTGCCTTGGGCTTCCAGCCTTGAGAAGGCTAGCTTTGGCCTAATGGAAATTGCAAAGTTGTTCCCAACCACCCTAGCTTTAGCCCAAGTATCTTTAGAAGCCCAAAGTCCCTTGCAAAGTTGATTCCAAACGCACCCGTACATGTCCATTGGACTCATGTGAGCCCATTTAAGTTTAGATTATGTAAGTACCATGTGGAAATTAAGCACCCCAATTGAGAACTAATTGACATGAACCCACTGCATTTCCTCAGCATATAAAGTGTCTAGGGATGTAATGTTTTAGTGGGCATAGTAATACAAGTATTTCAAGAGTAATGTCACAGGTACTTTACTAGAAAGTTCTTACTAACTGACAAGGCGGCTGTGTGGCTTGCGACGTACCATCAAATTGGTGTGAAGTTTGCGACCAAACTGACGATTATATTAAAAGGGAAAATAAACATAAATGGGGTAGGATCAATTAGGGATAAGAGCATTGAATGTTCTAAAATTTATCACGAAAGTGCAATTAAGTCTTAAATCTTTCGAAATGTGCAATTAAGTCCTAAAACTTGTCAACAAAGTGCAATTGAGTCCTAAGACTTTTAAAATGTGCTAACATGTTGTTTTCCCCTTTTTTACAAATATTATTCCTATTTTGATTCCACACTTACTGGATCACACGGGGATATCACGCCATTTAATTTAGTAAAGTCTTAGTACCTGTAGTGTTATTCATATTTTAAGGTTTGGTTTGTTTTCACTTTGACCACATAAACAAGAAAGAGAAGGTCCAACACTAAGACTGTTCTATAAATTTGGTATAATAAGTAATGTGGCATATTATTATTAAATATGATTTATTGTCCATTTATAGTTTGCAATGTAGCACAGTTTAATAATATTTACTTGGTCAATATGAACACAAAGATCAAATCATTACATGACAAATCAACTAACTTTTTGTATAATAACTTTCTTTTTTCTCCTTTTCCAAAAGGCCAAGATTTTCCACATAATCTCTTTTTGAATGAAAAAGTCACCCAACAAATTCTTTTTTCTGGTCGAATGAAATGGATTTTGGGCATCTTTTCAATCTAGAAATGTGAAAGCAAAACTCACTTTTATTTTCAGCAAAAGTTTTATTTTTAATTTCTTTAATCGCGGTGTGATGCGCGAGTGTCGGGATCTTTATCATTATTGAAACAAAAATCATTTTTATAGTTCTTGAGTGCGGTGCATCATGCAATTAGTCCAATACTTTTCCTGCTCAAGTCATCAAAGCCCTTGGGAACTTCCTTTGGCCCCTCAAAAGAAATGTACATGAGTCATGTTGTGAAAAGAGGTTGCGTCCCGTGCACTTGGATTCAAGAAAATTACAAGTGATTTTTGCATTAAAATATTCTAATTGATTCGCTAAAGCTCTGGATCATTCTGTGAAAAGCAACCCGACCTCTTTGTCACTGTTTAATACGACACACTATCCATGGTACCAATGAGGGGAAGAGAGACTAGAGAGCCTATTTTTTGGGAAAAAATTATAGTTTAATATTTTTAGTGGATTTTTGTTTCATTTTTTATGAATTAAAAATAGATTAGTTATTATATTTTGGGCCTCAATAATCATTTTTTATATGTTCATATTTTAACTTACTTATGAGTTTATTCAAGTGTTCTAAGTATAATTAAAACACCTTCTATATTAATTATTAATCTTTTGATTATATTTTTTAGTTTTAATATATAATTCGACCAGTTCGATCCACATTATTCCTGAGATCCCGAAGATGCTAAAGCTGAAGGTGCGGATTGGCTCGAAAAAGAATAAGGGGGAATCCTAAATTTCAGCCTGGGCCACTTCAAACCTGAAAAAGTCAGCCGTATGATCTAGGCCAAATTGTTCTTTAGATCTTCTTTTTTCCACCCCTAGAACTAAATGTTATGTAAGACAAAGTCCTACACCTCGAGAGCTATTTCTTGAACCTTGTAAAGAGGCAAAGTGCTATATGGTGAAAAGCATGTCATGAATCCATGGGGCCATCTCTAGATTTGTTCGATTGTCTATATGGAAGGAATCATCGAATTGCTTCAATGATTGTCAGACAAACTTGAATGGCAACTCCTAATGACGGTTGAGTAATTTTGAGAAGAAATTATGGTGGAATAGAAAACTAAATTTCTTTTAATTGATCTTGCTCAATTTATCTCTTTCCCCCTTTGACAATTTCCATTCTTATCCTAATTCCACACTTATTTGATGACATGGGTGCATACCACACTGCACACCATTTCACTTAGAAAATTTGAGTAAAGTCTTAGCACATGTAATGGTGTCATTCATATATCAACGCATTGGTAGTTTTCATTTTTACAACCAAATCAAAATAGAGAAATGTCAAAAACACTAAGAATGTCTCATATATTTGGCGTAACAAGTGATGTGGCATATTATCATTAATTATCAAATATGGCTAATTATTCACTTTCGATCCGCCATGTGATTTGGTATATTAATACTAATCTATCATATAGCATTGTCCAATAGGACACTCCTTCAAAAAGTTGAGGGGAGAGAAAGCAATATTAATATTGGTGCCTTGTATTCTATGAAGTCTATGGGGACAAAGACCGAAGACCGGAGACTGAACAAATTGATGCCTTATATTTGCCGTCAATCATGAGAGGATCCAGTAGGAATGAAACTTTCACATCCTTAACAAAAAGTGGCTCCGTTGATTCTTTATATGAACATGAGACTCATAAAAAGGTAAAGTTATCTTGAAACTCTTCTCTCTTTACACAAAAGTCCTTTTACATCTGCCGTGTCTTGGGTTAAAGTTTTCTCCCCTACTTTCGGTTATTTCTTTTGGCTTTTCAAAAGAAATTGGTTTAAAGTCCAAGTCAATTACAAGTCAAGCACCAAAAGCTGAAACATCAAGCTCAAGTAGTCAAGCTTGATGCAATCTCAACTTTTTAAAATTATGTTTGCATGAAAGCGAGTTCCAAAAATATTAAATGCATGAATAAGATATTTATTTTGGGTTACAAATGGAAATTTGATGATAGCTTCCGAAAATATTATATGGCGCCTTCTTTATTGAGGTTAGAGAAATGCTAAATGTACCAAGAATGTGCATTAAATCCACTTTATTAAATGATTTGTGAAGTTTCCATTGGTCAATTGAATGAAACCCACATGCTTGTTTGAGTCCTCACACTTTTCTTTTTCCATTAAAATTATCTCCTAGTGTATTACCGCATCTTTTCTTTAAAAAAAAATTAATGCAGTTAATTACTAGCTCAGCTCACCCTTTGCCGTTGAATGCGGGGAATAAGGGCGCCTTGTCCCAATCCCCACGTTAATTAATAGTCAATAAGTCTCGTTCCATCCATTTCATATGCTCTAAGTGTCTAGCTCGCCTACTAGAATTTATTGGCCCAATTACAGGGACGATGTCTTTTTTTTTTTTTTAGGACAAAAAAAGGCTGAGCTAAATATTAGATAAAATGGAAAACACGAATAGAAAATAATTTTATACTTTTGCTGTATTTTAGTTTAAAATTTTCATAAAATACTTTTCTTTTTCTGTTTTAAGCCTTAATTTCTCTTCCAATATTAACAAAGTTTGTATTTCAAGGTAGATAATCTAAAACTAATATTTATCAAAGTAACTTTCATAAATGAATGGGGAGACTAGAATGAGCCTCAAAGCTGTCGGCCTAACCCACTTAGTGACGAGGCCCTAGAATGTATTGTTCGAGCCTACCAATGAATGCAAAATTGGTGCCTTATTATTCACTTATAGTCTGCCATGTGGTTTGGTATATTAATACTAATCTATAAGATAGCATTGTCCAAGACTAGAGACTAAACAAATTGGTGCCTTACATTCATCGTCAATCATGAGAGGATCGAGCAGCCCATGGAGACAAAAACTAAACATTCATTCCATCAAATGTGGTATGCAAGCTAACACCGTTACTTGAACCCCAATAAAAAAGAAGTCATTACCTAATGATTGACAAGTCCATAGAACTTCCAAAAGTCTTTTGCTCCAAACCAGTTCAAAACTCACCCGAATTTCTCTTATTTCTTTATAAAGTAAAAAAAGACCCGTTATTATATTATGGGCCTACAAAATACTCTTTTTTACATGTTAACTTCAACTTATTTACGAATTACTTAAAGATTTATTATTATTAATAATGTATTTTCTATTATATATGCTTTATATTTAATATTGAAATATATATATTTTTAGATATAGTTCAGCCGGTTTGGGCCATTTGGGGCCTCTCTCAAGCCCGAAGGTGCAAATTGCCCTTGGAAGAAGGGGGGGAGCCCGAAATCTCGGCTTGGGACAAAGTTCTGCATCATGAGAGCCATCTCTTTAATCTTGTAAATGCATATTGAAAGTCACCTCTAGAACAAAAAAAGAAAAAAAGAAAAAAAAAAGAGTTTTCATTTAGAGATAATACTAATAGGATCTTCATTGACGAAGTCGGAATCATTCATTCGAGCTTTTTTTTATAACACATCGTGAAGATGACGTCTCTGGCGTTCCCGTTCCCATTCTCCTTAGCCTCCCACGTGCCTGATGTCGTGCGACGAGAGCTCGATGATCTTCACCGTGGACGACTTCTCGATTTTCACCAGGGCATGATGCTACGCAGCAATGTGCGGTTCCATGTCTCGCGAAGTCTGAAGAGCTCAGAGATTCGTTTGGAGCTTCTTTACGGAGGCAGATCACCTGTGACGACGCCTCCAAGACCTCGGTCCGCTATTCCATGGCTGTTCTTGGCCAAAGACGGACTCCGAGGGATGTACGTCATTGCTCTGTTTTTTTTTTTTAGTTGAATCCGAGATTTTTAATTACGGTTTTGGGTGAAAGTAGAATGATGATTGTGGATCTGTTAGTAGTTTAAATACGTTCTGATGTCATTGAAGTTGTCTATATCGGAATTGAATCTTCAATTATGACTCTGTGTTCTAATTTTTGAACTGACCACCAAACATTCGTCAAAATGCCTGAACGAATTCGGAATATGATTTTGAGAAGCGTTCTTGTGCTTTAGTGTCTGGAATGATTGTTGCGTAATGTACATTTCGACTCACTTACAACTCCTCTGCTTCCATCGATTTTAGACAATGGCGGAGAACTCCACATGCCATGAGTCCATGACTACTTGAATTGTTGTTCAAATCCATCCATATATGTTGTCTCTGATTCTGATATTGTGTGTTTTGTATTCTGCTTTGCAGCCTGGACGTTTATTCATATAGCCGATACTTGCATGTACTTTTCATAAAATTAGTGGGCAATGAATGGGGCGTTAAGAACACATGTCAATTTCGAAAGAAATAGAACCATTGGCATATTTGATCATGGTGGAATGAAATTTGGATTTGCTGGCTTATCTAATTGGAGCTCAATTTGGACTTCTTGTGATGTCATTTTTATCATTTGAACATGTATGATGATTTAGGAGATTGTTAGGTGAATTGGTGAAAGTTTTTCAACAAATAACCATTTTGCTGTGCCTTGAACTCGCCGGACATGGGCTGTCATCACCATTCCTTTGCTGGTCACTCTCTTTCATAATTTCTTAATCACTGGGCATGTTTGTTACCAATTGCTTTGACTGAGGTGATGCTGAAATTCA
The DNA here is from genome assembly GCA_007663325.1 of Eucalyptus pauciflora. Taxonomy (NCBI): domain Eukaryota; kingdom Viridiplantae; phylum Streptophyta; class Magnoliopsida; order Myrtales; family Myrtaceae; genus Eucalyptus; species Eucalyptus pauciflora. The sequence continues at coordinate 340,802 of VMYD01000136.1, read as the reverse complement.
TGGAGTATCTGAGTGAAGATTTGATTCAGAGGAGGGATCGAGAATAAGATAAGAAAACGAAAATAATTCTGGAAAATAAAAATGGGAAATTGGTTAGAAAAATAGGCCTTGATTTTTTTATTTTTTTTTGGTCGAAATAATAATCTGCATTCATTCATGAGAAAAACAAGTCTTGCAAGACATCGACGGATAGGATTCCGAACAGAGAATTTCTGAAAGAAGAAGAGGGGGGGAGCTCGCCCAATTTACTGCTAATTTTCTAGCTCGGTGTGATTTTGCCACCCAATCGGCCGCTTTGTTTGCTTCTCGCGGGCAAAAGAGGATCTGGGCTGCATTGCAATGGGTCAACACATCTCTGCATCTGTCCATAATGTCCTTCAAATTCCATGGAGGTTCGGCCCGGCCCAAGACGATTTCCACCAACTCAGAACAGTCACTCTCGCATACCCATCGAACTGCTTGAACAGAGGGGTTCCCCACGTGCGAAGTCACTTTCTCTTTCAAGTACATCAAACCGTGCCAGAGAGAGAGAGCTTCGGCTTGCATCGACGAAGAAGCCCTAGCTTCGAGGGCGTAGCCCGCGACAACCCGTCCTGTAGAATCGCGAACAATTCCAGCGATTGAGCAGAGGAACTCGCCTGGGAACCATGAAGCGTCGACGTTGAGTTTTAGTTCATCCTCTTCCGGCGGCTTCCATCGACCAGGTACGACAAGGGTTTTGGATCTATTCTGTGCGGGCTTCTGCCATCGACTGAAATTCCTTTGCTGTGCTTGTGCCAGATCCACAAGGTTTGCCGATTGCGAGTGCTTGGCCCTGAAGACGAAGTTGTTCCGTGATTTCCAGATATTCCACAGCACAATCATGATGAGTTCCATCTCTGGTAGGCCTTTTTTTCCTTCGAAAATCTCCATAAGCCATTTGTCGAATCTCTGGATGTGGCTGGGATGATTGCTGGTGTTGATACGAGGGTCTGTCCAAATAGTGGATGTCCATTTACAGAGCAAGAAAAGATGTTCTATGGTTTCCATATGTTTAGAACAGAGCGGGCATAAAGGGTCAGGGGTTAATCGCCTTCTGTATAGATTCTCCCTTGTAGGGATAGCATTTTGGCACAAACTCCATATGAAAGTTCTTAGTTTGGGGGGATGGCAAAATTCCAAATTCTGGTCCATAATGATCGCGGTGGGGTAAAAGAGCAGGATGTTCTGTTTAGGTCAGCTTTGGTAGAGGGGGTTGTGGCCTGATTATAACCACTCTTCACCGTATAGTGTCCTGTCTTGTTACCTGTCCAAACGAGCTTGTCCTGCGTAGAATGTGGACTTAGTTCCATTGCCAAGATCTCGTTCGCCTTGGATTCTTCAAAAGTATTAAGAATTAGATCTTCATTCCATATTCTCAGATCCTCAATGATCAGTTCTGACACCATGGTAGGTTCATTTTGATTTGCTGGTCCTGCTAACACACCCGATTGTAGCCAACGATCATCTCTGATCTTAATAGATTGCCCATCTCCCACTTTCCATTGAATTGCTGCTGCTATGGTATCTCTCCCGAGTAGGACACTCTGCCATCCCCAAGATGGTCGGGAACCTTTGTTGGCCTTCCATAGATCCCTATTTGGATAGTAAATGCCTTTAAGGATTCTACACCACAGAGCTGAAGGAGAATTAGAGAGTCGCCATGCTTGCTTCCCGAGCATTGCCCTGTTAAAAGTAATCAAGTCTTTAAATCCCAAACCTCCCTCATCTTTCCGAGATTTTAAAACTTCCCACTTTTTCCAGTGCAAACCTTTCTTTGAATCACCTTTCTGCCACCAAAAGGCTGCGATCCTTCTTTCTATAGCGCGACATATTGACAAAGGAAGCTTAAAAAACTGACATGGCATAAGTTGGGATGGCTTGTACAATGCTCTTAATCAAAACTTCTTTACCAGCTTTGGTTAGAAACTTTTCTTTCCAGCCTGCTAACTTCGAGTTGACTCGTGCTAATATCCAAGCAAACATCTCATTCTTTGTGTGTCCCCAATCTGTTGGAACCCCAAAGTATTTGCCTGTTTTTTCAATGATTGGAACTCTGAGTTGGTTAGCTAGATTCATCTTTAAGGGAGTAGGACAATTTCTGCTGAAGAAGACCCCTGACTTGTTTAAGTTTATGTCTTGTCCTGTTGCGTAACAGTATTGATGGAGTATATTGGAAAGATTTTGGCATTCAATAATAGTTCCCTCAAGGAAGAAAATCGCATCATCAGCAAAGAGTAGATGTGTCAGTGTAGGGCAAAACCTGTTAAGAGTAATCCCCTTGATGCTTCCTTCTGCAATAGCTTTCTTCATCAGCCATGTCAGGACATTAGTAGTCATGATAAACAGATATGGAGAAAGGGGATCTCCCTGTCTTAGGCCCCTCGAAGGATGGAAAAACTGTGATGGTTCCCCATTAATTTTCACACTCAGGGATACCGTAGTAACACATTGCATAATTAAGGAAACCCATTTCACACAAAATCCCATTTTCAACATGCAATCTCTGAGAAAATCCCATTCTATTCTGTCGTAGGCTTTTTTCATGTCCAGTTTCAAGATCGCCTGAGATTTCTTTTTCCTGTTTGTGATGCGCAGGTGATGTAGAACTTCCTGGACAATAAGAATGTTGTCCTGGATTTGGCGGCCTTGGACAAAAGCACTCTGCTCAAGCTCAATGATCTCTGGAAGGTAGGATTTCAATCTGTTGGCTAGGACTTTGGAGATAATTTTATAACTGAAGTTACATAGGCTAATAGGTCTGTAGTGACCTATGTTTTCAGGGTTTTTTATCTTCGGTATCAAGGTGATGTGTGTCTGGTTAATAGAGGGATCAAGGGTACTTGTAGCAAAGAAGTTCTGCACTAGCTGAAAAACATCTTGTTTGATATCCTCCCATGAATGGTGGTAGAACAGGCCATTAAGGCCATCAGGGCCAGGGGCTTTGAGGGATCCCATCTGAAAAACTGCCGTCTTGACCTCCTCCATAGTGAGAGTGGCCATTAGGTGTTCATTCATATCCAGAGTAACAGGGTTGTGACACTGAGCCAAAATTGGGTTGTAGTTCCTAGGACCTTCTGATGTAAACAAATTTCTGAAAAAAGTCCCGATATGATTTTTAATAACTGAAGGATCCCTGCACCAGCTATTGTCATCGAGTTGTAACATAGTGATCTTGTTGCGCTGCCTTCTTTGTACTGTACTTGCATGAAAAAACTTAGAGTTGCGATCACCCCATTGTAGCCAAGTAATACGAGATCGTATACCCCAATATTTCTCTTCTTGGTTCCACAAATGTTCAATCTGCTTGGTTATATTGTGGATTGCCTGCTTGCTGGGAGGATGAGAGGTTTGATTAGTGATTTCAGTAAGTTCCTGGTTAAGAGCCTTAAGCTGAGATGGGGCATGTGCAAACGTAGCTTTACTCCACTTAGTAAGAGCTTTGGAAATGGCATTTAGCTTTGTTGAAAATCTAGTCTGGCTCAAGGGAGTCTTGTTCCACGTTTGCTTGACAATATCTCCATATTCTGCATGGTCCATCCAATATGCTTCCATTCTGAAATTTTTTCTCCATTTCTGCCTTTCAGGATGCAACACCAAAAGGAGGGGGTTGTGGTCTGAGCCTATGGCTGGGAGGGCTTGTACTTCAGCATCATGAAAACTAAGTCTCCAATCCATGTTAGAGAGAACTCTGTCTAGGCGTTTTTTAACAAAAGCATCTCCTTCCCTATTGTTGGTCCACGTGAATGCGCATCCATTACTATCAATGTCCATTAAAGAGCAGTCATTGATGAAATCCCTAAAAGCTGCAATTCTGAAATTATCTGCTTCTCTTTTCCCCACTTTCTCCCAAATGTATAATATTTCGTTGAAGTCACCCATGCAAATCCAAGGGAGAGAATTGGTTAAATGAATCTCTTTCAAGAGTTGCCATAAATTTAACCTTTTGCTGAAGTTTGTTGATGCATGGATAAAGGTGATCCTCATTGAGTATCCACTGTCTGGGTCAAGGCATTCTAGATCAATGAATTCTTGAGAACTTTCATGAAGTATTAACCCAACCTCATCATGCCACATGATGGCTAAGCCTCCCGCAATCCCCTCTGGATTAACTGTAAATAAATTGGGAAAGTTGAGTTTTCTTTTAATTCCTTCCACCATCGATGCTTTATTTTTCGTTTCCATCAGAAAAACTATTTTAGGCCTTTCAAGAGCAATTAATGCTCGTAGTTCATGGAATGTCAGGGGATTGCCCAGCCCCTGACAATTCCAACTTAGGATTTTCATTTCTTCTGTGGTGGCTTATTAGGGCTAGCCACCAGAGCCCACTCATTGCCATCCTTAACAACCTGGATTGGAGTCTCCAGAAGATCCGTGTCATCGATCAATAGGGGAACATGTTCTGCATTAAATTTCTGTTTCTTTGCCCTTTGTACCTTCATGCTTTTCTTACTGCACATACCCATCTTCGAAAGAGTCAGATTGGTACTTTCATAGCAAATGACCTGTTTACCATGTTCTGGATTCTTCAAAGAACAGTCTACAATTACTGATGGTGTTTCCAGATCATGAGAGCTATATGTTCTCTTCTTACTGCAGGTAGGAGCAGCAATTTCCATTACTTGTGTTGGAGAAGGAGTATCTGGTACTGTTTCCTGCACTATATATTCCTCCTGTATTTTCCCATAAAATGCGTTCCAATGTGGGCTGTGGTCACAGTCTTCCGCCTTCAACCAAGGTCCAAATTTGCCAGTCTTGTACACTGCCCATGGTGATTGGTTGTAAGGAAAAAGTTCACAATTAGTTGCATAATGGCCTATTCTGCCACATGAGTAGCAGAAATGAGGCAACCTTTCATATTTAAATTCCACCCACAGCCAATTAGTACCAATATCCAGTATAGCCCCTGATTTTAAGGGAGTTGTTAAGTCCAAATCCACTCTGACTCGACTACCTTTGTATTGTCCATTACTTTTGGGATCCACCTGGACTTCTAAGACAGAACCTATTTTCTTGGCCAGGTCATGGAATACTTCAGCTGTTCGCCACCCAGGAGGGATTCCTTCCAAACGAATCCAGAAAGCATTTCTGGAAAAGTTATAACAATGCTCCGGAATTTCAGGTATGCATTTTTGTAGAACAAGTAAATTACTAGCAAAAGACCAGGGTGCAGCTTGTAGAATTCTCTCCCTTTCCTCCTCTGTCTGAAACACAAAGGTGAACAATCCTGGTTCTTTCTGAAAACAAACCACAGATTCTGATTTCCAAGCTTTCTTCATAGTGGTAAGAAAGGCAGGGAAGTTTACATTAGGTTTTGAAAACAATTTCCCGAATAAAGTGCGGTTGCATTCAGCTCTCTTTTGTGGGGTGATATCTGTGTTTGCTTCAACTATGTCATCCTCAGACCATAAATCCCCCAAACTTTTACAAAGAGCAGCTAATCTGAGGTCATTTTCTTCTTTCCCTTCCATCATATTCTATCGACAGGAGAGCTAGCTATAGCCTTACAACAACAGGCTTCGGGAAAGTGGATTGAAGGGAGTGCAGTTTAAGAATGGCACAAAAACCAGAATGACCAATACCATAAGATGTACATTTCCTCCAGACATTGATCATCCTCCCGATCAAGTACATGGAGAATGAAGATCAAGCAGAAAATCCCATACGAAGTACATACTGAGACCCCCACTTCCACGGCTTCGGAAGCCCAGAAAACCAAGACAAACTCAGAGAAGCTACCACCAATCAAAGATCAGAATCAGTATCCCTGGCGAAAGAGGTGCAGAATGGCGAAGACCTACCTTGTGAAAACCCCAGCAGGTGGATCACTAGGTAAAGAGGATTTCAGAATGGACATCCAGCGATTCGATTGTGCGAGGCATCACATCTCAGCGCAAGACCGCAGCAGAACAGGGGATGTTTTGGGATTTTCGGGTTTGGGATTGCAAAATGTAAATGAAACAAAAGGGAAATGGGTGGGATCAGGCATCGCCAATGTTAGGGTTTAGGGAAAGGGGGGATTACCATGATAGTAGAGAAGAGCTCGCCCATGTTAGGGTTTAGGTAAAGGGAAAACTACCATGAGAGTAGAGAGGAGCTCGCCTGGGCGAGAGCGAAAACCCCAAATAGGCCTTGATTAGGTTGTTAGATTTTAGTATTAGAAATAGCTAGTTTTGAAAAATATGGATGCATAACATGTTGCACATAAAAGCAACTTAAGCAGATTAGCAATATTCTGCGACTGCTTGAAATGGCTTTGGCAGATTTCAAGTACTCTTGCTCTTTCGACTTTTATGCTATATGCTACTAGAGGAAGGGCTCATGTGATGATTGTTAGCTAGTTGTTGGCTAATCGTAAGCTAATTGCAGGAGAGTGCTGTTTTCTTTTTTGATTTACCATAGGATGTGGTCACCCTTCCATTGCTTTGTTAATAATATAGCCAGGGCCACTTATCTCAACAGTCTCTACTACATTGACCAAAAAAGTGAAAAAAAAAAAAGAAAAGTTTCTAATCTATAGAACAAATTTGCGAGAGTAATTTCAACCTCAAATTTTCATAGAGAAATTCTTAAAAGCACTTGTTTATTGTTATGATGAATTCCAATCGTTAGGAAATGTGCAAGTTTATGTGACTTTGCGTGGATTGTAATTGGTCATAATTGATTCCGGTGTTTTTATTAAATCCTGATTTGGCTTACTTCTCGTTTTGTGTTTATTGTTCTGGTTACAAGTGCCTGTATAATGTTATACATTGTTCATTAAAGCAATACACAATTCAACATTTTCTTACTATATTGTTCTTGTTTTGATCTCAATCCAGGAAGTCTACCGCCCCCTGATATTGGTGATCTTAATGCCAAACTTGAGCTTCTTGATGGCACGCTATTGTAAGACCTCGCACTCTATTGACAGTTGGCTAGTAATTTAGAGCCTAAAATAGCCTAGGCCGTTCATATTATGAATTAGTCTATGTTTGCTTCGTGTTTTTGTGACTATGCCGTCTGGTTACATATTTTATGCTAGATCTAAGGCATTGTATTTTATGGCCTTCACCATCCCTATTTATGTCCCTTGGATGCAGATCCATTGTACCATTTATGTACCTATCCGTTGTCTCCAACACCAAACCAAGACACGATTATCTCTTATTAATTTCACTCCTTACACCATTACTTCTCAAAATCCCAACACCAATCTCTCTCTCTCTCTCTCTCTCTCTCTCTCTCTCTCTCTAAGGGCGGCTGAGCCTGCTTAAACGTCAAGTTCATGCCTCTGGCTGGTCTCAAGACCTCGCATCAAGCTCCCCTAGTCATTACGATTAAGTTGTCAACAGTGATGAGGTTAGAGGGTCGTCTCCAGATCTGGGGACGCCTCCCCCTTATCTGGCCTGTCCACTAAGATCTTGGTGAGATCTCAAGGCCATGGCCAGATCAGGTCATTAATGGTGGTGCCGAGACCTCACAGAGATTTGGTGGTGAGGGAAGAGATAGAGTGAGGGAGAGTGTTGGGTCAGCAAATAGAGAGAGCAAAGATGGTTGTGGGTGACACGAAGGAGAAAGTGGCGAGACGTGGGGGAGGCGACTGTGATGACAATTGGCCGCAACATCTAGAGACGATGGCTAATGGTGAAGAAAGAGATAGGGTTGGTTGAGTGGGAAGTCTTGACAAGGATAATTAGACAATGTAATAAGCACATTGACAAGTGCAACATATATGCATCCATGTTCCCTTTTTGATCTTGTCCCATTTATGCCTTTGTTAACTCTATATCTCTATCAACCAAAAAAAAGTAAATATAAAAACTCTGTAATTTGATGACATAGCAAATAAAAAAGATAAAGAAAAGGAGGTTCGGAGAGGAGGTAGGGGTCACACGCGGTGGCAGCCGGTGTCGGCAACATGACCACAACATAATTTTGGTGGTAACGTCGCCCAAATTTGATCAAGCATGACTTCCAATTGACAGTGAGGTTACTCTCAATGGCAACATTAAGAGTTGGCCTTGAGCTCATGATCTTGTGATGAGGTTGCCTCCCTCTCCTTGTCTTTGGATTTGATCAAGCTTGGTCTCCAAATTGACCGCGGGCTGTCGGTTAAGCATGACATTAAGAGTTGACCTTGAGCTTGTGAGGTCACATTCTAGTACACAAGCGCGCGGAGAGAGAGGGGCAAGGGCAATGACCCAGCCATGGTAATTAAGCAATGCATCAATCCACAATAGTGTTAGAAATGAAGAGAACCGGGCAAATAAGCAAATTCATTAACTTTTTACATGGTTACTTGGTGGAAATAGATAGACTTAACACCATACATCCACTTTCTACGATTATTAAATATAGATATTGGTGTAATTATAAAAAATACACATAATGGGTATGGGTAGGCAGGCTAGTGAGGGAGACATTCATGTCAATTTGCTAGCACTGCCTTTGCACGATGATTTTCTCTACTAGTGAAAGAGTTCCAAGATGAAATGAGAAAACTGATTTAGCTACATACCAATCCTCCTCTCTTTGGCTTCGTAACTCACCTTGATCAAGTGTAATTTCCTAATTGCCTCGGTCATATCCATCCGATCCGGCGGTGATTCCATTGAACATGCGACTCCAACTTCGAATACAGAGATAACGCAATCTCTGATCTTGATCTCTTGATGTCGATCACTAGCTTCACTCCAAAGCCTTAAGTCTACGATGTCCATTGCTCGATCCGGAAGAGCCATTCGGACAAAGTTGTGCAGGTTAAGATGGTGCCCAAAGGCCTCTTCAGTGGGTCTCTTTCCAGTGAACATCTCCAATAATAGAATGCCGTAACTATATGCATCCCCAAGTGTGGAAACCTTGTGTCCCATGCCATACTCTGAAAATTTCATCAAGACATTAAATAGGAATGAATAGATACTTTTTCTTGAATTAATTGTATAGAAAAAGTTCTTAAATCACATGGAATTTTTCTTGATGTCTATTTGCAAGAGCTTGCCCAAGGACAGTTGTGAGGGCTCGCACCAATCGCTACCAACATAAGGCGATGGCTTGCAAGCCTTGACTGACTTCTCTGTCGGACTTGCCATGCACGGCAGAAGCCAATCGATCGTCTGCCAGAGCAAGGCAAGGGGTCGTAAAGCCCCCTACTGGTTTTTTGCTTTCATTTCTCTTTGTATAATTTTTAAATAGTTTACTGTACATGACTGATGTTTAGTGCCTGTCGTACGAACTCTTATAAAGTGCATCAACCGTTGAGAAATGCATCAACAGTAGAGAAATGAGATTTTGGAATTTATAAAGTGCACCAAAGATCAGTTAACAACATATGAACTCTTCTTCTCAAATACTACTAAGTGCAACAAAAGTTGTCGCATGTTTACTACACAAATTGCCTAAACATCAAGAGTGGCTTTGTCCTCTAGTAGGGCATGGGTGAAAACAGGAAAAGAAGAATATATGTTCGATGAAGGCCTTGGTAGAAGTTTATGTGTTAACTAAATTTGAATCGCCGGTTTTTTTATTGGAAACATGTGAGATCCACACGGGGCTTGTCATTTTGATGATCCAGATTCTGTTTAATACCTATACCACACTTTCTTTTATGCAAAGATGAGAAGAAAATGCCTAGAAGAACAGGCAAGAAATGAACACAGTGGGGGAAAAAGAAGAGGCTTAGAGTGATTTGTTGACGGTGATGGATTTATACTAGTAAATGCGTAAATTTGTCTTAATATGCTCTAACCAAGAAGTTTAGGGAAAGTGAAAGTTGGATAGAGCTCATCATGTTGTCAATTAGTGTATCCTCCAATAATTTCTAGCGTAAATGTCATGTCATCTAATACATCTTTCAAATATTAAATTATAGGTCATGAAAGGGTCTGCCATGAAGTCATGACTTACCAAAAGAGAATCACAATCCGTTTTAGTGGCATGAACGTTCTGTGAGACAAAATACTTATTATAGAAAGAAAATATAAATATGAGATGACGCAATATGCTTAATCTAATTATTCGCATGGATTCACAAGTTTTGTCCAAAAATTTTCCACTCATTGATCAAAATTACGATGGTTCATTCTCATCTTAATTTCAAATACAATTAGAACAAGCTACTAGTAATTTTTTTGTACAAAAAGATATGTATTTTCTTTTTCTACGGATGCTATTAATAGGGGAAAGAGAAATTGAGCTATGAGAAAGAGGTGTCAGAGCATACAAAACATAACATAACATCAAGAATCATTGTTTATTCAAACTTTTGGCACACTCATATTACTATCGCAATCAAATAACAAATAATCGAGAAAATATGACAATTTCATACCAGGAGGCACATAGCCAATGGATCCTCTGACTATGGTTGAAGTTGAACTACCCTGGTCCTGAACTCCTGTGGCTTCGACAAACACTGTTGAAATGATCTTTGCAAGCCCAAAATCTCCAACTCGAGCCACCATGTCATTGTCCAAAAGCACATTACTTGGCTTCAAATCTCCATGAACGATTGCTGGACAACAACCCTTGTGGAGATATTCGATCGCAGTAGCTATGTCGATGGCGATGTTTAACCTCTGGACTAGTCTCAGATTTCTCGATTCGTTACACTCATCATCTCGTCCCATAGTCCCAAGGTGTAGCCACTCCTCCAAGCTCTCATTAGCCATGAACTCATATATTAGAGCTTTGAAGTCATTGCCACGAAAGTCCACGCTCGAACAGACACTTAGTATCTTCACGAGGTTTCGGTGTCTAATGGTTCCTAGAGTTCGACATTCGGAGATAAAGCTCCTTGAAGCACCTCTTTGCATTAGATTGAGCACCTTTATTGCCATCGTGGCACCGCCATCAAGAATCCCCTTAAAAACCGTGCCGTATCTCCCTTTACCAATCAAATTGGTCTCGGAGAATCTATTAGTCGCTCTCAGGAGTTCTTCATAAGAAATCCTCAAGAATTGGTTCTCGAAAGATAATGAAGTGGTGGCAATGGTTGTCATCTGCTTCTTTTTGTGGTAAACGATAGAGAGACATAAGAGCAACAAAGCTAAAAATGACAAACTGCCAACTACCCCATATATTACTCTAGCCTTGGTTGAAGAAGACTTCTTAGAGCTTGATGATTTGCAAAGAGGAAGCTTCAGACTGGGAACACCTCCACAGAGTTCCGCATTTCCATAAATTGATACCGAACTTGCATTAAGAAAAACTCCACTCTTTGGAACTTGTCCTTCTAGTTGATTGAAGGACAAATTCAAGTACTTTAGTAGTAAGAGCTCTGCGAGAAAGCTCGGGATTGGACCAGAAAAAATATTATTGGAAAGGTCCAGCTCTTGTAGACCGCGTAATGGACGTAAAGCTTCAGGGATTTGACCATGAAAAGAATTAGCTTCTAAGTGAAGTCGTTCCAATACCAAGCACTCGCTGATGGACGTTGGAATTAAGCCGGTCAGTCTATTGTAAGATAGATCTAATTCGCCAAGATTCTTTAAAGATCCAACTTGCAATGGAAGAGATCCACTTAAATTATTATTTGCTAAACCCAAGAAGATCGACAAGGAAGAAAGACCCATGATTTCGACAGGAATTGAGCCAATTAGGTTATTGTTCGAAAGATCAAGCCCAATTAGTTGCTTGCAGTTGCCGAGACTTTGTGGTATGTAGCCTTGGAAAATGTTGGAGTGAAGGAAAAGGAGATTTAACAACGTAATGTTACCAATCGAAGACGGTATCTCTCCACTCAACATGTTCCCTCCTAAACCAAGTTGTTGCAAGTTGGAAAGTGCTCCGATGGAATGAGGAATGCAATTAGTTAAAGAATTATTCGTTAAATCCAAGAAAGACAAGTTGAAAAGATTTCCGAGGGCTGAAGGAATGGATCCTTGGATCCGATTGTTTGACATAGAAATAACCTCAATGCTGGTGGAGAGATTGGAGAAGGATCTCGGCAACGATCCGTGAATCAAGTTCCCTTGCATCCCGAGACTTTTTAATTTGGAACAATTAACTAAAGAAGAAATAAAACTCAAGTCATCCTGCAAGTGGTTATAATCCAATTTAATTATATAAAAATCCTTCAACCTTCCCAGATTTTTTGGTATTGGCCCATGGAAATTGTTGTAGGAAAGGCTAAGTACCTCAAGACCTGTGGCATTCATTAACGTTGACGGAATCATCCCGGTGAACAAGTTATTGCTAGCGCCAAGGAAATAAAGAGAAGGAGAAGCGGTGCTGACATCATTGAGAAAGCTTCCCCACAATTGGTTCTCAGAAACATCGAATAACATAATGTCAGAGATGTTTAAAATCCCTGCTGGAACCTCACCGGTTAGTTTGTTGAAACCTAGTTGGAAAAGTATCAATCTCTTGAGTTTGGACAATTCCTCAGGTATTTCTCCGCATAACGCATTTTCTCCTAGCGAGAGCTTTTGTAGCAGCGAGAGGTTTCCAATCGAACGAGGAATAGGACCTACAAGATTGTTCCGACCCAAGCCCAAGCCATTGAGTCTTGTTAAAGAACCAAGATCGGAATGAATTTCCCCCACAAGTTGGTTGTCTATGAGATTCAGCATCTTGAGGTTCAAGCAGCGGGAAAGATTGGAGGGTATCGGCCCACCAAATGAGTTGTTACTAAGAACAAGAACACGGAGTCGAAGCAAATTGTCGATCTGTGGTGGGATTTCGCCATGTAAGCTGTTGTTTTGCAGAAATATGACCCTCAGAAAAGAGAGGTTACCTACGTGAGGAGATAGAAAGCCGTCCAAGCCTTGTGATTCCAGGACCAGTGATGTGACCCTCTCAGGATGTCTTTTGCTGCACAAAACACCTTGCCACTCACAATGATGAGTAGAATCATTCCAAGAGCTAAAGACTCCAAATGGGTCTTTGTGTATTGCGTTTTTGAAGGAGGCTAACGCTAGCCGATCCGTTTGGTTTTGCGAGTATGCTCCGTAGATTGTGATTGAGCTCCACCTCCACAAGATAATAGAGTTGAGAATAAGAAACAGTTGTTTCCCCATCTTGTGCAGTGATCGACTTTCACTCTGAGCTGAATTTATAAACCTTCGCTCCATGCACAAATCAATTATTGATTAACTCCATCATGGGAAGTTCCGTAAGCTTTCTCTCTCTTGAAGACTGAAGACCGAAGACTGAATAAATTATTGTGAAATAATGTGGAAACTAACCAAATTTTGTAATTAATTAATGCAAAATCACCAGAAAAATAAACCAGAGACAATAAAGAACTCTTGAGATTTCTGTGGTTCAGTTTGAAAATCAATACCTCTGCAACTGGAAGAGTAAGCAACTATAATCCATTGATAATCGGAGAATCATAGAGTTACAATTACTCGCAAGTTTGAGTGTTTTCCACGCTTTGATTACATCTAAACTCAGTGTTTATTAATAGAATGACTCATTATGCGACTGACGTCACAAAATCCACCATTTTTAGAACTTCGTGCAATCAAAGGGAGCGTCACTGGTGCGTCCCCTATTTTTCTTCGCTAAAGAGAGAGTCCTCTTGTGCGGGGATATAAAACAGAAACTAGAGCAGTAGGTCTTCTTCGGGATAATGTACGCCTTGACGAGTGGAGTCTTGACTAATGTTTGCTCCGTTAGTTAAACTTGGATATTTATCTTCAACAGAACCAAACCTTCAATACATATAATAGTTAAGTAGCATCGCCCAACAAATCAAAATCCTTTAAATGAGTTGGGTCTCATGCCTAGTTTGAACTCAAGCCATAATTTAACAACTAGTGCCCCATATTTCCCATCAATTTAGTAACGATTGGGAAGAGGAACAAGATAGGGACATGTATGTTATCCTAGCTTGCATGCCCTTTCCTCTTTTAGTCCTTAAATGAAACTGTTTGATGGTCTCCAAAATATCATTAGCCTTCAACCAAAGGCTTCATGGCCTTGGAAAAGCTTTCTCATCCGTAGGATTTGAATAACAAATAGAGAGCAGACTTGTTGAACCAACTCATCTTATATGATCGAAATTGCAATTTTATCCTTCCAATGTCACTAGACCTAGAAGACAAAGATTTGTAAGAAATCAAGGAGAACAGAGCAGAGGTTTGGGAATATTTCCCTTCTTCCGACTTTGCCTTTTATTCAAACATCACCTCGCCTCATATTGCTGATGTTAAGGGTAATACATGCATTTTCATTACCAGTATGGCCAAGAAGTATAGCCAACAAAGCATATTACAAATTGCACGGAATATTAGAGGGCTGACAAAATTTCGTTTAATTTTTTTGGCACAAAGTTTCCTTTAATTGAACTTGCCCTATTTAGCACTTTTCCCCATTTTACAAACTAACGTTGATTCCACTCTTATTTGACGACATGCCGCACAGCACATAGTGTCCCATTTCATTTACCGAGAAACTCTAGTAAAGTCTCAGTTAATGTTTGTTACTCTTATTTTAAAGTCTTGCTTGCTCTCAATTTTATGATAAAAATAAGAAAAAAAAAATGTTAGATGGTAAGATTGTTTAATGAATTTGATGTGACATATTGTTATTAGTTATCGATGACTTATAGTCCACTCAAAGTCTGCTATTCGGTTTACTATACTAATATTAATATATAGCATAGCATCGTCTAATAGGAAACACCATAATAAAGTTGGGAGTAATAACAAAGAAGGATAGGAGGAGTCCTAAATCTCATGTCGGGACCTCTTTGAACATGAAAATGTTGGCCATCTGATCTAAGGCAACTCATTGCTTAGATCTTTTTTTTTTCCTCAGCTCTAGAACTAAGTGTCACTTGGGACAAAGTCCCACCCCTTGGGAGTTATTTCTTGAATCTTGTAAAGGCAAAGTGCTATATGCATCATTGAATTGCTTCAATGATTGTTAGTCAAATTTGAATGGAGGCACCCAGTAATGCGTGAGAGCACTTTGTGTAATTTTGAGAAGAAATGATGGTGGAATAGAAAAGTAAATTTCCTTAAATTGATCTTGCTCAATTTATCTCTTTTCTCCTTTTCACAAACTCCATAGTAATGCTGTTTCCACACTTATTTGGTGACATGGGTGCATACCGCACTACACACCATTTCATTTAGAACATTCGAGTAAAGTCTTAGTCTTAGTACATGTAGTGGTGTCATTCATTTATCAACGTCTCACTAGTTTTCACGTTTACAACCAAAACAAGAAAGAGAAATGTCAAAAACACTAAGAATGTTTCATAAATTTGGTGTAATAAGTGACGTGGCATATTGTCATTAATTATCGAATATGGCTTATTATTCGCTTTTGATCTGCCATGTGGTTTGGTATATCAATACGAATCTATAAGATATCATTGTCCAATTAGACACTCCTTTATAAACTTGAGGGGAGAAAAAGCAATATCAATATTGGTGCCTCGTATTCTATGAAGTCCATGGAGACGAAGACCAAAGGCTGAAGAATGAACAAATTGGTGCCTTATAATTCACCGTCAATCACAAGAGGATCGAGTACGAATGAAGCTTTCATATCCTTGACAAAAAGTGCCTCCGTCGATTATTTATATGAACATGAGACTCATTAAAAGGTGAAGTTAATTTGAAACTCTTTTCTCTCGTTCCACAAAATTCCTTTTACATCTGTCATGTCTTTGGTAAAAGTTTTCTCCCTTGCTTTTGAATCTTTTGATTGTTTCTTTTGGCTTTTCACACGAAATTGGTTTAAAGTCCAAGTCAATTATAAGTCAGGCACCAAAAGCTGAAACATCAAGCTCAAGTAGTCAAGCTTGATGCAATCTAAATTTTTTTAACTCATGTTTGTAGGAAAGCGCGTTCCAAAAATATTATATCTATGAGTAATATATTTATTTTTGGTTGCGATTAAAAATTTGATGATAACTTCTGAAAATATTATATGGTGCCTTCTTGATTGAGGTTAAAGAAATGCTAAATGTACTAGGAATATGCATTAAATCCTCTTTATCAAATGATTTGTGAAGTTTCCATTGGTCGATTGAATGAAACCCACAAGCTTGTTTTGAGTCTTCACACTTGTATTTCCCATTCAAATTATCTCCTAATGTATTATCGCATCCTTCTTTTTTAATTAACCTTTAATGCAATTACTTGCTAGTTGAGCTCACCCCTAGCCCTAGGATGGAGGGAATAAGGGGCGCCTAGTCCCAATCCCTGAGTTAATTATGGTCAAAAGGCCTCTTCCTATCCCATTCTTAGAGCTAGTAGTTGCAATTTCATATGACGCGAACGCTCCATGAGATAAAACATCAAATATAGGGGAAAACATATATATCTGAATTTGACTTGATCAGATACACTTAATTAGACCTGATCAATTTTGAACAAATAAAAAAATTAGACCACCGAAAATATTATTTGGTGCTGAGGTTATAGAAATGCCAAATGTATTAACAATTTGCATTAAATCTGGGTAAATTACCTAAAAATTCATATATATATTGTGTTTCTACCAATTCAGTCCTAAACATTTCAATTATACTGATTGAGTACTAAACATTTCTACCTTTTATTTTTTTGAATATTTTAATTAGTTTATTTATTTATTTTCATTTTCTTCATACTCTTCTTTTCTTTTCTATATAATGGCTGGTGTGGTGAGGCTCGCTGGCCACTAGGCAAGGCTCGGGGACTGCGGGTGAGGCGGCTTGGCCTAGATCTGGGTGAGGCTAGCCTCACCATGGCCTTGCCGATTGCGGGCAAAGGTGGCCTCCTCCATGGCTGCAAGGCCATGGTCACCCCTTCAGCCGCAGCCTCCAAGCCTTTACACAAACGCCTCAAATCAAAATTGAAGTGTGGCAGCAAGGCTCAATCAAGACCAACAACCATTGGTACACATAGAGAGAGAGGGGGGGGGGGGAGAGGACCATGAGGTGCCTCATGAAGGCCTGAGAGCCATAGGCAAGGGTAGCCTTGCTAGCCTGTTCGAAGGTGGCCATGGCCTCCCCAATCACAAGCGAGACCATTTTCGCTCGCGGCCAGTGAGGCCATGGCAAGGCTGCCCTTGCCTAATGGTTAGCAAGGGATTCGTGACCCTCCTTAGCCACTATGGGAAAAAGACAAAGAAGAGTAGGAACAAAATGAAAAAAATAAAAATAAAAAATTCCAAGAGAAATAAAATATTATTTAAAAATTGTCTCATTAGCGTTGGCTAGATGATTTGTGCCAATCGGCATATACGTCAACGCCGACAGGCCAAAATTGGCCAAATGCACTGGACTAGTACAAATGCAAAAAACAATTATGATTGAATTGTAAAAAAAAAAAAAAAGGAAATGTTTATGATTAAATTGTAAGGACTAGTAACAACACCTAGAGAGGGGTGAACAGGTGTTTAAACGAAACCTTAGCAAATATATGCGGAATAAAAGTTCAGGGAAGAGAATAAGAACATAGAATTTATAGTAGTTCGGCTTAGATCAAGCCTACGTCCACTCACCCACGCTAATAGCCTTCCGCTAGATTCCACTATGCAATCAACAAGAGATTGCAACTTTGAGTGCAAACACTTAGTAGTAGATCACACTATCTCACTAAGTCACTCTTTTGATATTTCTCTCACGATCACAAATGTTTAAGCTCACAAGAGACAAATGTATGATCGAAGTTGCTTAGACTTTGGAATTATAAATTCTACGCTCCGTCTCTTTCTTGCTCATCGGTTCTTCATCTCCTTAAATACTCCTACACTTCCAAACTAGCCGTTGGACAGCATCTCAAGGATCGTCTTCCAATCTACCGATTGGACAGATCTGTATCTAGAAGATTTGGTAGCCGTGGAGTGACAAAAGTATAATCCCAAATTAATTCCGATCGCCCATACAAACAGAATCTTGGTTTCCACAAGTAGAGCTTCTTCGTATAAAAAGTTCTTGTCTTCAAGATCCAATTGTCAATCAAATCAATCTTGATGTAGAATCCAAACCAGATCACTAGCCGTTATATCTTCGGGGCTTGTGTTACGTTTTGTCGAATCTGGATGTAAAGTCTGAGAGCAATAAACTTTACAATCTGAGTCTGAACATATTCTGCTTCTGAACAGATGTAGCTTTAAGGTCTGTACCCAGTTCGGCTTCAGCATAGAGTCTGTCTTTTGGTTCTTCCAAGCACGTTCAATCTGGAATTTGTCAGAATAGGCAGACTTCTGATGTAGAATAGACTTTGGCACTAAAGTCTAGTAGTCTTCAGACTTTGACATAGAAGTTTGGAAATCTTCAGAATATACTTTGGACATGTGTTACGTTCAGTCTTCTGGCCGTCTTCAGATTCGACAATATTTTTTTTATATGTTTTATCATCTGCATAGTCTATTACTCAACCATCAAACATGTTAGTAGCCTTTGATTTATTTTGTCATCTTCAAAACATCATAAGGGATTTCCCTAACATAAATTGGCACAATTACAATAAATATAAGACTTTTATGATAATGATGGACTTATCTAGTCAATTGATACCCCGTCAATTACGTGAGGATTGACAAGTCCATGGAGACAAAGACCAAACATTCCATCAAATGTGTTATCAATATGTCCACCCTCAAATTATCCTCAACCACCGCGCTATTTCCCAAATAATGATGGACTTATCTAATCAATTTATACCCCGTCAATTACGTGAGGATTGACAAGTCCATGGAGACGAAGACCGAACATTCCGTCAAATGTGTTATCAATATGTCCACCCTCAAATTATGCCCAACCACCCGCTATTTCCCAAATAATGATGGACTTATCTAGTCAATTGATACCCCGTCAATTACGTGAGGATTGACAAGTCCATGGAGACGAAGACCGAACATTCCATCAAATGTGTTATCAATATGTCCACCCTCAAATTATGCCCAACCACCACGCTATTTCCCAAATAATGATGGATCTAGTCAATTGATACCCCGTCAATTACGTGAGGATTGACAAGTCTATGGAGACGAAGACTGAACATTCCATCAAATGTGTTATCAATATGTCCACCCTCAAATTATGCCCAACCACCACGCTATTTCACAAATAATGATGGACTTATCTAGTCAATTGATACCCCGTCAATTATGTGAGGATTGACAAGTCCATGGAGACGAAGACCGAACATTCCATCAAATGTGTTATCAATATGTCCACCCTCAAATTATGCCCAACCACCACGCTATTTCAACCTCTATTATTGCGTTTCATAATCAACTCTCCAATTTTGGTTAAAGATAAGTTGTTCAAAATAATCTTCACAAAGTCTGCGAAATGCGAAAACTCACTTTTCGTGATAATATAACCTAGTTTTAAAAGGTCGCACTTAATACGTATCCACCCATTAATACAAATTAGAGCTTTTCAAAAACATAAGTACGGATCAGACCTAAAATATCAGATTTCTTTCTGTCAATTTGGTTCACCTATGCGTGACTTAATCTTGCATGACGAAAATGAGAGATATTATGATGAGGCGGACGTCACTTAAGATAAGAATAATGCAGAAGTGATTGTGGAAAAGGAAAAGAGAAATAAAGGTATTGAAGAAATTTGAACTTTATAAGGATGATCAAACAAAATTTCGTTTTGAAGACCATCTACATAAAACTGCTAAATGATTCAAGATTTTCAATTTCATACTATATTATTTATAATAAACTATTTTGATATGTCTTTGGGGTCACATTATAAATCTCTATCTTCTTGGGTTTAAGTTCAGCGTGAACGTTAACTCTAGTGAAGGCGAAGTTAATAAAAATTATATAAATATGGTGAAATAGTGAAGATCAACGTGAAAAAAGTATAATTACAATGCATTTCGGTATAACAATTTAAAAACCATTCGAATAGTTTCAAGTTCCGAGGAAACAGTTGCAGAGAGCGAGAAATGAGGAGACTGGCTGTCCGAATCGCAAAGCCCTGGGATCCACCGACGTACTGCGTGTGGACAGGAAAGTCGGTCCCCAGCTTCTAAAGGAAGCCACACGCCCAAGAGAGAGAAGGCTTATGCAGTAAGCTTGTCGAGGAGGACAACTTCAACGTGTGGATCAGGATTTCGTTCCAGAGTTTCTTCAGTACGGTCCTATTATGTCAATTCATTTTGACATTTGCGCGCACATGATAGACTCTATGAAATCACACAATGGTTAGTACCCGTCAATTTCGCGGAAGATGTCACGTTCTTAAAAAATATGTTTTAAAGAGTTATTTTCCAAAAAGGTGATAATATTTTTTGATATTCAGCTCAAATTTGAAAATAAATTATAAAATATTTTCCGCCATTTAATATATGATTTGATTTTTTGAGGAAAATTACCAAAAGAATTTAAATTTTTTAATTATTTTTCTTTTCATTCTTTCTTTTTTCTCTTTTTCTTCTTTCTAAATCGATCACCAACCACGGTGATAGTCGGTGACTGGTCACAAGCAACCTCAAGCCTCACCTGAGGTGGCCAGAGCCTCATCAACCTCTAGCGATCTTAAGTGAGGCTTGAGTCCCTCCCAACTTGCTGGATTTGGTAAGACCCGAGCTCACTTGGTGGCCTTGAGCAAGTTTGGGCCTCTTCAGATTTAGCAAGGCTTGACCTCATTGGAATCTAGCAAGGTTTGAGCTCTCCTATAGCCAATCGTGGACTCACGCTGTGGCCCTCGACCGGCTAAAGAAGAAGAAAAAAAGAAAAGAAAAGAAATTAAAATAATAATTAATAATAATTAAAAACTCAACCTTTTCAAAAAAAAAAAAAAACGAAAAGATATTTGGTAAAAAAAAGTGCTTGGTGTAGAAGTGAAAGAAAGGAGATGGAAAATGATTTCCACTTTTTGAAAAGCGAAAAATATTTTCCTCATTTCTAAAGTTGTTTCTTCCATTAGCGTCTTAACTAATTTATTTCCCATGAACCGAATGCTGAATTATCCGGGAAAGGTTTTCGTGGAAGTTGTTTTCCATAAAATGAACGGAGTGTTAGTGTTTGTACGAAACTTCGTGAATAAATAAGATTGGACGTAAGAGTTTTTCCATTTGAGAATTGCTGAAAATACGAGGAGATATCATGATCGCACCATTCCTCTCCTACATGTTTAGATTGACAAAAGGAGCATGTCGTTTTCCAATAAGTTGACACATGTTGGGTTATACTTGAAATTTAGCGCAGAACACTATATATTGAAGTTCAAAAGGTTGGAGAATGACATGCGTCATAATTTATATCTGAAACGTGTGACCGAAATCCGTCAGGGATTGAATGGAGTATCATAAATCGAAATTGGAATTTTTTTGAGTCTGCCTTAGCTTGAAGTATAATAAGTATATAATGTACTGAAAGAGGTTGCTCTAAAAATGAACATTAATTTCCC
This sequence comes from Eucalyptus pauciflora, assembly GCA_007663325.1. NCBI lineage: Eukaryota > Viridiplantae > Streptophyta > Magnoliopsida > Myrtales > Myrtaceae > Eucalyptus > Eucalyptus pauciflora. Next base: position 319,477 of record VMYD01000136.1, on the reverse strand, counting down.
CACTTAGAGATCCATATTTGGTGAAGGTCCTTAGTCGATGGTCAAGAATGTCCCTAGGGAAGGAAGCGGGCGTGTACATAATCAGGGATCCGATCACTCTAATGTTAGGTAAACGAGTTATTGGTGCTGGGTAGTGAGATGGGTTTGAGGTCAATTGCTAAAATCATTACATTATTTAAGACTAGTTTGGTGTTTTATTATTGGTACACTAATTTTGGAATACGATATGTATATAAAACGACGTTTTATGAAGGTTGATGATGATCTGTAATGACTAAGGACAAAACATCATAAATTTGGATTTTTTTTAATGACGATATTTCATAAAGTCATTGACCTCTAAGTTTTCGTGGATAGATCGTTATTGCAATTCTTTAAAAAAATAAAAATTAGGGACCAAGTTCGCAGATAAGGCTAGAATTCAACCCCAAACCAAAAATTGATTGATTTTGCAGCATCTTGGACCGTATTTCATTTCTCTGCATTTGAAAACTAGAAGCATCATAGTAAAAAAAAATTATTGATCATGAATATTACATAAAAAAAAATAGGAATCAAATTAACCGATGACGGTGAAATTCGATCCCTCAAAAAACACCGACCCCACCAGATTTTGCATTCATTTCATTGCATCTAGTGATTAGAGACAAGGTAATTTTTAATACCTCAGGCCCCGCAACAGAAGATTTGGAGCGACGGAACTCTTAAGGCCCTCAAAGCTCGAAGGAACTCCTGGCACCACTGTGCCCTACTAAGTCTCGTCACCTTGACCTTACATTGGCCATGAAATCGGACTAAACATAAGGTCAAAATTTGGCTAAATTGAAAGGAAGTAACGGCTGCAATTGAAATCCGAAACAAAGGAGTTCCTTCGAGCTAGTGGGGCAATTGCTATGTCAGCGTTCATCTGCCACACATCAGCATCGCAAGGGTAAAATTGATCGGATGGACTAAATTGACATTAATGTGAAAAAATTTAGGACTAAATTGGTCTAATTATAAGGTTTATAACTAAATTGATATTGATACCATGAGTTTATGACTTTTTAATACTTTTTCCATGGTCAAGGGACCTATTCCATCCTTTCTTAGGGCTGGTAGTGGCGCTTTCATATGACACGAACGCTAAAACATCGGATACAGAGGAAAACACATCTGAAAATGATGTGACCAGATACACTTAATTAGACCTTATCACTGAACAAGTTTGGTTCGAGCTTTTAAGGGCCATGTCCAAACCCAATCCAGCTGGTTTTGACAAGTACCAAGCTCACTCACTTGAATTCATTGGCCCAATCACATGGGGAGTGTCTTGCTTTTTAAAGCCAAAAAAGCTGAGCTAAAAAATAGATCAAATGGAAACATAATTAGATAATAATTCCATAATTTTTTTGGTATTGTACTTTAATTGTGTCATGAAATACTTTTCTTCTTCTGTTTTAAGCCTCACTTTCACTTTCAATATTTACCAAGTTTGTATTTTGAGGTAGATAAACTAAAATAAATATTTTATCGATGTAATTTTTAATAAATTAATGGGCGAACTAAGCCAAGCCTCAAAGCCATTGCTTAGGCCTAGGCCACTCACCAACAAGGCCCTAGAATGCATTGCTTGAGCCCGCCGAAAAGCGTAAAATTTTCAATCAAACCTCCCATTTTATCGGAATACCCGCAAATCGTCAAACTTAGGAAATTTTTTAACCGAAGTTGTAGTGTTTTGATGTTTATACAAATTAATAAGAACTAAAACGGGAGTATCCTAGGGCACGACCGACAAAGACGACAGTAAATTATTGACCTAATGGAACTTATAATGAAGTAGCTTTATGCAATTTCAGGAATAATGTCACAATTAAACTTCTTGCTTTGGGGCACGACCGATGAAGACCCGCCATTTTAGGAATAACATCACAATCGATTGCAGAAAAGATTACATGCAATTCCTCATTTTGGCTTAGTGACAAAAGAATAGACACAAAGGTGTGGATCAAAAGCAAGACATTAGCTCAAATCCGTATGTTACTAATATAAATAATCTCATGTTCGGGTTGCTCGTTTGATGTCTTGATCCATGTCTTATCTGATTATTGAGGTTAGTCGGATATTCTATAGATTGGAATTTGCGGTTCCTTATCATATTTAGAAGCAAAGAAGGGAAGAAAAAGAATATGCAATAGAATTTAAAAGACGAAATATTGGAGGCATAGGACACGTAGATTGCAGGCATGGGATCGCAATTTGTTTATTTGCCAAAATGCCGGATATAGATGCCGCCTAGCATTTCAAATATGTTATAAAACATCAACGGCATAACTTCCTTATCATTAAGGGAGAAGAAATAGGAGAGCGGGATGGGAGATCTTGCAATGTCACCTCTTGTACTCCTATTCACCCGAGAAGAAAAGCTTGGGTTAGAATCAAGGAATCTATTGGTAGGAAGATAGACTACGCGTTAATAGCTACCATCAAATAGGGGAGTATAATAACTTTTCGCATCCAGGGGAGGTACAGTGATTTCAAAATCATTGCAAGCTGAGTGAGCAAAGCTCCGCTCAACCTAACATTTCAAATATGTTACAAAATATCAACGGCAAAAATGTCTTAATAAATAAATAAATAAATAAAAGGGAAATTCTTTGCTCGTGAGAATGAAGAAAAGTCAACGATGGGACAAGCAGCATCGCCGGATGCATTTGGTGGTTTTTGTTATCTTTCTCTTATTCTTTTCCTGCTTTGTTTGGTCCTCCTTAATTGCGGAAAATAGTCCATGTGATAACAATGATAATGATAATATCTCCCATCGGAAAATAATAACTATATCTAACGTATGTGTCGCGACCTCCTCAAAGCGGGTGCATCACCTAGGGATTTGGCTAATTAATTATTAAGCTTAAAGTTAACTTGAGCTCTATCAAACCCATATTAATTTGCGACTTAAGGTTAAGTTCTTAACAAGTAAATAATTTATAATTAGAAGTTGCCATTAATCTACTTTCGGTTGATTGATTAGAAACCCAAATAAAGTGACAGGAGAATTACTTTACTTCTATGAACTAGAAATTGTGGGTACGAATATTTGATTACCCTAGATTTCTGTAACACCCTTTTGATACATTTTCTCTTTTATTTCAAAAAAATGTATTGTAGGCAGTCTGTATTGATTTTAATTCACTCATATGCAAGGTGATCAAGCAAGTGTGCAACCGTTATTTAACACTCAACAATCAAAGCATTTAATAAATTGCAAGGAAATGAAAGAATTACTAACCTCAAAGCTACGAAAACATATGTAGTTAGTTAGAAGATGACATTAGCAACCTAAATATGATTTCTCATTAGCACGCAATTTCCCTCAAATGTTTTTTTTTTTAAAAAAAAAACTTGGTTAATGAAGATAATGCTTTATGCAATGCATTTTACTAATCTAACGTGACATGTGAGAGTGACATAACTTATTTAAATATCCTAATTCTAATGATGATTAAATATATTATTCTAGCACGACACAAAATTTCCTAAGTATACAAACCTAAACATGCAATTTTTAATGACAAGCAAAATCGACATGCAGTCCTAATTAAACTAGTCTACATAACATGCAATTTAATTAGATGAACCTCAACATAGAATTTCTAAAATAAATAAACTTAACATGCAAAATTTTATGACAGGTGATTTTTTAATTAAATGACCTAAACATATAGATCAGTACATGACATGCAAGCAATGACGTGACATATATGATGATATGACATTCAGTGTGCCACAATGACACTGCATACAATGATGTAATAGATGACATCGCATACGATGAATGACATGGCAAGATGACACACAACACAACACACGTGACACGTAGTAATGACATAGTAGTGATGATGTAGGCATGATGCAATTAATCTACATGATATGTATGCGATTTTTTTATTTAAATTTGAAATTATAAAATAATCGAAATAAACATGCAATCCACCCTAAAAAATAATCTACTTTAATTGTATCTAATCTTTTTGGATTTTTTAGATAAAAAATAAAAATCAAATCAAATAAAATCAAGCAATGGAAAACATCTATCACCCAAGATATCATCCATACCCATCTAAATTTGGAAATAAATAAAATCAACCAATTATATATTGGGCATGAGATTAGATTGGCTAGTTTTTCACGTGATCGCAAGTCGTATTTCGACCATAAAATCATACTATTGATCATCGCATATTGTAAAACTAAGAAATTATCCTAATTCACAAATACTTGAAAAATCTTTTGTTTATGGCATATCTTCAAGACGTCTAATTAAGATCACAATATATTCAAATTAGGTAATTAATAATTCCAATTTGGATAGGATTTGTCACCTAATTTGAAGATATGGTTTCCAACTTGAACAGCGGCGGGTTTGAACGGTGGTTGCACGGCTGTTCACAACGATAGACGGTGTGACCGGCCGCGGGTGTCTCGGGTCACGGCTTTGGACAACCACGGTGATGCTTACTGGTGGTGATTCGCAATGATGGAGATGCACAAGGCCAGCAATCTGCAAGAAGAATAATAGCACAGCAACCTGGATAACAATGACACTCAGAACTCGCCGAGCATGAGGACATCAAAATCTCCTTTCTTGTTTTCTCTTTCTCGGGCGTATTCTGTACGTGACCAATGTGAGTGGATCTCTCTCTGTGCCCGATTTCCTCCCCTCAGGTGTCGAATGTTAGTCAAGCGTAAGGAATCACGTGAACAGGTAGTGGCTCAAAGCTTAGAGGAACTCGAACACCGCCTTGAAATTCTTCGGAACGGCTCAAAGCTTTGTCGTGGTAAAGGTCGTGGCTTTTACGTGCAGCAAGGATCGGGTCTCCGTGGCTCACTGACAACCACAGCAGGCAGTTGATCGACAACAACAGCGTCGTCGGGACTCCATGGGACAGCAGCAGATCCGTGGTGAGCTTAAGCAGCAGTAGCTCAGGCGCATGGTGTTCGGGCGATGAGGAGCAGCGGCTCGTTGTTGTCATGCAGCGGCAGGTTTGGCATTGTCATGCTCAGCAAAACAGCGAGCAGCAGCAGCGACGACGGTGATGACACAGCGGAGAGAGTGGCCGAGACAACTCTCAATTTAGTGTCGAGGCCACGCTCATTTGATAGTTTCTCCCCTTACAATTTCATTATCTGCTTTACATCCTTTATCTCTGATTTTAATTAAGGAAAAATTATGTAAGCCCTCTAAATTTTGGAAGTTACATGCATTTTGTTATGAACTTTTAAACGTCCATCCTAAACTTTCACTTTGTTATGTCTTCAGAACTTTGTCTGATTTTACGTTAACCATTGACATGAGAACTCAAGAGACAACATAAACAGATTGATTTGGGGACAAATACATGCCCCTCTATCCCCTTAATTCGAAAAGATTGCATAAATTCTCCTTAAAGCTATGTATGTTTTTTTCATGACTCATGAGGATTTAAAAACCATGAACTTTACGCCTGAAATTTAAGGTAACCATTGTTGGGAAAATACTGCTTCGAATAGGGTAGAACAATGAAGACGGATCATTAGAATACTTGAGTTGGACTTTGAGGTGTGATATCACTTTCTTTAAGAATTTATTTGCCCCCACAAAGTTGCTAATGGTCACCGGCAAATATCTTCAAGGATACAACAAAGTCTCAAAATGAGAATACTAGATAACAATTCTAGTATTTCTCCGGGATCTTTCTAGGAAACAATTGAAAATATGACTATAGTTTTCAGAAAGAAGACTCAAAAAGATGAAAAATGATCACACCTTCTTCCTCAATTTGACAAGTATATATAAAACAGTCTTAAAAACGTAAACAACTCTTCGTGAAAAGTTGCAAAAATGAACAAACACATTCTTTCGAAAATTGCTCAAATAAACAAAGGCGTCCATTCATAAAAAGTTAAAAACCAAACAAATGCAACCCTTCGAGAAAGGTTGCAAACGGAACAGGTATCTTATTCAAAAGTTACCTTGAAAAGACACAAACAAAAAATTTGGAACAAAATAATAATAATTATTTAATAAATAAAAATTTGAAATTATTATTTATTAATTAATTAATTTCCAAAAATTCCCATTAAACAAAACAACCTTTGAATTGATTAAAGTTAATAAGATAACCGTACGAAATAAAAATAAAAATAAAATAACAAAGGGATTAGTGCTAATTAAATCGTTGCGGGCGTGCAAAGTGCAAAGTGCGCCAAATTTGCGCAATTATTCGCGCACCCACACGCGGGTATGGTGAGGTTTAGCTCACACCCAATATTCCTTTTGATATGCAAAGGAAACCTCGCACTTATAAATTGACTAATGTATTCCCATTTTTCCTATGTGGGATAAAGAGAAATGCACCTAATTTGTTTTACAGACAAACTTCCAACAATCCCCCACTTTGTTTGTAAAACAAAGATTTCAAAAAATAAAATTTTAAAACCATATAGTCAAAATTTCAGTAAGTTTAATATACATACATAAAGGTCTCTTTCGAGTTAAACATTTACTTAGTGCAAGTATATCAAAGCTCTATCAAAGTGAGAAGTAGCTCAGCTTTAAACTTGTACTTTTATGTAATAGAACCGGACGATAGACGATGCAAAGAATTGGTTTTCTCTCCTATACTTATAAGTTTACAATGCATTATAACAATCTAGTAGGAATTTTTTTTTTTTTGTGTCTATTTTCAGATTTGATGATCGGGTGTCGAAAACTCTAGATTTTCACCCAAGCTCCCATTGTGTGAGGCCTAGAGAATACACAATACGAACCTGACACAGCTTAAACAGTTGGTCACATATGTTTAACAAGAAGTCCATGCTTGATTCAACCATCCCGAGAGATTGAACCTAATTACGTACATCAATGATGGTGATTATCATGCAATAGCTGCTTGAATAACACGTGAGGCAGTTAGATGTGTACATATGAAACATGCAAATGTTTTGCATTAATCTTTTTGGTCCATATCAAACGTTTTGCATCTAAAAGTTAGCGCATCTAAAAGTTAGAGCATCATATGAATAATGCTCTAATCACTTGAGCTTTGTCTAAAGTCTCGTCTAGAGGACGACCATGGTAGGCATATAAAAGATAACTAGTAATAAGTTGTCTCATTAATCAAGTGGGTTTATTTTGAGCGCGGTCGATTCTGTCTTCTAAAAAAGGAAGGTTATAACATGCATGGCGGGAGGAAGAAGTAGTTCTTGCTCGATCTATGGTATTAGCCTGGGTTGAGGTTGTAAGAGCCTGTCGATTGGAGGGAGGGAGATGATAGTCGTCATAGTGGTAGCCAGTGGTAGACTTCATTTCCTTGTCTTTTTATTTTAATAACTACGTTAGGATATTGGGGGATTTGTTTCAATTTTTTAGTAGTTATCCACTTAGATATATAATATGTAGTAGTTTCCTTATTAGTTTATCTATATCCTGTCTTAAACTTGGAATTTCATTAGTTTTTTTTAGACATAAATATAAATTATGTTCTATCGTAATTTACATTGAAAAATTTATCAATTATTTTACATCAAAAAATTTCACTGAAGCAGATTGAATGTAATGTTAAAATACGAAGGACGAAGATGATTATTAATTTTTTAACCTGCATGCTTCTGCTGATGAATGTAAGGACCATGATTTGTCAATAAAATTAATAAACATTGTCATCATCCACCAGAATTTGTTAATGGGTTTGGACTTGAACTCTTTTTTTTGTTTTTCTATTCTCCAGATGAAAGTTTTAGACTTGTATTTGCCGTCCCAACAGTCGAGATTTCTAGAGCTTTCGCAATACTTTCCCAAATTATAGGTTAATCATTTTATCTACTTAGTCATATACAACAAACTCATATCGATTCCAACAATTGACTCCACAAGTGTCAAACTTATAAATAAGTTTTCATTGACCGCAAATTTTGGCATGTTCTCGTGTCTTATTTTTTAAACATCATAATTTGAGATGACATGAAAATTTATCTTAGGTGGTTATATCCAAGTACATAAAATCCTCAGCGATGAATTTTCCAACTGTGACGAGTCTATGACCTTTACTAGGCTGCAATACGGATTGAAATAGAATACAAAATTAGGCAATTTTGACGGGTGCTTATCGACGCCTAGTTGATTAATTAGAGATTACATACTTGGTCAACCAGAGTTCAATTCATCAATACATAAAATTCATCGACGAATATACCACCAAGTTCATATTATTAAATAATGGGAAAAAGCCACCAAAAACCCCAAACTTTGCCCAAAGTGACAAATTTACCCAAAATTATTTTTTGTGACATGAAAAACCCTAAAGTTTGCTAACCATGACACATTTACCCCAAACTTTTATTTGTGACACAAAAAACCCTGAACTTTAATTTGTGTGACACATTTACCCCAAATCATAGGGGCATTTTGGTCATTTTATTTATTTTTACTTATTTTTTACTTTTTTATTATTTTTATTTTTTTCTTCCCTCCACCGGAGTCCGGTGAGGGCCGCCCTCGCCGGCGTCGGGCAAGGGCTCCGCCTTGGCCGGTGGAGGGAAGAGAGAAGAAAATAAAAAATAAAAAATAAAAAATAAAAAACATAAAAAAAAAGACGAAAATGCCCTTAATGGGGTAAATGTGTTATAATTTGCAAAGTTTGGGGTAAATTTGTCACTTTGAGTAAAGTTTGGGGTTTTTGGTGGCTTTTTCCCTTAAATAATATTGGTCCATATCTTAATGTTTTTTGCCATGAATGATCAGCTTATTGACTAGAACGTATCATTCTATGGTCAAGATGGCCATTGCCTCATCCTCCTGCCACTCCTCCTGCTCCACGATCTCACCGTCCTCTCCATTCCAGTTGTCGTCATCAATTGAGTATACGGGAGTGCGAGCTTCGACACATAAATTCCTCAAGGAAGAATTTTCCAACAGTGACGAGTCTATGACCTTTCTAGAGTACTAGGCTGCTATACGGATTGAAATAGAATACAAAGTTAGGCAACTTTGACTGGTACTTATCGACACCAAGTTGATTAATTAGAGATCATTTACTTACTTGGTCAACTAAAGGAGTTTAATTCGTCAATACATAAAATTTATCGACGAATATACCACCAAGTCCATATTATTAAATAATATTGGTCCATATCTTAATGTTTTTCGCCATGAATGATCAGCTTATTGACGGGAATGAATAGTTATATTGCCAAGAGGGCCATTGCTATGTACTACAATCGATAGAAACAACAAATACAATGAACTCAAGTGTAAATTGCGTAGCAGAGATCGTGCTTAGCTTCTCTTTCACAGTGTGATGAGGCTTCAAAGGGATAGTGATATACTCGAGAGGATGGAGCTAAGGAGGTTAGATCAATGATCGAAATTCCTTCATTTGAAGAAATAGAAATTGCAAAAGTAAAAAAGAAAAGAAGAATTACTAAAAGAGGTTAACTTTTTCTTCAGTAAAGAGATTCATCATTCATATGATGTTATTTAATTCGGTGCATCTAAAGCTTTTGCCTCATCATAACAAGGCATTATTTTGACATAATAGTATCATCCTCCGACATACAATTTTTTTAATTCAGTAAGGCTTCTGGCCTACAACGTTCCCAGGAGGATCGTAGTTACAAGTGACCAAAGTACCGCCTGTTGCGCATTGGGCCTTTGCACATCCAAGCCGAACTGAGTTGCGCCACACCACCTGAGTGTAATGCCCACAAACCTTTCCCGACGCACATGAATTGGAATTATAGTCGTAGTCAGGCTTTTCTCCGACCCACATGTTCACCGCTCTTGTGCCAGTAAGATCGGGGGAAGCCCACGCAAGGTTCTCTCCATAGGGTCCGCCTGAATGAACCAGTTGCGTGCAGTCGCTGGCATGCTTGTTGGCGTAATCCCTGGCATAGCCAGCGACGCTTTCGTCCCACGCCATTGGGCCCACACCAACCTGAGAGCGAGCCGCATTGTGGGCCGCGACATAGTCTTGGGGCGAGTCTTGGGCGATGGACAGAGGGATCAATGCTAGGGTTAACGCAACGAGAAAAATAAGATGCAAAGGGATTGTCATACGGGAACTCATATTGTGAGAGACCAAAAGAAAATTGGCGAAGGAAGGATCTCAGTTGATTGATGAATAGAAAAGCAAAAGCTAAAGGGGTATTTATAGGGTGATCATGTGGAGTAATCTGTTCATGGAAAAGTCGAATGTTCAAAATAGGCTGCGATGACTAGAGTTGCCGGCCAAATTGATTGATGAACGAGTATTGCCTTCATGTGATTATTTTCTCTCTTTCCACAGAACATTTTTTACATGTGTTGTCTCTTGAGTCACGCAATAAAAGCCGAAACATCAGGCTCAACTAGTCAAGCTGATGCATTCTTGACTTTTCCAACTCATGTTTGCATGTGAGCGAGTTTGGAAAATATTGAATATGTGAGGGTGATGAATATTTTGGGTTATCATTAGAAATTTTGATAACTTCCAAAGATATTATATGCTTTGACAAAGCAATAGTCGGTAATTGAAATTGTGGTGCATAGTTATTGAGGCTAGAGAAATGCTAAGTATACTAAAAATATGCATTAAATCCACTTTATCAACTGATTCATAAAGTTTCCATTAGCGGATTGAACGAAGCCTATAACCTTGTTTTGGGTCCTCCCGCTTTAATTTTCCAGTGATTTATCTCCAAATGTGTTATCACATCGTTTAATTAAGAAAATGTTCATGCAATTGTAACAATCCTAACATTACTGTCTAGTTGAGCTAACTCCTCGTCCTAGGATGGAGGGGATAAAGGGGGTCTACTCCCAATCCCCATGTCAATTAGGGTCCCATCCTCTCTTAGAGATGGCAATACTGCAAACCACTCATTCACATGAACTCTATATAATAATATATAGAGAGAGGGGTTTAAATGTAAGTATTACATTTATTTAGTATAATATGCGAAAATGGCACCCCAAGAACTCCATAAGTAAAATAAAAAAACACATATAATCAAAGTAAAGAGATTTGTGCACCTAATTTGAAATTCACCATTCTTCTTCTCTATTGCCTTCTATATCACTGGGTCAATGAGACTGTCTATCACCCTTAATGTTTTGTAAACGCTCCTTACGTGAGGATATTAATACTTCAGGGTTAGAAGAGAGACCTAAATGCTATTTATAAAGTTTTAAGCCACATGCCATCTCATTATAAATCGGGTCTTACTTAGCCCACACTAACCCGTCCCATATTAAATTAATTAAGAAATCTTGTATACAATTAGACCTAATTGTTGAGTAGGCTCGGTTTGAACTTCTAGGGGCCTTCCCCAAACCCAAACGAATAGGTTTTGTTGATGCACATGCAAGTTGCGAAATTCATTATTAGACCTACACTTTATATAAACTTGAAAAGAGAATATAAATATTGGTGACATAGCTGAAATAGACTCGTAGTTTACTTTATGATGGTTGAAAAGCTCAATCTACTTGATCATCTCGCCTATGATTTAGGCATTGATTGAGGATGCATGTGTTTTGTGCATAAGAATGTATCACCAGTGTTGAAACACTATCATCTATTTCGTCATGAGAATGTATATTGTCCATTTGAAAATGTCTTCATATTACAATAAATGCAATCACTTCGCTTGAACGGATATAGTCATTCATCCATGTTATCATTGCTATTGTTATGTTAGGCACGCGTCACGCGTCACGCGTGAGCAAATAATGAGATAAATATACATGGAAAGAGATTGAGTAGTTATATATGAAATGGGTAAATATATAATAATGGAAACAAGGGTAACTAAGAAATCTAATATTGTGAAGAGATACAAAAAATGGATGGTAATTTCTGAAACAGAAGGGTATGAGAGAAAGAAATTGAATGACAATCTAGGAAATCTAAAATTGAGACAAATGGTGTTTTGGTTTTATTTATATATAGATAAATGTGTAGGGGTCAGATCAAAAAAGAAAATGATAGGTATACATATTTTTTGTATGACTTAGAGGCTTGGTTGTATTTAGCCGGCCAAAGTGAACTAGCGCAACAACCGCCCATTAAAGATCATGATGTCGTAAATTTCGGCTGGTAATTGGCGTTTACCAGAGCGGCTTTGATTATCGTGCGAGTGTACATATAGGTAATAAGCTAACTAAGGAGCTGATGCTCGCACGATGATTAAAGCCACTTGTGAAAAGTTTTTTTATCCCGAGTGTTTGCTATGTACAAAATAACTCTATTCCTGAAAATGTGGGTCTTTGTCGGTTCTGCCCTCGAATATTCGCTCAACATATATTCTACCACTTGCTTTATGGGCGCACAACAGACCCGCAATTTCAGGAATATATTACAATTCATTGCACAAAAGATTAGATGCAATTCCTCATCTTGGCTTAGCTACCATATAATAGACATGAGTGTTTAGATTAAGAACAAGACATTAGTTCTTTGGTTTTGTCTACCAACAAAGCCAGATGTTAGTCCAACATTGTAAGTTACTAGCGTAAATAATTCCATCTTTGGATCACGCATCTAGTGTTTTGACCCATGTCTTATCCGAATGTTGAGGTTAGTATTTCATGGATTCTAAACTTACTTATTAAAGATGGTTTCTTCTCTATATGAAAAAAAAAAAAAGGAAAGAAAAATCATAACGGTCTTATACTAGAATTTAGATTAGCTCCAAGATAGATAGATTTAGATAAAAAAATCTAGATCTTATTATGTTCGGTTTCTAGTTCCCAGTGTTTTGGAACTAGGGTTTGTTTGGAAACAAAAACTACCCGATCCCTAAGTGATTAGATGCGGAACCGATCGAGTAAGGCCAATTCAGTTTGGTTCATAAATTGAATTGGTTCAATTGTTCAATGTATGCAACGGAACGCAATAGATGAAATATTGGAGGCAGGAGACTTTGTCTATTTGCAAGATTGTCGGGGATCAAAAGCAACATTTTACGTCAACTATGTTATCAAATCCCAATGACATAACTGTCTTATTAAACATATAGTGTAAATTCGTGGCTCAAGCCAATCAAATTCAAGAGTTCAAAAGGTTTCATAAATATAAATAATCATTAAGAGAAGAAACGGTCTAAACAAGAAAGTTGGGTCTCTTGGGAATACAGAAAAGTCAACGTTTTCCACGAGGTTGGAGATATGGTGGAAAGCCACGATGGGAAGAGCGACATCCCCGGAGGAATTTCCGCAGTTTGATTTGTCACGTTTTTCTCCCTTTTTTTTCTTGGTCAACAGTCTTTTCCTAAGATATGTCCTTAAACTATTTCGTCTAAACTCTGTAATGGAAAATCTCGAAAGTATTCCCCCTAGGTGGGGAAGAAAAAGATTTCATCTAGAAACTTGGAGGGCCTTGGTGATGCGTGATGGGGTGAGTGATTGGATGCTCCCGCATCACTTGGGAGGTGTAGGTAGATGCCCCCATCATATCTTCGAAAATATCTATTGCCGGGTAAGCATATATAATAGCCTCTTGTGCCTAGGGTGATAAGGTGGAACTCGAAAAGGTTCTTGATGGGTCGACATATGCTTTGCACATTGTCTTTTAACCGACTTATTAGCCCAATAGCCTCGGTTATTTTTTCTTGCCCTTCTTAAACCATGGAAAACAATTTGTGATGGGACGATGACAATAATAATGAGACGAGACATATATTTTCTTATCTTTTTATTTTAGAAATTACATTTGGATATTGGGTGATTTGTTTCAACTTTTAGTAGTTATTAATTTAGATATTTAATGTTCAGTAGTATAGAATTTCTTATTAGTATATCTATATTATGTCTTATAGTTAGAAATTCATTAGGTTTTCTAATACGAATATAGATTATGTTTCTCTTGTAATTTAGCTTAATACAAAAAAAGAAAAGTTACTTGCTTGTGTAGCAAATTGCGAGTTCTTCCACTACGTCGATTGGTATCGGAGTGGAAAGATCATGGAATACAATGTTTGGAGACAACCATATCGCAAATGAAGATTCAGAGGTGTAGGATCTTTGACAATAATGTATCTCAAGAAGCTATAGAACGATGACCAAATGCGACGATTATTTGGTTGGAAAGACGAACATGATGACTTCATGGTCCCCGCCTACGGCTTAAAGAGAAAATAGGCTCGGGTTAACAAAGTGGCGCGGGTGGGATGTCGAGGTAACCGAAGTTTTGTAATTTAAATTCAAAAGAAACATTCTGAATTAGAAGATGATTTTTTCTAATGAAAATGATCTTTAAAATAATCAAGACGTGAAGAAGGCGCTGGTGATGACAAGTGGCCACAACGGCCGGAGATGGTAGCTGATGGTGAAGAAAGAGAGAGGGATGGTTGAGTGAGAAGACTCGACAAATATTACTAGACAGTGTGATCAGCACACTGAGGAGTGCAACAAAATATGCGTCGATGTTTCCTTTTTGATCTTGTCTAATTTATGTGTATGTTAACTCTATATCTCTAGTGGATGTCGGTGTCGACAACGTGACCACAATAGAATTTCGTTGGCAATGTCGCCCAAGTTCAATCAAGTTTGGCTTCCAATTGATAGTGAGCTCTTGCTCGACTGGGACATCGAGAGTTGGGCTTGAGCTCATGATCTCGCGATGAGGTTGCCTCCCTCTTTGTTCTCTTTGGATTTGACCATGGGCTCATAGTTAAGCGCAACATTAAGAGTCAGCCTTGAGCTAGTGAACTCATGGTGAGGTTGTATTGTAGTGCACAAGCGCAAAAGCATAGAGAAGATTGAGATTTTTCTTGGGGAGGGGGGGGGGGATGAGGGCAAGCAAGGGCAATGGCCCAACCATGGTAATTAAACAACGCATCGGTCCTATGGTATATAGTGTCATCGAAAATGAAGATAACATACAAATAAGAAAATTCATCATATTTTCACATGGTTACTTGGTGGATATAGATAAATTATTATTGACACCTAAATTTTGATAATTTGTTTAATTATTTATTATTGACGTTGTTCGGGGGCCGCCCGGGGCTTTGTTCGCTTTAGCCCTGTCGTTTTTCTTGTTGTGTTGGTGCCGGCCAAGTGGTGTGGTCCTCGGCCAACGAGTGGCGGTCGGAGTGGACGATCGATGAAGGGTAGTGGCTTGCGGCGGCTTGAGCTTTGGCCTGAAGCTTGTCTAAGAAATTCGGAGCTTCGGGTGAAGGCCATCGCTCGGGAAGGGGACGTCGTGAATAAGACGACGTCATGCAGAAGAAGGGAAGAAATAAAAGAATAAAAAAAGGAAACTTAAAAAAGAAACAAAAATTCGGATCAAATGGCTGGGCTTGAGCGTTGAGATGGGTTCAGTGGGTCTAATGAGGCTTCGACTTTGGTTTATTTCATTGTGAGTTGGGCTTAGTTTTTACATTTTATTTTGCTTTGGGCTTCTCCGAACTGGGCTCAATCGCTGAGCCCAGTCCAACAGTGAACCCGGGCCGACGAACCTGGTTGGTTATACCGGGGTCGGATTATTGCAAAATATCTTTTTAAAAAGAAAATCATTAAATATTTAGAAAATTTAGAAAATTTCAGAAAATTCAGAAATCTTTTGAAAAAGCTTAAAAAATCGGTTTTTGTGTAGTTTCTTCTTAAAATGTGTGAAAATCCTTAATAAAAATTGTGCTGAAAATTGAACGACCTCTTAGAGCTTTTACACAAGATTTGAATGTTCTAAAAGACAAAGGCTAGGTGGTTATTTGCGCATTTCTATTTCTATTGCCAATTGGTTGCACACTTCCAAGATGTTGAAGTTGGTTTCCCTATAGCCTAATTAGGATTGACATATTTTCTTATTTCTTAGTATTAGATCCTAACTTTTCTTTGCAATTTATTTAATGCTTCCTTAGTTGCTAATTGTTATTTCAATTATTGTGCACCCACATGACCATCTCATATATTAGTGAAAAGGTTTAAAATCAATCTAAACCACCTAACAAACATATAAACAAGATTAGGTAATGCGCAAGGGCACTGGTGATCAA
Organism: Eucalyptus pauciflora; assembly: GCA_007663325.1. Lineage (NCBI taxonomy): Eukaryota > Viridiplantae > Streptophyta > Magnoliopsida > Myrtales > Myrtaceae > Eucalyptus > Eucalyptus pauciflora. The sequence continues at coordinate 303,481 of VMYD01000136.1, read as the reverse complement.
TTAGTGTAAATAAGTTCTCATTCCTAGATTCTCTAGTTCCGTAAAAAATAAGGTATACTCTCTTGCCTCATTTGGTTTCTAACTAACCCAAATAGACTAGTGGTGACTCTTCATTAGAAAATTCTTATAGTGTCAATTGAAACTAAAATTGAACAACCCAATGGTATGAGCTTGGGAGAGCCTATACCTAATTAAGGGCTATAGGCCTGCTTTTTAGGCAATATCCATAAACCAAAAAAGGTAGATGGCGACAATTATAACTCCATACATCCATTTTCTACGATTTTTAAATATAGATATTGGTGTCATCATTAAAAATACACATAATAGATATGGGTAGGCAGACTAGATAGGGAAACCTTTGCACAATGATTTTCTCTACTAGTGAAAGAGTTCCAAGATGAAACGAGAAAATTGACTTAGCTACATACTTGTCCTTCATAACTCGCCTTGATTGAGTATAATTTCCTGATTGCCTCGGTCATGTCCATTCGATCCGGCGGTGATTCCATTGAACATGCAACTCCAAGTTTGAATATGGAGATAATGCAATCTCTTATCTTGATTTCTTGTTGTTGATCACCAACTTCACTCCAAAGCCTTAAGTCTACAATGTCCATTGCTCGATCCGAAAGAGCCATTTGGACAAAACTATGGAGGTTAAGACTATGCCCAAAGGCCTCTTCAGTTGGTCTCTTCCCGGTGAACATCTCCAACAATAGAATGCCGTAACTGTATGCATCCCCAAATGTGGAAACCCTGTTTCCCATGCCATACTCTGAAAATTTGTCAAGATATTAAAAATGAAAGAATAGACATTAAAAAGGATGGAATAAACACTTCTTCTTGAAGTTAATTGTTTAGAAAAAGTTTCTAAATCACATGGATTTTTGCTTGATGTCCATTTGCAAGAGTTTGCCAAGGACAGTTGTGAAGGCTTGCGTTGGTTGCACCCAACATAAGGTGATGGCTCGCAAACCTTCACTCACCTCACAGTCGAGCTCAGTTTCATGACAAAGGCCAAGGGATCCTCTGTCGAAGCAAGGTAGAGGGTCCTAAAATGCCCTACTGGTTTTTTCTTTCATATCTCTTTGTTTGACTTTCGTTTAATTTATTGGCTATGGCTGATGTTTATCACCTGTCGGATGCTAAAGTGGTAAAAATTGTCATAAAAATTGGAATGCATCAACCGTAGAGAAATGAGATTGTAGGATTTATAAAGCACACCAAATACCAGTTAACAACATATGAACTCTTCTTTCTCCAAAACTACTATGTGCACCCAAAGTTATCAAATGTTTGCTAAACAAATTGCCTAAAGATCAAGAGTGACTTTTTCCTCTAATAGGGTATAGGGGAAAACAGAAAAAAGAAGAAAAATATATGCAATGGAGGCCTCAGCGGAAACTATTTAGTGCACTTAGTACATGTATTAATTGAATTTAAACCGCCGGTTTTGATTGGACACACATAGAATGACACGAGGCTCATCATTTTCATGATCCAAATTCAGTTTAATACCTATACCACACTCTTTCTTTTCTACATGAAAGAATAGAAGAAAATGCCTAGAAGACCGGGGAAAAAGAAGAGACTTGGAGTGATTTATTATTGCTAATGGATTTGTACTTGTTAAATGCGTAAATTTGTCTAAATATGCTCTAAACAAGAAGTTTAGGGGAGTGAAAGTTGGATAGAGTCCATCGTGTCGTAAATTAGTGTATGTTGTGTGATATTATCGTGCATTTATGGGTTTAAGACCTCCAGCGGATTCTGACTTAAATGTCATGTCATCTAAACAAATTTTAGAAATATAGAATTATAGGTCAAGTCAAAAGAAATGGGTCCAACACGAGGGGTCAATTACTTATTGTCAAGACCTTAAGTCATGACTTACCACAGGTGAATCACAAGTTCTCGTCAACTTCTCGTACCATAACTGACTTTATGACAATCTTAGACACAACCCATTTTCACAGCATCAACATGGCATGAGATGGATTACAAATTATAGAGAGAAATTGTAAATATGGTAGGACACAACATGCTTAATCTATTTAGTGGCACGAATTCACAAGTTTTGATAAATTAATAAATAAAAAATCTCCATTCAATGATCAAATTTAAGATGATTTATTCTTGTCTTAATTTCAAATATGATTACAAAATGATACTATTATTCTTTTCGTGCACAAAGATATGTATTTTCTTTTTCGATTGAAGTTATTAATAGAAGAAAGGGGAAATTGTGTTGTGAGAAAGAGGTATTAGAGTATACGATGCATAAAATAACATCAAGGATATTGTTTATTCAATACTTTTAGCATTGTGTCATGTTACTATCACAATCAATTGAAAACTAATCGAGAAAATATGATAGATCCGTACCAGGAGGCACATAACCAATGGATCCTCTTACTGCGGTTGAAGTTGAACTACCCCGGTCCTGAACTCCTACGGCTTCAACAGACATTGTTGAAATGATCTTTGCCAGCCCGAAATCTCCAACTTGAGCCACCATGTCGTTGTTCAGAAGCACATTACTTGGCTTTAGATCTCCATGGACAATTGTTGCATAACAACCCTTGTGGAGATATTCGATTGCAGTAGCTATGTCAATGGCAATTTGTAACCTTTGCACTAGTCTCAGATTTCTCGATTCGCCACGCTCATCATCTCGTCCTATAGTCTCAGGATGTAGCCACTCCTCCAAGCTCTCATTAGCCATGAACTCATATATTAGAGCTTTGAAGTCATTGCCACGAAAGTCCACGCCTGAATAGACACTTAGTAATTTCACAAGGTTTCGGTGTCTAATGGCTCCTAGAGTTTGACATTCCGAGAAAAAGCTCCTCAAAGCACCTCTTTGTGTTAAATGGAGCACCTTCACTGCCACCATGGCACTGCCATCAAGAATCCCCTTATAAACTGTGCCGTATGTCCCTTTACCAATTAAATTGGTTTCGGAGAATTTGTCGGTCGCTCTAAGGAGTTCTTCATAAGAAATCCTCAATAATTGGTGCTCCAAGGAAAATGACGTTGAGGCATCGGTTCTTTTTTTTTTTTTTTTTGGTCAAAAACAATACTGAATTTTTACTTAATCACGAAGGATTCTTACAAAACGCAGATGAAGACAGATCTGCACATAAAACATTCCATAAAGGAAATGGGGGGGAAATTAACCAGTTACTAGGGAGAGACTGAGAATTATGATTGCGTGCTATCCAATCTGCAGCTGCATTTGCTTGGCGTGGGCAGTAACAAACGGACACTGTGTTGCTTTGGTTTAACGTATTCCTACATAAGCGCACCACTTCTTTTAAGTTCCAGGAAATTTCGGCCCGGCCCACCACCATATCTACCACCCCTGAACAGTCGCTCTCAATAAGCCACTTTCCTTTTCTGCTTCCAAACCCCTTCACGTGCGACAACTGAAGCTCCCTTATGAACTGAAGCCCGTGAAAAAGCGACTGCGCTTCTCCTTCAGTCGCCGAAGAAACCCTAGCCTTTGCTGCGAACCCCTCCAGCACTCTTCCAGTTGAATCGCGAAGGAGTCCAGCCACTGAACACAGAAATTGACCAGGATTCCATGCCACATCAACATTCAGTTTCAGATCTTGCCCGTTCGGAGGCCGCCATCGTTCATGTATGTCTGATTTGCGATTATTTCCGTTGTTGCTGGGTTTGCTTCTGCTGAACAAACTCTGTTGTTCCTGAGCAGATCGTAGTAGATCTGCTGGTTTGGGGACGATTGATCGGAAAACCCAGTTATTACGCGCCTTCCAAATGTTCCACAGAATCATTCCGGTGAGCTCACGGTCAGGTAAGGTTGTTTTTTTACTGAAAGCTGAGATAAGCCACTGGTCTGTGCGCTTAACACTCTTGTTTGGTCTGATCTTGTCGAATATTTGTGCTCCCCAAACCTTCTGTGTCCATTTACATAGCAAAAACAGATGCTCTGTAGTCTCAACACTTGAACGACAGAACGGGCATAGTGGATCTGATGTAATTGTGCGTTTATGCAGGTTTTCCTTTGTCGGTAATGCATTTTGACAAATACTCCAGAGAAAGCTTCGAACTTTGGGTGGCACTTCGAGATTCCAGATTTGAGTCCATAAGGTACGTGGTGGTTGAAATGAAGAGGAGGGTCGGTTCTGAATTACTCTGAAATCAACCAATTAGGAACACGTCCTAAAATTCACAATTTAAATCAATTCCATACAAATTAAAGCTCAATTAAATAAACGGACTGCACCACGACAATCAGCACGAAATTCCGATCACCGGTCATCCCGGTTGAATTTCCGGAAAAATAAATAATTAAATAATTAATTTCGAAAATTAAATAAATAAATATTAAAAATCCAATTTAGGCCCGTATTGCCTGATTGGAGCCCAAAACGGGTCGAGAAAAATCCCGAGAGACATTCAATAAATAACATGGCATGTCTACTTGCTAATGTCTATTTATAATCACCTAACATGCATCATTAAGTCTCTAATTTAATTTATCTAAACTAATCTAACCACCTAATTGCATTAAATTTAAATCTAACTAACCCTAAGCATAATTAACAAACTAAGAAAGCATTAGTGAGTAAAACTCACTTAGCAAAAGCGGAGACCGAACCACCGCGACGGCGGCCGAAAACCGAACTTTCGGTTGCGTCGACGGACACTCGGGCCGGACCTACTAGCCTCGCAAGCCCACAGCAACAACTGGGCTTGGGCCGAACTTGGGCCGACTTGCTTCACGGGCCACAAAACTGGGCTGATCTCACTTGGGCTTCAAAATAACTTGCTGGACTTCATTGGACTGGGCTTGAATCAAGTGGGCCGAAATGCAACTTCAATGGATTGAGAACGGGCTGAACTGAATTGAACCAATTTGGGCCGAAAGTGCAGGCTTCGCTGGGCTTGACTTCACGCGGTTGCTGGGTTGCTTCAGTGATGATGGGCTGGGCTGCCGTTCGCGTGACTTAATGGACGAAGACGCTGAAGCCGAGCGTTGACTGGAGAAGACCGAAGCTGGATTCGCTGGCTTCTTCGTGCTAGCCGAAATCCACGAGCTGAAGACACGGATGGAGAAGCAGCTTTGTCTGAGTTGTTGGTTACGTGTGGTAGATGGCAGGAGGAGTCAATGAAGGGAAGCTTGCTGCTTTCGTTGACTCCTGGACGAACGAAAGTGGAGCAGGCTTCGATGCCGCTTGGCTCGCTGAGGTGGACGGTGCGCGGGCGAAGGAGACGCACGGCAAAAGCTGGAGTTACTTCGGTTTGCAAGATGGAGTCAGCGGAGGAATTCTTTCGGTGGACTTCGCTGGCAAAGAAGGAGAGCTGACGTTGGTGGACGTACGTGGCTTCACCAACTCGCTGACTCCATTTCACTGCTGGACGAGAGGCCGCGGGGATGGAGTTCAGTAGATGCTGGGCTGAAATTGTGGCTTCGGTGGGGAAGAGACGTGAGGAAGAAGGAAGTCCGCGGAGATGTTGGCGTGCAAGAGAAGCTGCCGAAGGAGATAAGGGCGAGCGGATGAGCTGGCTCTGAATGAAGAAAGCGACGTGAGGCAGCTGGCGCGGATTGTTGAAGAAGTAACGGATGAGGGAAGAAAATTCAACAATTTCAATCCACTTAATTAATTGCATGTCCCCCAATATTTTACTATCTTAATACTCACAAATAATCCAACTTAAATGAAATTGTTGCACCCTCCTTGTCATAGTTCCGAATTTCATTGAATTACCTCAATTTCTTTATGAAATTTCCCACATCAATGTCCAATTTAATCGTGGGAAAAGCCCACAAAATTTCCACACTTTCCTGTCGTCAAGTAGCTCGGTCTGGAAGTTAGAATTTTATTCAAATGAGCTCAATCGAATTTCCGCTAATTTTCTGCGACGTCCGAATCGATTTTTCGTAAAAGTCCTGAACTCGATGGAACTTCTCCGAAAGATAAGGCGACGTCCTATAAATGAACCATGACATGCTCGAACGTCCGATTTCCGAAACCGAATTCAATTTCATGGTTAAAATCGACCGAACGCGATTTAGTCCGATCCGACCTATTGAGTAGCTTTCAGAGATTTTACCGCGGTTATATCCCTTAACGGCTTCACTCAATAGATTGGTTAACTCATGAGTGATCAGCTCAGAGAAAAAGGACCATCGGCGCGTCGACGAGATGCCCATTTCATATATTCGAGACGGATCGAAAATTCGGGATGTCACAGAGATGTTAAAAATCCCTGGTGGAATCTCGCCAGTTAGTTTGTTCAATCCTAGTTGGAGAAGTACCAACCTCTCAAGTCGGGAAAATTCCTTAGGTATTTCTCCATGAAATGCATTTTCTCCTAGGGAGAGTTCTAGTAGCTGCGAGAGGTTTCCGATTGAAGGTGGAATAGGACCTACAAGTCTGTTCTTAGCCAAGTCCAAAACTTTAAGACTTGGTAAAGAACCAAGATTGGAATGAATTCCCCCCTCAAGTTTGTTATCTATGAGATTCAAGACCCAAAGGTTCAAGCAGCTAGAAAGATTGGAGGGTATCAGCTTGCCAAATGAGTTGTTACTGAGAATGAGATGATGGAGCTGAAGCAAGTTGCCGATCTGTGACGGGATTTCACCAATGAAGCTGTTGTTCTGTAAATCCATAACTCTCAGGAAAGATAGATTACCTACGTAAGGAGATAGGAAGCCTCCCAAGCCATACAATCTTAAGACTAGGAATGTGACCCTGCCTGGATGCCTTTTGCTGCACAAAATGCCATGCCACTCACAATGATGGATAGAATCATTCCAAGAGCCAAAACTCCAAATGGGTCTTTGTGTATCGCATTTTTGAAGGAGGCTAGTGCGAGCTGATCCGTTTGGTTTTGCAAACAAGCACCGGGGCTTGTCATTGAGCTCCAACACCACAAGAGGGCAGATTTGAGTATGAGAAATAGTAGTTTCCCCATCTTCTCTAGTTACCCACTTTCAATCTTAGCTCTATTTAACACCTCCGTCCCCAGCACAATTCACTGTTTGACTAACAATTAGTTCCGTATGAATGCCAAATCTGGTGTTTCGAAATTAATGGAAATTAAATAACTATGCGTGAATAATTAAGATCAATATGAGAAAAGTATATTTGCCATACAGTTTTGTGTAATCTTAAGAAGAAATAATGGTGGAATAGAAAATTAAATTTCCTTTTTTTGCCTATTTTTCCTTTTTATTGTATTACTCCACTTGTTATTTGATGACATGGGCGTGCCACATAGCGTGCCATTTCATTTGGCAAGAAATTCTAGTAAAGACTTGGTACGTGAAGTGTTATTGCATTTCAACGTCTTCGCTTGTTTTCACTTCTACCACAAAAACAATAAAAGAGAAATGTCAAACAGACTAGATTGTTTAAGAATGTTGGTATAATGAGTGATCTGATATTTTGTTTTTACTTATTGAATATGGCTTATTATCTACTATAACATATGGTTTAGAATATTACTATTGTCCAACGGGAAACATCTTATAAAGTTGAGGACAGAGAAAGCAACATTGAAGGTGATGAGAAGGAACTGAGTGAAGAGGATACTAAATAAATAACAAAAACAGATAGTTCCATATAAAGGACAAGTTGGTGCCCCATATTCCACGAAGTCCATGCAGAAGATTGAAGACTGAACAAAAGAGAATGCTGCTTATTAGCTTAACGCTCCGTTCGTTTCGCAGAAAATAATTTTCGAGAAAACTTTTTTTGGATTTTCCGACATTCATTTCACGGAAAATGAATTCCTTGAGAAAAATGTTTTCCATCAAAGGAAAAAAGTCTTCCAAAGTAGGGGAAAATGTTTTCCACTTTTGAAAACTGAAAAACATTTTCCTCACTTGATCTCTTTTATTTCACACCTCTACAAATCCTCACTTCCTCCTCTCATTTCTTCTTATTCTTTTCTTTTTTTTATTCGAATTATTTTTAATTTCCTTTTTCTTTTCTTTTTCTTTTCTTTTCTTTTTTTCTTTTTCTTTTCTTTGTTTCCCATCTTCTTCTTTCTTGGCTAGTCGGGTGAACCTCAACCTCGTCAATCTCAAACTCGCACTCGTCAATCTTAAACTCGCACTCGTCGATCTGGCGAGCCTCGATTGACACTCGCGCTCACCAATCTGGTGAACAGAAAATATTTTTCTTACTGAACACCGGAAAATATTTTTGAAACATTTTCTGGTTTTAGCCCAACATCAGAAAATATTGTCATTTTCCTGGAAAATGACTTCTGGGAAAATATTTTCAGGAAATGGCCCAATTTCCACGAAACGAATAGATCCTAAATATTACTTTCTCTTTCCTAAAGACCAAAGGCCAAAGACTGAACAAATTGGTGCCTCATACACCGTCAATTATGAGGGGATTGAGAAGTCCATGGAAACGAAGACCGAACATTCTGTTAAATGCGTCATGCAAGCTAGCGGCAATTATCCCGAAAAGAAAAACAAGAACGGAAAATGACTTATGGGAAAATATTTTCAGGAAATGACCCATTTTCCACGAAAAGAACATATCCTAAATATTGCTTTCTCTTTCCTAAAGACCGAAGGCCAAAGACTGAACAAAATTGTGCCTCATGTACACCGTCAATTACGAGAGGATTGAGAAGTCCATGGAAACGAAGACCGAACATTCCGTCAAATGCGTCATGTAAGCTGGCGGCAATTATCCCGAAAAGAAAAAGAACAACAGAAAGAAATGGAACAAGCTAATGACATATATAACCATAATTATAAGGAAGACTAACAATATTCAAGACAAGCATGATATCCTAGCGGGCCCTTCTCTCTTTCGGCCGTTAAATGGGACTGACTCTTAAAAATTAGCCTTCGTCTTAGGGCTCTCTGGCCTTAGGAAAAAAATTTTGATCTAGAGGACTGATTTAGAATGACAAGTGGAGAGTATATTTAATGAATCGATTCATCTTATCTGATCATGATCGTAATTCTATAATTCCAATATCAACAGGTCTTTGTGAGAAAGATTTATAAGAACATTGGAGAGTAGAAGTTTGGGAAATTTTCTCTTCTCTGGACTCTGTCTTTTATTCAAACATCACATCCCCTTATGTAGCTAAGATTAAGGATAATAATACAAACATTTTCATGACCAAGAAGGGAATATTACAGGATTAACAAAAGCTGAAAAAGGTCAGTACAAACTAAATAATGCATGGTACAAACTCAATAGTACGACAAAGCCTATAACTTTAACATAGTGGTCATGTGAACTCTAATAGATTCATTTACTTATTGACAGGTTCATGATTTAGGTCGAGATTGGGATCTTTGTCGGAGTTAAATATCCGGTTACCTTGTGTCTTCAAGATAAGATTCTCCAAAGTTCCCTAGGTTTTGGCTGAGTCCGCTCATACTCATCTAATGCCTAGTGGATGGCATCCTTGGCAGCATGATATCCATGGGAACCATCCCATGGCATTTCTTCTTGATAAGTAATAAGCCGCAAAAATTTCGGAACAGTTTGATTCTCTTCACTTAGGATCCTCTGAAATTCTTGCTATTCTCTATGAATTTCCCTGAAACTACAGCCATAAGATTTTTATAATTTAACAATGGGATAGGGACAATTGATTTGTCCTAGTAGTCCTGAGGTTTGAAGTCACCATTTCTGTTGAAGAAAAATAGTAATATGAACTTAGTTTGACTTCAATTCGGTGGAGAATAGGTTTTGCCAACTCGGAGAAGGGTGAAAGCACTCAAGAACTTCTGCAAAATGCATACAATAATGTTACTAAAAACCTTCAATAAGAATGGCAGTAATGATCCTACAGACAGTCTCTATAGGGATTTCAGTGGCTGAAGTATAACTATAAAACGGATACCAATTGAACCATATTAACTCCTTTGGAAAATTGGTGATGTTGAATGTGAAGACACGGATAAGCGGATAGTATGGATTAATCTCAAATGTTATGAAATTTAAATCTTCATATTGCTATCTTCAATTGACATTCCCCAAAGAGAGGATTCGTATTTCTATAGATTTATCTGGGAAGGACAAGCTGAAGTGTTTTAAGTGGCATATCTCCCTAGTGGGGTTCTTTTCTCCCTTCCCTCACGATACTACTTTGTAATTGGTCAAATGTGAACATGTAAAAGGATGAGAAGTATTTGGGTCTTGTAAGAAGATCTACAAGGATGTTCTTCTCTCCTTTGATATGTTTGGTTTCAAAAGAGCAATTTAAAAACCATTCTACCCATTGAACAAATTGAGGATGCGAAACTGCTTTTTGGCTTTAAACTTCATCACATGGGAAAGGACTTTTCATTTCAACAAAGAAATGATAGCCAAACAATTAAAATTCAATTTTTTTAGTTTCATATTTGGTGGCAAAGGCTTCTTTGAATGTAGAGTGGTAGTGAAGTTCGACAAGCGAAAGTAGTCCACTTTTATATTCATAAACGTACTGCTTTCCGTCAATTTCTCAGAGCAAAACTGCTATCCAATAATTTTCACTAGCATTCATTCGCAAGATTCACTTGCCATCAAATGGAACTTGCAATGGGGAAGTACGCAATAATTTCTCCTTTGACACCTCAACTACACTAGTATGCTCTCTTTTCCATGGGAGTGGACTCTTCTTCAAAACCTTTTGCAAGGGATGCATAAATTTAGAGACTTTTGGGACGAAATCTCTATGATAAGTGACAATTCTAAGAAACGGTTGAACCTGTTAATAAAAAACATTCTAATCAGGAAACTTCAAGAGTTCTTGGCCGATATGATCACCATGGTAGTATGTCTGTTGGACTTTTATGAGTCTAATCAAGTTTAGATTATGTAAGTCCCACATGGAAATTAACTACTCCAGTCGAGAATTATGATGCACTAGATTGACATGAATCTAATGCATTTTACAATGTTGCCCCAACATATTAAGTATAGATGCGCATGGTTCTTCAATAGAACTTGAAACCTAATAACCGAATTAGTGGGAACTTGTCCGGTTCTAGATCTTAAGATATGCATGGTACGTTTCAAATTCCAAAAATTGGGGAATCTATTTCGATTAGTAAGTACCAGGTTCTAAGTTGGTGGAACCTAGTGTCAAGAACCTAGAACCTAGAACCTAGAATAAGTTTTTGCATTTTTCTTGGTCTATATATTCGAGCGATCTTGCGATATTCCATAATATTTGATAATGAGTGTATAATCCGAAATTGTTAGTTCGAGCTTCTATTTTATGACTAAGACTTTTACTTTATTGATATTTCATATTTTTCATATGTCTAAATATAAATTATGGATAATGAATTGTAACAACAAAATTGTGATTATTAAATATGATAATTCACTACAATTGTTCAATTAATAATAAAGATGAACCCAATTAAACCTTGGAACCAACCATGGAACCTGTGATAAGGTAGGTTCTAAGTTCTGGGAAATGAAGAACTTGTTCTAATAGATACGTTTCAAGTTTCAGGTAGAATATGTACAGAATCTGAAATTGCTCACCCCTAATATAAAGTGTGTAAAAATGTAATGTTTTAGTGGGCATGGTGAAACGAGTATTTCAAAAGTAATGCTACATGTACTTCACTAGAAATTTCTTACTAAATACATGGTGGCTATGTAGCTTACGCCATATCATTAAAGAGGTGTGAAGTCAGCAATCAAACTAAAGATTATATTAAAAAGGTGAAATAAACATAAATGGGGTAGGATCAATAAAACAAAATTTAATTTCATATATTGTTATCTTTCTTTTCAATGTTGTAAGAAATGTCCTCTCAAACATCCTCTCAAGCTGCCACTGAGATATGGTCGACACTCCTTAAAGTTCTTCACATCTTTCGAATGCAAGCACAAGAAGTGATGGGGCCATAAAGGTATTGAACATATTTAAACTTTATAAGGATGATCAAACAGATTTTAATTTTGAAGATGATCTACATACAACTTCTAAATGATTCAAGGGGTTCAATTTCATACTATAAAATTTATAGTAAACTATTTTGAAATGTCTGGGGTCACATGACGGATAAGTTGGTGCCTCATATTAACAATGACCCTCCTCCGGATGACCTCTAGAAAAATGAATAAAACCCTCCTTTAATGATAGTTTAATGATATTTACTCTGTCAATATGGACACACAAATCATTATCACAAATCAACTAACTTTTTTTGTATAATAATATTGTTTTTCTCCTTTTCCAAAAGGAAAAGATTTTCCACAAAATCTCCTTTTGAATGGAAAAGTCATCCAACAAGCTTGTTTTTTTCCGGCCGAATGAAATAAGTTTTGGTATCTTTTCAATCTAGAAATGTGAAAGCAAAGCAAAAGGATTTTAAAATTATAATTTCTTCAATCGCGATGTGATGTGCGAGGATCATGATCTTTATCTGAGGCGAAAATCATTTTTGTTTTTCTCAAGTGCGATGCATTGTGCAGTTAGTCCAATGCTTTTCATGGTCAAGTCATCAAAAAAGCACTTGGGAACTTCCTTCCGGCCCTCAAAAGAAATGTACGTCGATCATGGGGAAAGCTTTTTCGCTTCCGTAGGGAAAAGAGATTGCATCCCGTGCACTTCGATTCAAGAAAACTAGGAGCGATTTTCGCATTAGAATAGACTAATTGATTCGCTTATGCTTTGGGTTGAAGTTTTCTCCCATACGTTTGACTGTTTCTTTTGGCTTTTCCAACATCGAAGGGGGAGGTGAGGGGTTCAAATCCCCACCTTCTCAGGGGGATGGGGTGGGGACGCGTAAGTTTCAAGAGTGGGTTTCGACTCCCACGCCCTGCAAGAGGCAGGGCAAAAGTCTGAGAGTGAGTGTAGAATATGAATAGAGCATGACTGACAAAAAAAAAACGAAATTGTTTTGAAGTCCAAGTCAATTGTGAGTCAAGTACCAAAAGTTGAAACATCAAGGTCAAGTAGCCAAGCTGCGATTTCTTTTAACTTATGTTTGCACGATAGCCAAATCCGAAAATATATAATGTTTGAATAAAATATTTATTATGGCTTACGATTGGAAATTTATTGATAACTTCCAAAAATATTATATGGCGCCTTTTTCATTGAGGTTTTTTTTTGTCGGTCCTACTCTATTTCTACTCTAACGCTCATTCTCAAACTTTTGCCCTGCCTCATTGCAAGGCGTGAGAGTCAAAACCCACTTCTGAAATTAAATCATCCTCATCCCAACCCCCCTGAAAAGGTGGGGATTCGAACCCCCCCACCTCCTCCTTCCATGTTGAAAGGGTGGCTACTAGGGCAAACCCCAGTGATTTTCTTCATTGAGGTTAGAGAAATGCTAAATATACTAGGAATATGCATTCAATCTTCTTTATTAAATGATCCGTGAAGTTTCCATTGGTCGATTGAATGAAACCTACAAGCTTATTTCGAGTCCTCACACTTTTATTTCCCTTTCAAATTATCTCCTGGAGTATTATCGCATCGTTCATTTTTAATAAACTTCTAATGCAATTGCTTGCTAGTGGAGGGAATAAGGGGCGCCTAGTCCCAATCCCCACGTTAATTATGGTCAAAAGACCTCGTCCTATCCATTCTTAGAGCTAGTAGTTGCAATTTCATATGATGGGAATGCTCCAAGAGATAAAACATCAAAGATTAAGCTGGCGGGTTTTGGCCAGTGCCAAACTTGCCCTGGTATTTTTCGGCCCAACCACATGGACTATGTCTATTTTTTTAAGCAAAAAAAAAAAAATTGAGCTAAATATAGACAAATTGGAAACACATATAGAAAATAATTCCACAATTTTGTAGTATTTAACTCTAAACGTGTCATAAGATGCTTTTCTTTATCTGTTTTGAGCCTCATTTTCTCTTCCAATTTTTACAAAATTTGTATTTCAAGGTAGATAAACTAAAAAATATATTTCATCAAATTAACTATAATGAATTATTGGGCGGACTACGTTGAGCCTCAAAGCCCTTGGTCCAGCCCACTTCAGCGACGAGGCCGTAGGATGTATTATCCGAGCCTACCAATGAGTGCAGAATTTTCAGTCAGACCCGTCCATCTTATCAGTGTAATTGCAAGTCATCAAATTCATGATCAGGTCTACACGATATGTTATTAACATCAATTGACATCTTATCGGTGTACTTGCGTGTAATGCAAGCACTCGACGCCAACGGAAGCATTGGACCATTAGTCGTAGTTTGCCCTCTCGCTCACCCACATCTTCATAGCATCTACGACACTCAGCTCGTCGTAGCCCTCGGCTAGGTACTCGTCATATGGGTTTACCGAGTGATCCCGTTCGCAGCCACTGGCAGCACACTTGCTAGCATATCCTTGGGTGTAGGCCACGACGGTGTTGTTCCACGTGAGCAGGGCCACCCCGACCACGGCGCGGGCTGCGTTTTGCGTGTCGACAAAGTCCTATTGGGTGCTTTGGGCTAGTGAGGTTTCGATAGTGACGAAGATAGAAGGTGAGGTGAGGGCTCCATAAAGGAAGCCATAATAGGCCAATTTAAAGTGGCAAAAAGATATTGGAAGTACTAAAATTTTTGTATAATACTCAGTTTAGTCCCAAAAGTTTTTGTTGGCTTACTTAAGTACCAAATGAGGAAAAAATAACTATTTAAGTGTCTTTGATGAAAATTCTGGCCAAAAAGATTTCGTAACTTTTCTAATTGAAATTTTAATATAGAGTTTTGGAAGGGAAGGGACTCAATAAATTTGTTGGAAGATATGCAGGATCTATTTTTGGTTATGATCATGCATTAGATCAATTAGGGATTAGATTGATTAGATTAAGATATTGATTAGATTGTAAAAATATTTCTTTTCCTTTTATTCATGTGTCTTCTGTATTATAATTACAATGTAATGTACATTGAATGAAGCATAGAGAAAATACAGAAAATTCCTCAAAAGCTCTACGATCTCTTCTTTCCTTCTGTCTATTCTTCGCTTCTCTACGTCTTCTGACATGGTATCAGAGCTTGGCTCTTGATTCCGCTGCCGCATACATTGATTGCCTATCGCAGCTTCCTGATTTGCAAAACTAGATCAAAGCAGAGAAGGAATCAAAATTTTTATTAGAGAAGAAAGAAGCAGAGGAGGTTACTCACCATGAATCAACCAAAGAATTCATCTTTTGGAGTGGATACACAATTGACAGGAGAGGCTACATCTGCACAACAAATACAAAACCACAATTTTGGCGATCCAACCACAAACCCAAATTCAAAGTCTACCATGGCAGTATTACCCAGCTCAGTCGAACATGGGGTTGCCCATCTCCGAGCATCCTTACCAATGGGTACCATATCCATGGTACATTGGGCCAGGCCCAAATACATCATCATCGGGGACTGGGAGTAGCCTGAGCAACCCCCAGCCCGACGGGAGTTCGCCAACCACAAATGGGGCAAACTCAGCCGTCGGTTCAGAACAAGTGAGCGGGTCTGGTGAACCGGGTTCAGGGTCAAATCCCTACCCGGGCATTTCCAATGCGGGCCATGGGTTCGGATTTAGTGGATCGGGCACAGGGGCGAACCCCTACCCAAATTTTCCACCAGGTTTCCTTCCATTTCTGATCGCTGCCGTTACCGGCCGACCGGAACCTGGCGACCCTTTGTACGTATCAATTGCCGACGGTCCAGAACTGAAATTGATCAGTTTACAACTAACCGGGTCGGAGAATTATTCCAAATGGTCGCAAGATTTCCGGCGGGCTCTTGTGACGAAGGACAAAGACGGATTTCTCGACGGAACAATACCCATACCGTCGAACGAGTGGCTGGTCAGGCACTGGAGAAAATGCAACCACCTTATCCGAACGTGGATCGGCAATTGTATTTCTCCAAAGGTGGCCGCCGGGCTTCCTCCGACAGAATATTCAAAAAAGATGTGGGATAGCATCAAAGAGATGTACGGGAAACTAGATCGAGCCAAGATCTTTTCTCTCATGCAGGAATTAAGCGAGTTAAAGTAGGGGAATATGACCGTCATGGCCTGCTACAACAAATTGTCATCTCTTTGGAACCAACTCGAAGCAACGGAGGAGAAGCTCAAGGGACCAGCAAAGACACTATGACAGTACAGATCTATGAAGGAGAGGGAGAAGGCGACACGATTCCTTTTGATTTTGAATGAGAATTATCTAACCTTTCAATCTTAGATCTTGGAAATGGATCCGGTGCCTCCCCTCGGACGAATCTTCCAGCTGGCCGTTCAAGAGGAAAACCAGAGGCTCACGGTTCTGGAGCAAACGCGAGAAAGCGACAGCGTCGCCCTCGCGATGCGCGGCGTCCTGCGAGACTCGGGAAAAACCCTAGCCCGAGAGAGAGAGAGAGAATCGCGAAGGGGGGCTAGGGTTGCAAGGAGGGTTTAATCGTCCCTTTAAAAGAGAAGGGACGAACGGCCTAGATCTTTCGCCGAAATCTGACGGTGCACAAGGGCCCTATCAGCTCGTTGAATCGGATGGTGGACGTTATCCCTTGATGAAAGGTTCCGACATTCAAATCTATTCTCCGTTAAAAGGATCAAATGGCCAGGATTATTCCTCATCAAGAGGATCGAACGGTCAGGTTTTTTCCGCATCTTTAAAGAATTTTGGTCAAAATTCGAAGGGGAGAGGTCAATTATATTGTGAATTTTGCAAGTGCCCACATCATAATATAGATAATTGTTGAAAATTGCATGGAAAGCCATGAGAAAAAGGAAAGAAAAAAGAATTTGCTGCAGCCTACCAGGTCGCTGGATCAACCAGTCTGAATTATGATCAACCTATTACAAATGGGCAATATTAGCAGCTGATGCAGGCTTTGCAAAAGGTCGATGTTGGGAATAAATGAGCGAGCTTTTCAGGTATTTCTCATTGCCTGATAAATTCTATTTCAAGAAAGGCTTGGATAATTGATTCAGGGGCAAGCGATCATATTGTTTGTGATAGGGGATTTTTTTCCAATGTGCATAAGAAATTAGATACACCTATTTCTGTGCAATTGCCAAACGGGAATACTACTCATGTCACTATGACAGAGACTGTCCAATTGAGTCATCAAATTACCCTTCAAAATGTTTTTTATGTCCCACAATTCCAATTCAATCTCATTTATGTCTCCAAAATCTACAGAGAAAATTCATGTCGAATATTCTTCGATTCTGACACTTGTTTTTTTTAGGCCCGTTCGACTGGCAAACTAATGGACTTGGGTAGTCTTTCTGAAGGGCTTTATTTTTGGATCAGTTATCCTAGTCCGTTTGATTTATCTTCCCTAAATAAAAAATAATTGTGTAATCTGTCTACCAATGATAAGAGTTTTCTTATGCATTCACGAATGGGTCATAGTGCATTCTTTCCTTATTCTAAATGTGAAATATGCCCACTTGCAAAACAATCCCGAACTCCTTTTCCTTTCAGTACAACACGTTCTACTGAAATTTTTTCTCTGATTCATATGGATGTTTGGGGACCCTATCACACCCCACATCGGGATGGTTCACATTATTTTCTCACAATTGTGGACGATTACTCTCGTTCCACATGGGTATTCCTGATGCAGTCGAAAGCACAAGTTGTTTCTCATCTAAGGATGTTTTTGGTCCTGACCAAAAATCAATTTGGAAGGTCGATTCAAAGGATTTGCACTGATAATGGGACATAATTTTTTAATAATGATTGCCATTCACTTTTTCTTTCCCATGGCATTCTTCATGAAAGTTCCTGTATTTATACCCCACAATAGAATGGGGTAGTAGAGCGAAAACATCGGCATCTCTTGGAAGTCACCAGAGCACTGAAATTTCAAGGATCTATCCCAGAATATTATTGGGGAGATTGTGTTCTCACTGCAGCTTATTTGATCAACCGAATGCCAACGCGGATATTAGATGGCAAATCGCCTTTCGAATTGCTTTATAAAAAGAGGCCAACCTTAGATCATCTGAGGGTCTTCGGCTGCTTATGTTATGCTACAGTAATGGGGCCTCAAGACAAAATGAGTCCTCATGCTAGGAGATGCATATTCATGGGATATACAAATCTGCAAAAGGGATATCGTGTTCTTGACATAAGAACGAGAGATTTTTGTATTCGTCGAGATGTTGTTTTTCATGAAAATATCTTTCCTTTTCGTGAAAGCTCATCCTTTCAAGACGACTTGAATGCTCCAACGAGTTCCCGCCGAATTCTAGATGAAGAAGAAGCATCCCCTGGTTTGATTTTCACAACGCCACCAGAAGCAGATCTTCCTCCCACTTTGCCTAACTTTCCTCTAGAAGAATTTCTGGATAATGCTCCTGAAGACATCACCAATATGGAAGATACTCCTGAGATACATGTAGAGGGACAATCTTCATCTCCAGCACCGACAGATCATCCACGTCGCTCAGGACGAGCCACAAGACCGCCAACCTAGACTAAATATTATGTTTGTGCTTCACTTAACTCACCAGGTATTCGCTATCCAATATCTTCTTACGTATGCTTTGATAAGCTTTCGTCAAATCATAGATGTTGCATTAGCCGTATTTCCAATGAGAAAGAACCCTCTAGTTATGATGAAGCATCTAGAGATCCACGGTGGCAACAGGCCATGGTAGCAGAGCTACAGGCATTGATTGATAACCACACATGGGAATTAGTCACTCTTCCTCAAAACAGAAAATCCATAGGATGTAAATGGGTGTATAAAATCAAATATCGATCTGATGGTTCTATTGAGCGTTACAAGGCTAGGGTGGTGGCTAAAGGATATACGCAACAGGAAGGTTTCGATTATCACGAGACTTTTTCTCCTATTGCTAAGGACATCACAGTTCGTTCTTTTTTATTAGTTGCAGCTGTTCAGAATTGATCTTTACATCAGATGGATGTTCACAACGCCTTTCTTCATGGCGATTTAGATGAGGAGATCTATATGGATATTCCTCAGGGTTTACGAAGACAGGGGAAGAATAAGGTATGTCATTTCCGCAAATCCCTTTATGGATTAAAACAAGCTTCAAGGTAATGGTATGCAAAGTTTGCGAATGCTCTCACAACTGCAGGCTTCAAGCAATCCAAGTATGATTACGCCATGTTCACATGAACTAAATGTATGTCATCTATCTATTTGATGATATGTGTTGATGACATTCTCATCATGGGCAATGATGAAACTGCAATAGGGAGTCTTAAGAAATATTTGCATGCTACATTCCATATAAAGGACCTAGGAGCACCAAAATACTTCCTTGGTATTAAGATTGCTCGATCCGACCAAGGGATTTCTCTCAGTCAGGGGAAGTTTGTACTGGAGATCATTTTAGAAGCTGGACTATTAGGATGCAAGCTGGCAGTTATTCCTATCGAGCAAAACACCAAGTTAACCACAACAGATTTTAATAGAGGGACATCTCAGAATGATGATCCTATACTCAAAGATCCGACAAGTTATTAGAAGCTCGTTGGAAAACTCATATATCTGACTATAACCAGACCTGATATTTCATATGCCGTGCAAACTCTCAGTCAATTTATGCATAGCTCGAAGGAGTCTCACATGAATGCTGCCTTAAAAGTTGTAAAATATCTAAAGAAATGCCCAGGACTCGGGATACTTCTGTCTAGAAGATTTAATATGGAATTGACGGGATACTGTGATGCAGATTATGCAACTTGCCCGATGAGTCGAAGATCAATTACTGGCTTTTGTATTAAATTCGGGGAATCTCATCTTTCATGGAAGACAAAGAAACAGGCGATGGTCTCCCTATCTTCAGCTGAAGCAGAATATCGGGCTATGGCGAAAACTACATGTGAAATTGTGTGGCTGCGGGGGTTACTTGGAGATCTTGGGAAAAGGCTAAGAGGACCAACGAAGCTGTTTTGCGACAATGATGCGGCCCTTAAACTTGCAACAAATCCTGTGATGCATGAAAGAACGAAACATATAGAGGTGGACCGCCACTTCACACGAGAGAAGATTCAAGAGGGAATCATCGAGACGAGAGGAATTGGTACCTCAGAACAACCTGCCGACATCTTCACCAAACCTCTATGTCAAAGATAGCATGCATATCTTCTAAGCAAGCTAGGAGTCTTGGATATCTACAAGCCACCAGCTTGAGGGGGAGTGTTGGAAGATATGCAGGATCTATTTTTGGTTATGATCATGCATTAGATCAATTAGGGATTAGTTGATTAGATTAAGATATTGATTCGACTGTAAAAATATTTATTTTCCTTTTATTCACGTATCTTTTGTATTATAATTACAGTGTAATGTACATTGAATGAAGCATAGAGAAAATATAGAAAATTCCCCAAAAGCTCTACGATCTCTTCTTTCCTTCTATCCGTTCTTCGCTTCTCTACGTCTTCTGACAAAATTTCTGAACGGCCAGGAAAATCTCTCAGATAATCAATTTCCAAAGGCTTCCCCATCTTTCATCCTTTCTCAGTCACACCATCTATGATCACTAGTAGCTGCCGCTCATTCACCATCGGACGACCACAGGTTATTACACAGAACATAGCACATTTACACTCAAGGTAGCTCAACATGAATTTCCTCTCCCAGATTGATTCCTCTCGTTCACTCTTTGCCCCTATTTCTTAGTCACCATTGCCAAAGTGCTCCAATCTCAGTCAAACTGCCTCCTTCGACGATTCCAATCCACAATGTCGCTCCTATGATCTCCTTACTCAGATTCAACCCCCATTTCCTCTTTGGACATTTATGAATTTTGTTGAATTTGTGATTTAGGGTTTAAAATTTGGGAATTTCGTTGAATTGGTGATATAGGGTTTGAAATTGGGGAAAAACTTGTAGACAGTGTAGTTTAGGGAATAATATGTTGACCGGGCATGCCGACGAGTCATGTCAGTTGGAGATGGGTGGACGGTGGTGATGGTAGCTGGACGTGTGGATGGGGGTTGCAGTTTGTGGACGTGAGGAACTGAGGATTTGTGGGACGTGAGATGAAGGTGAGGTGGGATGGAGACGTGCGGCAGCGTGAGATGGTGAGAAGAAGACGTGGGATGAAGCTGGTGATGATTGGGGGGTGGGGGGAGGGGGTTGGCGGTAGCTGGGAGAGAAGAAGAAATGCGTGAGGAGTTGTGAGAGCAAAATAAAAGGAGAAAATGGAGAAGATAAGGCTGAGGGAAAATGGGCAGAAGGTGGTTGGCTATGGCTGTGAGGGGAGAGACGTGCGTGAGAGGGAAAGGGGGAGGGGTTCACGTATGTAAGGGGGGAAAGGAAATGAACGGCAGAGAGAGGGGGAGTGAAGATTAGAGCCAACAAAGTCATAAGAAAAATATCAATTTTATCATTGTGATGTCCACAAAGTCTTCATGCCCATAGTCAAACACTCCACCAATGAGAACTAACCTTTCATTTTGCCCAAAATAAACCAATTTAGGGTAGAAAAACCCCAAATCTTTAGCCATCCAAATTTGCAATTCTTTTCCAATTTGTCGGAAATCAATTTTCCCACAAAATTTCGAGCTCGACGGAATTTCTTCGAAAGATGACACGAGGTCCTATAAATGAATCGTGACATACTCGAACATCCGATTCCCGAAACTGAAATCAATTTCTTGGTTAAAATCAGCCGAACGTGATTTTAGCGCAACCTAACCTTACCGGGTAGTTTTTAGGGATTTTATCGCGTTTGACCCGTGATCGATAATTTTGATCCACGTTTGTGCATCTTCGACTCATCAACAACTCTCGGTTGTCGTAAAAATCTCAAGGTTTATATTATGGGTACCGGGTATCGAATTGACAGGAATTTGGGTTAGTGCCTTTTACGCGAATTTTGTAATCAAGTGGAATCACCAACCATTCAATTGTGTGCTTTCATCAAATCAACCTATATCCAATCCCTAATCGTTTATAACGGTGCCGTATTGACCATTGCCGATTATCACGGTTGAGTAGTCGATTTCTGATCGAATTCTCAAGTTTGTCGCGTTTATATCACTTAACGGCTTCACCTGATAGATCGGTTAACTCGTGAGGGGCCCATCTCAAAGTAAAACGACCATAGGCGTGTCGACGAAATGCCCATTTCATTTTATCGGGACGGGGTCGAAATTCAGGATGTCACAGTTGTTCTTAGATAAGCGCAATAATTTGAGCCTTTGTAAAGAACCAAGATTGGAATAAATTCCCCCCACAAGTCGGTTATCTATGAGATTCAAGGACTCGAGGTTTGAGTAGCAAGAAAGATTAAAGGGTATCGGCCCGCCAAACGAGTTGTCAGTAAGATGAAGATTATGGAGCCGAAACAAGTTGCTGATCTGTAATGGGATTTCGCCGCCAAAGTTATTGTTTTGTAAAACCATGATCCTGAGGAAAGAGAGGTTACTTATGTGAGAAGATAAGAAGCCTCCCCAGCCTTGTGATCTCAGGATTAGGGGCATGACCCTCCCAGGATGCCTTTTGCTACACAAAACACCTTGCCACTCAGAATGATTGGTAGAATCATTCCAAAAACTTAAGACTCTTAATGGATCTTCATCTATACCATTTCTGATGGACGCTAACACGAGCCGATCCATTTGGTCTTGCAAGCAAGCACCGGGGCTAGGGATTGAGCTCCACCACCACAAGAGGGCAAAGTTGAGCAGTAGTTTCCCCATCTCCTCCAGTGATCCACTTTCAGTGTTACCTACATTTAACACTTCCATCTTTTGCACAAATCAATTATTGATTGATTCCACTAAGGAAAGTACTATAGACTTATAAGAACATTATGTGGTCCTCAATTTTACATCGTCTATCTTGAAAATATGTATGTTCTATGAGGTTTCAGAAAACGTACACTCTACGCATTGAAGCCCACGGAACAATATGGTGCAAGGTGTGGCAATATAATCAAATATTATTATTATTATTTTAAACACACTAAGACTATTGTATATATTTCGTAAGATAAATAAGGCGGCATATTGTTATTAAAATATGCAAGTATTTCAATATCAATTTAGTATCTTATATTTGAAACAAAATATAGTTACAATAGAGAGAATAAATTTTAAAAGTAAGATTTGAACATCGAAAACCTTTTTCCATCTCACTTTTATACACACGGTTAAGAACAGTCATTTTCCTTGAAATCAATTTTATATAAAAAAAATTTCTCCATCAACTAATTTTTTTTTCCTCGAAAGCGATATTAATTTCCCTTTTCTGGGTAGATATTAGCTAAGGAACGGGCTAGGCCAGGCACACCTAGCCCGTGACTGCCAAACGGCCTCGTAATATTTTCACTTTGATAGTCTCTTTCTCTCTTTGTGTCCTCTTATCCCTAAATCCTCAATGGAAGACGTTCGTTTTAAAATTATTATTTTGTATCCCTTTTTTTTTAAAAAAAAAAAAACTTTTCATGTTCAATCTTGAGTTGATATAACACGTTTTGGGTAAATGTGTCGGTATAATTTGGAATTTTCTGACTTTTTTCTTCAAAATAATCTATTGTCTGGAGTGTTCAATTCGCAAAAAACAATGTTGTTGATGTTATTTTCTTAAAATCATCACTTGTATTTAATAAAAAAAAATGCACTGAAGAAAATATTTTCACTGTGAACATGAATGTTTCGACTAATAGAGTACTTTTTTTTTTTAATGATAGTAACGTTGTCCGTAAATTAACTATTGAAGTCCCATTTTACTAATTACGGAGACCAAAGGGATGACGCTTGAAGGTGTGTAGGTGGGGAGAGAGAGAGGTGGTGGCGTGATGGCCTCTTGTTCTATCAAAACCTCCAGGGTTGTTATTAGGTGAAGGCATTTAATTTTTGCCTCCGTCGTCCTTCGCCTCCCTTGTCCCTTTTGGCAATGCGACTGGGGAAGAAGGTCTGCATAACACATGAGAGATCGGTGGGCCTAGATAGTACAAACTTGATCTTTCCAATTCAATCGTGCATTGCGTACTTGCTATCCACAGCCATGAATAGCCTGAGATCGTAGTTTCACCATTATTGATCCGACTCAATAATGTTTGGATGCAGAGCTCAAAATTGGAATGAGAGAGTAAATAAGTGAGATTTTCACGGACCCTCTCTCCTAAGGGAATGAGTCCGATCGAAAACTTACAAAAAGCCCGTTCAAGAAAAGTCAATCAAAGACCATGGAGACGAAGAATGAAGACTGAAGACTGAACAAATTAGGTGCATCATATTCCCCATCAATTACATGAGGATTGGGAAGACAATGGAGACGATTGAATGCATCATGTAAGCAAATGAACAAAATCCTATGTGATTTACTATTATTAGCATTTATAATCCCAAGAAGAGGTGGGCAATTACTTGATCAGTCAATAATTTGCTCACTTAACATTGAGGTTAACTCACTAATTGTGTTTGCAGGATGAAATTTTGACACCTAGTGACAATTCGACGTCCATCCAAGACATTATGAGATTGTGATAATAAGAATTATCTACATGATTTGGGATAAGATAGATTGATTTCGTGCTTGCACAATGCAAATATAATGTTTAGCGAACAATTGAAAAGTATCTCATATCTACTTAAATTATGCAAATGCTCAAGAAATAAAAGCGAATCCATAAATTGATTAATGGGTAACAATTTTATACGGTTTCTTCAATTTATAAAAGTGGTGGAACAAGAGCCATGTGTCACGAGTCGATTGTTCGGATCAGACTTGTGCGGTGGCTTAGGGTTCTTTAAATCATTTGAGCACCTAAACCAAGCCTTTCCCAAAGATCGATCACTCATTCACCCAAATCGTGGAGAGAGAAGCCCTGGGAGATGATGTTTTTACTTCTTTGAAGTGTTTAAATTATTACAAATGGGGGGAGGACACCCCTTCTTATACTAGAGACCCTCTCAATACAAGCCCTTTTGATTTAACGGAGGAGATCGCATTTTTCCATTTACCAACTACCAACAATCATGACAAGAAGACCCACCCATGTATGGCTGCGCTAGTTGAGGCTTGGCCTCCCAGAGTTTGCCACAACTCCCAGAGCAGTTCCATAATTTAAGCGGGGGGTCTCGGCTGGTAGGTTGCTGGGCTAGTCTCCCCCGAGGTATAGTCGATGCTGTGCTCCCATAAGGTGAACTAGGCCGGATCATCGGCATAAAAAAAAAAAAAAACAATCATGACAAGAAGACTCTAGAAGTTAGTACAATAACTGTATCACTAGTCTTTGGGAATGTTCTAGAAGCTCCAAGAGACTTGGCTAGATCTTCTTTTATCATACACAAGTTTTGGCGCATGGGAAACCTTGGGACCGTGACACATGCATGAAATGAGTTAGTCCATTATATTTTGGCTTTAAAGTCTACGGTGGACACTTTAGAGAGTTAAGTAAATTGATTCATTAAGGTAGCTAATCTATCTGGGTCTCCTTTATGTGGTGAAGACAAGCAAGACAAGGGCGAGAGAAGAAAAAGAGAAAAGAAATAGAAAGAACTAAGAAGGGGACGGACGAAAGAGGGACAGACGGAGAAGAAGATTGGGGTCTCCATGGTAATGAAGCTAAATTTTTACATGTCTATGCAGCTAGTTAATGCTTCTGGTATGAAGAAATTGAAGAATAAAGGGGTATGTAGAGTTAGTACATCAATTGAGGGAAGAACGGCAATTCGAGCTTGACTCAAGCTCGTTTTCTTGGTAAATTGCTTGTCAAAATCGCTTGATATGGGCGGGGGTTGCTGAGTTGTATCGTGGAGAGCTAAACTCAAATTCCTCCTTCAGAAGCTAAGTTAAAACGGTGGTAAGTGCTTTTTAAGTATTTATGCATTGATATAGGTCCAGGACATTCATAGAAATAACATGAGTGCCAGTATTTTCGAGATCTTAAGCGATGAAATTTATATATTTAACATGGATAAAAATAATATATGAAAGTACCAACATATGCGGATAAAATATTTACATATAGGTATGCCTATGCAAAGCTAGGACTTTGTAACTTGTTACAGAAGAAATCAAAACTTCCAGTGTAAAGAGAAAATTAATCAAAACTTCTAGTGCAGAGAGAATAATCTTCTCTTCGAAATAGGAAGTAAAATTTACTTCCACCTCGACGAGCTTCGTCGGTCAAATAATCACAATTGGCCTATATGCGGATGAAGTGGCTCGCTGGTGACTAATGTTAGGTCGTGCCGTCCCAACTTTGACCCTAAATAAATAAGAAAATAAGAAAAGAAATTGATCGAGATTTTCTTATCTACGTATACTAGACAAAAAAAAATACAATATTGTCAATTATTTTCCGTTAAGCAATAACATTAAAACAGATTGAATATAATGTTAATATAGGAAGGACGAAGTGAGTGATTATTGCTTTTTTTAACATGCGCAGTTCTACTGTTGAATGTTAGAACCAATATTTGCCAATGAAATGAACAAAATTTGTCATCATCCATCGGGAATTATTAACAAGCTTCGACTTGAACTCTTTTTTTGTTTTTCTATTCTCCAAATGAAAGTATCAAGCTTGTATTACGCTGTCCCAACAAGCAAGATTTCCGGAGCTTTCGCAATACTTTCCTAAATTATAGGTTAATCATTTCATCCACTTAGTCATATACAACAACTTCATATCGATTCCGATGATTGACTCCACAAACGTAAAACTTGTAAATCAGATTTCATTGACCGCAAATTTTGGCGTGTTCTTGCGTCCTAATTTTTAAAATATTGTAATTTGAGATGACATGAAAATTCATTTAGGTGGTTATATCCAAGCACATAAATTCCTCAAGGAAGAATTTTCTAACTGTGACGAGTCTATGACCTTTCTAGAGTACTAGGCAGCTATATGGATTGAAATAGAATACAAAGTTAGGCAATTTTGACTGGTACTTATCGACACCAAGTTGATTAATTAGAGATCATTTACTTACTTGGTCAACTAAAGGAGTTTAATTCGTCAATGCGTAAAATTTATTGAACGAATATACCACCAAGTCCATATTATTAAATAATATTGGTCCATATCTTAATGTTTTTTGCCATGAATGATCAGCTTATTGACGGGAACGAATAGTTATATGGCCAAGACGGCCATTGCTACGTACTACAATCGATAGAAACAGCAAATACAATTAACTCAAGTGTAAATTGCGTAACAGAGATCGTGCTTAGCTTCTCTTTCACAGTGTGATGAGGCTTCAAAGGGATAGTGATGTACTCGAGAGGATGGAGCTAAGGAGGTTAGATCAATGATCGAAATTCCTTCATTTGAAGAAATAGAAATTGCAAAAGAAAAAAAGAAAAGAAGAATTACTGAAAGAGGATAACTTTTTCTTCAGTAAAGAGATTCCTTCATCATTCATATGATGTTATTTAATTTTGGTGCATCTAAAGCTCTTACCTCATCATAACAAGGAGTTATTTTGACATAATAGTTCATCATCCGACATACAATTTTTTTAATTCAGTAAGGCTTCTGGCCTACAACGTTCCCAGGAGGATCGTAGTTACAACTGACCAAAGTAGCACCCGTCGCGCATTGGACCTTTGCACATCCAAGCCGAACCGAGTTGCGCCACACCACCTGAGTGTAATGCCCACAAACCTTTCCTGGCGCGCATGAATTGGAATTATAGTCGTAGTCAGGCTTTTCTCCGACCCACATGTTCACCGCTCCTGTGCCAGTAAGATCGGGGGAAGCCCACGCAAGGTTCTCCCCATAGGGTCCGCCTGAATGAACGAGTTGCGTGCAGTCGCTGTCATGCTTGTTGGCGTAATCCCTAGCATAGCCAGCGACGCTTTCGTCCCACGCCATCGGGCCCACACCAACCTGAGAGCGAGCCGCATTGTGGGCCGCGACATAGTCTTGGGGCGAGTCTTGGGCGATGGACAGAGGGATCAATGCTAGGGTTAACGCGACGAGAAAAATAAGATGCAGAGGGATTGTCATACGGGAACTCATATTGTGAGAGACCAAAAGAAAATTGGCGAAGGAAGGATCTCAGTTGATTGATGAAGAGAAAAGCAAAAGCTAAAGGGATATTTATAGGTAGGGGTGTCAGAAACCGAACCGAACTGAACCAAAAAATTCTGTTTTTTCGATTCGGTTCAGTTTTCTGTTCAGTTCTCGTTAAAAACCAATATTTTTTTATTGGTTCAGTTTTTATCGGTTAACTGAACCAAACCACAAACCGATAATAAAACCGAATTGTAATGGTTTGATTTTCTCTCCCGTCTCCCGTCTCCTCTGGACCACTTCCCCGTTTGATGCTCTGTTTTACCCTGTCTCGCTTCAACCGAAGGGGGACTCCTTGTTCCTCGTTTATGCTCGTGTTTAATGTGAAGGAATCGTTTCTGAGTCAACCTTGAGCATTTTTTGTTTGTTGTATGTTGATTTTGGCTTGAGTTTTTGTCTCGGATGTCTTCGGACATAATGCCTGAACCAGATCCGTCTTGGCCTCATTCGGTTTAGGCTGAAAATAAACCGAAAAGAAAGAAAAGAACCGAAAAGAAAAACAGAAAAAACCAAAAGCTGATGGACAATGGAGGGCGGTCGCGGAGGAGAGGAGAGAAGTGGTCTTTCGACGAGAAGCAGTCGAGTCTCAGCAAGATCGAAAAGGCGAGCAGATGGGCCTTGGACTTTGGGTGGCAGAAGAAAGATAAGAAACAACCAAGAAAATGGGTCTCCGGCGAAGGCAAAGACAGCACCCAAAGTTGCGGGATAAAACGATGATAAAACTTGAATAACGAGGGAGAGAGAGATGCTGAGATACTGAGCTTTTTGTTGGGCTTTTACACGTTGTTAATGCCCGCACGGGTAATCACGATGTCCCGCATCCGCACGCCGTCCATGGCCGTCGTCCTCGCCGTTTCCAAGCGTCCCAACTTTTTATCCGCTTCATCCAGCCAAAAAATGAAAGAAAAGAACCGAAAAGAAACACAGAAAAAACCAAAAACTGAAAACTGAAAACCAAAAACCGAAAAACCGAATCAAACCGAAAATTTCGGTTCGGTTTGTATTCGGTTTGGTTCAGAAATTGTTTTTAACGATTTGGTTCAGTTCGATTTTTCAAAAAAACTGAACGGAACCGAACCGTTGACACCCCTATTTATCGGGTGATCATGTGGAGTAATCTATGCATGGAAAAATCGAATGTTCAAAAATAGGCTGTGATGACTAGAGTTGCCGGTCAAATTGATTGATGAACGAGTATCGCCTTCATGTGATTATTTCTCTCTTTCCACACAAATTTTTTTACATATGTTGTCTCTTGGGTAAATCCCTACACTTGATTGTTTTCTTTCGGTCTTTTCCACGAAATTAGTTTCAAATCCAAGTCTATCATGAGTCACGCAATAAAAGCCAAAACATCAGGCTCACTAGTCAAGCCGATGCATTCTTGACTTTTCCAACTCATGTTTGCATGTGAGCGAGTTTGGAAAATATTGAATATGTGTGGGTGATGAATATTTTGGGTTATCATTAGAAATTTTGATAACTTCCAAAGATATTATATGCTTTGACAAAGCAATAGTCCGTAATTGAAATTGTGGTGCATAGTTATTAAGGCTAGAGAAATGCTAAGTGTACTAAAAATATGCATCAAATCCACTTTATTACTAGACAATGCTTTAAATCCATTATTATTTTTTTAACGTGTCGGTGTCCACATGTCTTACATCTACTAAAGAGGTCAATATCTTTATCAAGTCTTGACCCCAACTTTTGCCTCTCATTGTTTTATATTTTGAGAATCCTGAGGTCCGGGCGAACCCAAGATGTAGCTTTTTAATATGTTGCTAAGGACGGTATTTGTAACCAATTTCTCTTTTTGACATGGAGAAAGAAAGGCACACGAGGCTGAGGTCTTTTAAAAGAAAGGAATAAGGATCGTGAAAAGGAAGGCTAGAAGATCAAGTAATTCTCAGAAAGATCAGCAGAACCGGAAAAGTCAGGGTAGATCTGTCAGGTTTTGAGCTTTTCCTTAAAACTTTCTGCAAAATGAACTGAAATGGAGTGCTCCCTTGCTTTGTTGAGAAAAGGCTACAACTCAAAGGATCACATTGGACCATGTGTAATCTTCGATTCTTTTTCGAGAAATTGACACTAAGAAAGAACTACCAGATTGGTTTTTGAACGGCTCAGCCGGTTCAATGAGCTAACGAGACGGTCGAGGGCGGGGATGAGAGGATAAGAGTGACGATAGAAGTAAAAAAGCTTAACCTTTGGGTGTGTGTTCAATTTTAGACATGATTTATGAATGAAGTGCCGATGGATACATATTTGGTCCAACATAATTGTCTACTATAACTGCTAGAATTATTCAAAAGCATTTCTTTAAATGCCTAAGGCCGAGTGATGATGAAAGTCTAGAATTACCATTTGTTTATACTAGTGTATACCTTGATGAACGCTACCAAACGGGAAGCAAACCTCACAATCTTGTCTCGAGATTCCACCAACCCTAAGTCCCTTTGTTTCCCATCGAAGATATTCTATCTTAAACTGAGAGAACGTTCTTTGCTTCTTCCAACATTTCCAAACCTTTAATCCCAACTTCACAGCCATTGCATTACCTGTATGTGACTCTTCACTCACATGTAAATGATCCTTCAGGAAGGCACATTGATCTCAGCATAATTGAAAAAGGCGAAGCTGAAGTATCCTTGCTCGTTTCTTGTCATCGTATCAGTGTTAAATTTAGTTCGTATTTCATTTTCTTCCATCGTGTCGACTGGGGACTTCAATAAGGACTTCTTCATGATGTGGTCGCCGGACCATGTGAACACTTCGGCAGACGGTCGGACCAGAAGCTAGGTTCTCGACCAGGAATCGGGTACGTGTAACGTGAAGATATTGCATATCTTTCTGGATTTTTCTTTTGATGATCTTTCTACGATCTGAATTTTGCTTTTAGGGGCTGGTTTTGCTTCCAATGACATGTTCTTGTTCGGGCAAAATCGACGTGAAAATAAAGCTAATTCCGGGTCATTCAGCCGGCACAGTCGTGACCTTCTATATGAGAAATTATGTCTCAATTTTTATTTCTTATTATGTTTTGGGTCTCTTTGCTCTTCTTGTTGGCCTGTGCCTCCATGGCTGATTTGACTTGGATCGAATCGCAGCTGACGTCCGATCAGCCGAACCGGGACGAGATAGACTTTTAGTTCCTCGGCAACGTGTCCAGGCAGCCTTACATTCTCCAAACCAATGTATATGCCGATGGGTTCGACAACCGCGAAGAGCGGATTTACCTCTGGTTCGATCCGACTAAGGACTTCCATAACTCCTCCATCTTGTGGAACCTCCACCAGATTGTGTAAGGCACTGCACCATGCATAGACGGTGTGCGTTTGAGCCCTACATTCTGATTAAGCCAGTGAAATAATGGATTGAAACCTTTTTGCAGCTTCTTTGTGGATTCAATCCCGATTCGAACGTACCGAAATCACGCGGACAAGGGGGTGGCGTTCCCTAGGTGGCAACCGATGGGCGTCAAAGCCACCCTATGGAACGGCTACATCTGGGCGACACGGGGCGGGCATGACAAGATCGACTGGTCGAAGGGCCCCTTCGTGGCCTCCTTCGGGGACTACAAGATGGACGCCTGCGTCTGGAAGGGCAACCCGAGGTTTTGCAGGGCGGAGAGCCCTACAAACTGGTGGAACAATGAAGATTTCAGCTCTTTAACATCGACACAGAGGAGGTGGTTCAAATGGGTCAGGAGATATCACATGATATATGACTATAGGTGTGTTTGGGAAGACTTTTGGGAAAAGTCCTTGAGAAAATGTAAAAACCATTGAGCTAAGGGTGTTTTTCAAAATGCAAAGTGTGTTTGGTAAATTTATTTGTGAAAGTCCATTATGAAATATCTTTGTGCAAAATAGTGTCTCGATAAATTAAATTTGCAAAAAGCTTTTTATTATTAAAAAGAAAAAAAAAAAGGAACATTGGCCGGCCAAGGCTTCGCCGGTTACCGCCGGCCAAGGGCTTCACCGGTCACCGTTGGCCAAGGGTAAGCGATCCGGCGAGGGTGGCGGCGACCCATCTGGTCGCGCGCGAAGGTTGAAGGCCGGCGACCACATCTGGTCGCGACCAGATTTGCGACCAAATGGGTCGCGTGAAGGTTGCGACCTCCGCGGAGGTCGCCTGAGGCATGGTCGGCAACGCAGATCTGGTCGCTACTAGATCTGCATCGTGACCTCTACGAAGGTTGCAGTCGGCGACCCATCTGGTCGCAGCGCAAAGGTCGCGACTAGATGGGTCGCGCAAAGGTCGTGACCTCCGCGGAGGTCGCTTGAAAGTCGCGACCTCTGCGGCGACCTCTCGAGCAGGGTCACGCGACCCTCGCCAAAGGGTCGTGCGGCGGCGGCGGAGGTCGTGGCACGGCGGGTCGGCGTGGCGGGCGCGACGGTCGCCGGCAACTGCATGCCCTTTCGTCAGCAACCACTCACGAAGAAGATGAACAATCAGGGTAAAAAGGGAAAAATGAAAAATCAATGAGGACAATTTGGGAAGAAATTTTTTTATTAAGCTCAGGTCTCAGCATGCTGAGAAGGCTGAAAGCCCAAGGCAGCCTACCTGCCTTCGGCTTTCAGCCTTGGGAAGGCTTGGCATTCCCCAAATGGGGCTTGAAATTTTTTACCAAACACCCTCCAATTAGCCCAAGGAGCTTTGGGGGTTCAAAGTGGCTTCCAAATGCCACTCCCAAATTGCTAGGACAATGCAAGGTTCCAAGATAACCTACCCAAGGAGTGCTCTCTTCCCAAATACTGAACTAGCTGATCCATAAGACATCATCTCCAATTCTTTCATCTCATCTTCTTCTTTCCATCCACATTTGATTTAATTCGTGCTGCTGACATATTTATGAACTTGGTTTGCTGAGTATAAAGCAGGGGTTATCGCATGTTAAGGTTTTTGTCATGCACGTGGTCCTATGAGTTGAGTGCCACATGAATTAGTGATTCCTAGTGTATGATTGATAGAGAATTCTTTCGTTATATTTTTGAGAGTGCAGATGTTCTCTTTTTGGGGTGAATCAACTTTGGTTGAAATATGCTAATCTTAATTAGGCTTGATGTGTTGGGGGAACTATGCTTGAACTTGTCATGGACTCAATTAAACTGGAAGAAACATGATGGCGGGCAAGAGCTAGACCGGGCTTTCCAATTGGGCCAACATTATGGCCCAGCCCAACCCATCAAGAGAAAAAAATATATATAATAACTATGTAGGCTGGGCGGGCCTAGATCGGATCTTATAGCAAAAGGCCCTTGTCTAGGATCCTTACACATGTCGAATAACCAAATTCCAATTGAAATGAAATATTTATGATGAATTGATGCAATTTAGGAGGAATCAACGAAAGGACATCAATTCAAATTCTTGAATTTTCAAGTTGATAGAGATATTTAGAAAGATCAAGAATTCACACTATTTTTTAGATTCATGGACCCAAGAACCAATTTCATGTTCCGATTGAACACAATCCATTTTGGATTATTCCCATAGGAAAATAGGATTCAATAAGGATTCAAGTTCTTGCCTCCATTAATAGTACTTCTAGAGTCCAATTCTTCCCGTTTGGGCCGGAATTTGGTGGGATCAAGTCTACTATAGAAGCGATAGTAGAATTCTTTGGGATAATTAGAGCCCCCATGTTTTTGCGATTGTGGCAATTTGCCCCTTTATATCTGTCTCGGTATTTGCAATGTTAACCTTGGCATTTTGACATTAGTTCTAATGTTCTCTTTTGCATGGACTCTAGCCAAATTCTCGTTAGAAACTTTAGTCATGTTCTCTCACATGACTCGGTGGTGCCCATTTCAAGGGAAAAAATTTTCCCGCAAATTTGGGAGAATTGCAATATAGATCCCTTAGATTTTCATATCATTACAAATTGCCTCCGAATCTTGGACAGTTTTCAATGTAACACACATCATGTTCTAAAGTCGTTGCAAAGTGTCGAATATATTGATTGTCAAATAAAACAATTAATTTAAATTAAGGAGGAATCGAGAATTAAATAAAAAATGACACATATTTCGGTCGATGAGAAATTACTCAAATCATTTTCCTAATGGAGCTTTACTCTACTTTACATAGTATGTCACATCCCAAATCTGGACTGTCACGCCCCGAACCTCGAGCACGCAAACATCCCACTCTGGTCGATAGAAATTATGCGACTTCCCAGGACACGTCGCCGACCCATTCATTTTTATTGCACATGCGGAAGCGAAACAAATCCCCTGACAACATTTAACTTGGGATAGAAAAGCAGGCAACCAATTACAACCAAACAAGCCTTCTTATAAACACATAGGTTTATATACAACACTGGATTGTCTACAAAATAGACAGGCTCAACAAAAAGGGAACTGGCCTATGACCACTAGTCAGACACGTTCGCTGATTCTTCGATCTCTACCTCCACAAATGTCCATGGCTTCGAGTCCTCCACGACCGCCATCTAAGGACCTGAAATATTTTTCCCCAAACTGGGATGAGACAATGTCTCAGCGAGTCCTACCCCCTAAAACTCGATTAGGAAGAAAATAAGCCTCAGGGCACTCTAGCCACACAAATAGGATAGAGGACTTACCTCGCCTCAATTCCTTCCTGCACGTTAGTACAATTCAATTCTCAATCAAACAATTGATCCAGCGATTCAATTTAATCAAACTATCTATCTTCCATTCCAATCCATACTATCTATCAACCAATATTATCTATCATCCCATACCGTCTATCAAACCAGTCATTAATACGACATATGCTCTCCAAAGCTGTAACATATAGACGGTAGCTCGCACAAGCTGTATAGATAGATAGCTCACCAAAGCTGTAACTGATAGATAATATAATAGCTCGCACAAGCTGTATAGATAGATAGCTCACCAAAGCTGTAACTGATATAATAGCTCACCAAAGCTGTAACTGATAGATAATATAATAGCTCGCACAAGCTGTAGCATATATAATAGCTCGCACAAGCTGTATATATATGTATATAATATTTGCTCGCCCAAGCTGATACATATATATAAACCAATGCTCGCCAAAGCTATCATTCAATAATAAACCATAGAACTGGATATTCAATCCAATAACAACCAACGATTCAAACTAGTCATACAAAGCAATTACGGTGCTAAAAGCCAACACCGGGTATTTTCAAGTTAAATACCACAACTTCATCAATATCACTCAATTCCACACTTTTGGAATTATTAACCAAAATCATCAATCACTCAATTTCTCAATTTACACATACAATTAGCACAAACCGACCGCATCGCTGCGATCAGCACGAAATTCTAACGACCGGCCATCCCGGCAAAATTTTCGAAATTATTAAATAATTAAATTTAATTCCGAAAATTAAATAATTAAATATTATATTATAATAATTTAATTTAATAAAATAATATTTATAAATTCGAAATAATTAATTAATTAAAAATAATTAATTAGGGCTTAAACAAGATTACACTAATTTAATCATACAATTAGCCCTAATTAAACATCCATTAAACTAATCATGCAACTAATCTAATTTACATTAAAATAATCTAATCTAACCACCTAAACCTAATTAGACTAATCTAAACATCCCTTAAGCATGATTAACTTACTAAGCGAGGATTAGAGGATAAACTCACCGGTTTTGCGCGCCGGTGAGTTCACGACGACTACGACGCCAAGGCGGTCGATAAACCCCAAAGCGGCGACACCAACGGAGGCCGGGAAGGGCTTGAAAACGGGCCACGACGACTGAAAACCCTTGCTGGTTTTCTGCTTCTGTTCTTGGACTGCAGAGGCTGAACCGGTGGCTGAAACAGCGAGGAAACGGGCCGATCGGAGCTCCGGCGAGCGGGTGGTTAGCAACCGGCGGCTCCCGGGGGTCAAGGAAATCTTATTGGAGGTTGGTATGGGTGGAGGAATGGTCGGAATGGAAGAAAAACGGAAGAAAACGCTGAAATGGCGAAACCGGGCGAACTGCCAGGCGGACCGACGGACCGGCGGCCGGTAACTTCACAACGACGTACCGGACGGACGGCGGCTCCGTTTTGGGCAAGGTCGGACTCTTTGGAACGGTCTGGATGTCCTCTTCGCGGAGATGGGTGGCTCGTTTGCTAATTCAACCGGGAAGTTAACTTTTTACTCGGATCTTTGGCGAAAGGTCGGCTGGAGCAGAAACTGGAACGCGGGGAAAACAGAGGAGAAAAACGACGGGCTTGGCTGGTCCGGTGGGTGTGCGACGGTGGAGCTGGCTCAGCTGGTTTCCTCTGGCTTTTCTGAGCTCTCAAGCTTCTTCAATAATGGAGAAAGCCATG
This sequence comes from Eucalyptus pauciflora, assembly GCA_007663325.1. Lineage (NCBI taxonomy): Eukaryota > Viridiplantae > Streptophyta > Magnoliopsida > Myrtales > Myrtaceae > Eucalyptus > Eucalyptus pauciflora. The sequence goes on along the minus strand of VMYD01000136.1, from coordinate 267,220 downwards.
CTTCAAGGAGGAAGAAGGCTCAGCTGAAGAGAGGGGACCCCAAGAGCTCCCTAGGCTCAACACTTGTCTTGCTCTCCTCTCTCTTGCCCCCACCAGCCTTGGCCCTCACCCTCAGCCATTTTCCTCACCTTAGCTTCCTCAAGAAGCTTGCCAAATGGTCCAAAATGTCATGCACCCCATGGCATACGAATTTGGTACATTTGTACATCAAATTCAATCAATTTCATTCAATTCCTCAACCAATCTCTTCAATTCAATTCAATTGAAGTCTAAAAAATTCAGCCATGTGTCCACACTTGAATCCACATTTTTCCATGCCCATGAATCCATCTTGGATGCCAAAAGTATGCTCAAGAACGGTCTTCCAACTTTCCCGATCCAATTCCGTCAATTCTTGATTTTTCGCCGAAAAACTCGGTTTGTAGACAAATCTTCGGAAGATGAGCCGACGTTCCTAAAATGATTTGTGACATAACAGAACTTCCAATTTCTGTAATCGAGTTCAATTTCTCGGTTAATTTCAATCTGGCGCGATATGAGCGCGTCCTAATCTACCGGGTAGCTTTTAGGAATTTTCAGTGCAATTGACCTGTGGTTGATTATTTTCAAGCCACAAAGTGCATCTTCGACACATTGGCGACTCTCGGTTGTCGTGGAAATCTCGAGGTTTCAAATACGGACACAGGGTACCAAAACGACAGAGAAATCGGTCTAGTGCCGATCAACAAGAATTGTGCAATTAGGTGGAATCACCCACACTGAATTACATGGTTCTGTTGAATCGACCTATCTCCGGTCTCTAATCGATCTGTGCCGTAATGACCCTTGCAGATTAGCACGGTCGAGCAGTCGGTTCCTGGTCGAATTCTCAAGTCTATTGCGTTTAGATTCCTTAACGGCTTCACCTGATAGACTAGTTATCTCGTGAGTGGCCAACTCAGAGAAGAAAGCTATAGACGCGAAGATGAAATGCCCGACTTATTAAATTGAAACCAGAATTGGAAAATCAGGATGTCACATGGACTGTTGAATTTTATAAGATCTAGGTGGGACTTACGTATGATCTAAAAATATTTTTTACGATTCAAATTCAATTTATTACATATCTCAAGCTCATTATAATTTCTTTGTTATAAGACTTATTTATGGCGCGATAGACAATTACAAGATGCACGTCCAACCGTTTAATGCGAAGTGGGCATGTGAGGGCGTGCCCTTCGCATCCATGCCAATTGCAGAACCGTAAAAGTAGCTCATAAAATTAAAAACACAAATTATATGGTTTTCATGCTTGTATTAAATTAAAAACAAGTGGATGATAACTTAATTGAGACAAAAGAGAAGTACATGTACCTGTTAGATAGCTTAAACTAAGGAAAAATGGCAGAGACATTAAAGAATGATTTATAAATTTTATCTTTTATCTTTTATCTTTTATCTTTTTTTTTATCCTTTTTTTTTTTGGAAGATTGATTTGTTAAGCAATAAATCAAGGGGCAATGACGACCACCTGCCTGCTGAGGGTGATGGATCCGGATCTTGCTGCCTCTAGATCTGGAGAGGGGTTGAGTCTCTATATAAGGAGGATGCACCTCCAGATTTGGACCCTCGCAACCTCAACAGCATCAAGTCCTCGAGGGTTGGTTAGAGCTTGTCAACGTCTCGATGGTGGCCATTGCTAGGAGTGGGAGGAGGGAAAAGTATACCAGAAATGTCAAAAGTTATATACGACGCTCATTTTAATGTCAATTTTTTTTTTAAATCACTTAAATGTTACTTAAACAAAAAACGACCATTAAGTCTCAACTAAAATTTTGAATGTCAGAAATTTGATGTGGCAAAATTTTGATATTTTTTCCACTGTGTGGCTTGCCAGCAGCCCGATTCAACATAAAAAGCTCAAAACGACGACGTTTAACAAGTTTCACCTGCCTGCATGACCCAAAACGACTTCGTTCAGCAAGAAAAATCAATTTCTTGCTAAACGATCGACAGAAAGGGGATGCGGCAGGGAATTGCTCTCTGGCTTCTTGTCTGGGTAATTCATCAAAACCACCTCAAAATCCGCCGTTAACAAAGTCGATCCGTTGAAAAGCTGCAAACCGGAGGATCAGTCGGATCCATTTCTCGGCTAGTTCGAATCGCGGTTGGTGTTGCCTTCTTCACCGGCCAAGTCCCTCGACGCGGTTTCTGGAGCCGTTTTGTTCCGATCTACCAAGCAATCGCGTCCAGCAACTTTCCTTTCTCGTGGAAGGGTAGTGATATATTGTTATGAGGAGGAGGACGCTAGAGACAAATGGTCTGGTTTAGAACAAGGATGATGGATGCGATGACGAGTTGGTGGTGACTTTTGAATGGCTTATTGGGCGGCATCGGAGGACGGTGAGTGGCGATGGCTGGTATTGTAAATAAATCGGGGCATTTCCTATTGGAGGCTTGGATAAGACTTGTTTGCTCATTACAACCGGATAAACTTTATTTATGTCCCCTATTAATTTAATCTCATGCACTATTCTCAATGTCTTTAGAATTACTCAACATAAAGTCTAACATTCTTCTTATTATAATGTATCCAATTTGCCGAAATTTCAAACTTCACTTAAGCCTTTTACTTTACTTCATTTTGAGGAAAGGAAGAACATGCAAAACTACTTCCTCATGCACTAGTTACTAGTTTATCATTTCAAATCAAACTAAATTTAAACGCAAGGTTGTGTTGTCCAAAGGAGATGTTCCCTGATAAGTTCATTGCACATGTTAAGTTGAAGCCTCGAAAATATTTTTCTATAAATAGCATAACTGATCACCAAATATAACACCTTGAACCAACATCAGCTAATTCCTTGAGCATCATGAATTCTCTAACCATCATCATCTCTCTTGTCTCTATTTCTCTCTTTCAACCTACTCATGCCCAAAACTCACCCCAAGACTATCTCAACTCTCACAATGCCGCTCGGAAGCAAGTTGGCGTGGTGAACATGACATGGGACAACACGCTTGCTGCATACGCCCGAAGCTATGCGAACCAACGAGTTAGTGACTGTGGCCTCGTGCACTCCAAAGGACCTTATGGCGAGAACCTTGCCAAGGGCACCGGCACGTTCACTGGCACCTACGCCGTCGGCTTGTGGGTCGCAGAGAAGCAGAACTATAATTACAACACCAACACTTGCGCGAGCGGGTGCGACTGCTTGCACTACACTCAGATGGTTTGGCGCGACTCGGTTCGAGTTGGGTGCGCTAAGGTTCAGTGTAACAATGGGTGGTGGTACGTTGTGTGCAACTACGATCCTCCAGGCAACTATGAAGGAGAACTTCCATACTAGGAAAGGCTTTTAGAGTGACAAGGTTACCTATGGCCTATTGTTATATGCGTCATGGGTGTGACATAAAAAATAAGGGGAAAATAAAAACGACTAGCTTGATATGATTAATGAGCTAGTTTAGAAAAATATGAATGTATAACATGTAGCTCATAAGAGCATCTTAAGCAAATTATTACTAGCAAATTAGCAATATTTTGCGAATGTTTGAAATGGCTTTGGTAGATTTAAGTGTTCTTGATTATCAACTGATTATCTGCTTTTGTAATGAAAGGATGCATGAGAACAAAGTGTTCTTTCGACTTTTACGCTACATGATATAACGAGAAGGGATGGTTTGGAGTTAAACACCCCATAATAGATTACTTCCTTGTGTATATTATCCTAGATACACATATCCCTCCAGTGTAATACATTGTCCAATTGAGCAATACACAAAGTCAATATTGTCTCACATTCTAACTTGATATTAGGATTAGATTGTTCCTGTTCTGATCTCAATTCATGATGCTTTCAGCGTGCCCCTGATTTTGATCCTAATGCCAAACTTGAGCTGCTTGATGGCATTCTACTACGGATTGTTACACTATCGATAGTTGACTTGCATTTCGGTATATATTTCATGGGTACTTGCTCTAATATAACCTATTCCGTCCATACTGTGAGTCAGTTTTGTTTGCTTAGCGTTTTTGTCACTATATCGTGATGTTACGTATTTTGCACCACATCTATGGTATTGGATAGTTGACTTGCAGTTCGGTATATATTTCACGGGTACTTGCCCTAATATAGCCTATTTCGTCCATACTGTGAGTCGGTTTTGTTTGCTTAGCGTTTTTGTCACTATATCGTGATGTTACGTATTTTGCACCACACCAAATCAGCGTGCCCCCTGATTTTGATCAAGCTTGATCTCCAATTGACCGTGGGCTCTCGTTTAAGCACGACATTAAGAGTTGGCCTTGAGCTCGTGACCTCATGGTGAGGTCACATTCTAGTACACAAGCGTGCGCAGAGAGAGAGGTAAGGGAATCGGAAATGAAGAGAACAGGGTAAATAGGCAAATTCATCAATTTTACATGATTACTTGGTGGAAATAGGTGGACTTAACTCCATATGTCCACTTTCCACGATCATAAAATGCAATTATAAAAAACACACATAATAGGTATGGGTAGGTAGACTAGTTAGGGAGACATTCATGTAAATTTGCTAGCACTACCTTTGCACGATGATTTTCTCTACTAGTGAAAAAGTTCCAAGAAGAAACGAGAAAATTGATTTAGCTACATACCTATCATCCTCTCTTTGGCTTCGTAACTCACCTTGATCAAGTGTAATTTCCTTATTGCCTCAGTCATGCCCATCCGTTCCGGCGGTGATTCCATCGAACATGCGACTCCAACTTCGAATATAGAGATAATGCAATCTCTGATTTTCATCTCTTGTTGTCGATCACCAGCTTCACTCCAAAGCCTTAAGTCTATAATGTCCATTGCTCGATCTGGAAGAGCCATTCGGACAAAGTTGTGGAGGTTAAGATGGTGCCCAAACGCCTCTTCAGTGGGTCTCTTTCCAGTGAACATCTCCAATAATAGAATGCCGTAACTATATGCATCCCCAAGTGTGAAAACCTTGTGTCCCATGCCATACTTTGAAAATTTCATCAAGACATTAATAGGAACGAACATACACTTTTTCTTGAAGTCAATTGTTAAGAAAAAGCTTCTAAGTCAGATGGAATATTGCTTGATGTCCATTTGCAAGAGCTTGCGAAAGAAAATGGACCCAACATAGAGAGATGGCTTGCAAGCCCTCGCTCACTTCACAATCGGGCCCGCTGTGCATGGCAGAGGCCAAGGGATCCTCTGCTAGAGCAAGGCAGAGGGTCCAAAGCCCCCAACTGGTTTTTTGCTTTCATTTCTCTATGTTTAATTTTCGTTTAGTTTACTGTATATGGCTGATGTTTAGCGCCTATTGTCTGAACTCTTATAAAGTGCATTAACCATTGAGAAATGCATCAACGGTAGAGAAATATGATTTTAGAATTCATAAAGTGCACCAAAGGTCAGTTAACAACATATAAACTCTTCTTCTCCAAAACAACTAGGTGTGACCAAAGTTGTCACATGTTTGCTACACAAATTGCCTAAACATCAAAAGTGGCTTTGTCCCCTAGTAGGATACGTGTGAAAATTGAAAAAGAAGAAAATATGTTGGGTGAAGGCCTTGGCAGAAGTCTATTTGTTAACTGAATTTGAATAGTTGGTTTTTTGACTGGAAACATATGGGATCCACGTGAGGCTCATCATTTTCATGATACAAATTATGTTTAATACCTATACCACACTTTCTTTTATGCAAAGACGAGAAGAAAATGCCAAGAAGAACAGGCAAAAAAATAAACACAGTGGGGGAAAAGAAGAGATGTAGAGTGATTTGTTCACGGTGATGGATTTATACTTGTAAATGAGTAAAGTGATAGTTGGGTAGAGCCCATCGTGTTGTCTACTAGTGTATCCTCCAACAGTTTCTGGCATAAATGTCATGTCATCTAATATATTTTTCTAATATTAAATTATTGGTCATGAAAGAGTATGCCATAAAGGAAAAATTACTTATTGTTAAGACCTTAAGTCATAACATTCCAAAAGAGATTCGCAATCTGTTTTAATGGCATGAACGTGTGATATGAGACAAAATACGAATTAAAAAAGGAAAATATAACTATGAGATGATACAATATGCTTAATCTATTTATTCACATGGATTCACAAGTTGTCTAAAAATTTTCCACTCATTGATCAAAATTACGATGGTTTATTCTCATCTTAATTTAAAATACAATTAGGGCAAGCTACTATTAATCTTTTCGTACAAAAAGATACGTATTTTCTTTTTCTGCGGAAGCTATTAATAGTGGAAAGAGGAATTGAGTTGTGAGAAAGAGGTGTCAGAGCATACAAATCATAACATAATGCCAAGAATAATTGTTTAGTCAAACTTTTGGCACTCACATATTACTATCGCAATCAAATAAAAACTAATTGAGAAAAAAAAAATGATAGTTTCATACCGGGAGGCACATAGCCGATGGATCCTCTAACTGCGGTTGAAGTTGAACTACCCTGGTCTTGAACTCCTATGGCTTCGGTAGACACCGTTGAAATGATCTTTGCAAGCCCGAAATCTCCAACTCGAGCCATCATGTCGTTGTCCAGAAGCACATTACTTGGCTTCAAATCTCCATGGACGATGGCTGGATAGCAACCCTCGTGGAGATATTTGATCGCGGTAGCTATGTCAATGGCGATGTTTAATCTTTGCACTAGTGTCAGATTTCTTGATTCGCTACACTCATCATCTAGTCCTATGGTTCCAGGGTGTAGCCACTCCTCCAAGCTCTCATTAGCCATGAACTCATATATTAGAGCTTTGAAGTCATTGCCACAAAAGTCTACGCTCGAACAAACACTTAGTATCTTCACGAGGTTTCGATGTCTAATGGTTCCTAGAGTTCGACATTCAGAGATAAAGCTCCTTGAAGCACCTCTTTGCATTAGATTGAGCACCTTCGTTGCCACCGTGGCACCTCCATCAAGAATCCCCTTATAAACCGTGCCATATCTCCCTTTACCAATCAAATTGGTCTCGGAGAATCTATTAGTCGCTCTCAGGAGTTCTTCATAAGAAATCCTCAAGAATTGGTTCTCGAAAGATAATGAAGTGGAGGCATTGGTTGTCGTCTGCTTCTTTTTTCGATAAAAGATAGACAGACATAGGAGCAACAAAGCTAAACATAACAAAATGCCAGCTACCACATATATTTCTTTGGCCTTGGTTGAAGAAGACTTCTTAGAGCTTGATGATTTGCAAAGAGGAAGCTTCAGACTAGGAACACCTCCACAGAGTTCCGTATTTCCATAAATCGATATAGAACTGGCATTAAGAAAAACTCCACCTTCTGGAACTTGTCCTTCTAGTTGATTGTAGGACAAATTCAAGTACTTGAGTAGTAAGAGCCCTACGAGAAAGTTCGGGATTCGACCAGAAAAATTATTATTGGAAAGGTCCAGCTCTTGTAGACCCCGTAATGGACGTAAAGCTTCGGGGATTTGACCATGAAAAGAATTAGCTTCTAAGTGAAGTCGTTCCAATACCAAGCACTCACTGATGGACGTTGGAATTAAGCCGGTCAATCTGTTGTAAGACAGATCTAATATGCCAAGATTCTTTAAAGATCCAACTTGCATTGGAAGAGATCCACTTAAATTATTATTTGCTAAATTGAAGACGATCGACAAGGACGAAAGACCCATGATTTCGACAGGAACTGAGCCAATTAGGTTATTGTTCGAAAGATCAAGATAAATTAGTTGCTTGCAGTTGCCGAGACTCTGCGGTATGTAGCCTTGGAAAATGTTGGAGGAAAGGTCAAGGATATTTAACAGTGAAATGTTACCAATCGAAGATGGTATCTCTCCAGTAAACATGTTACCGCCTAAAAAAAGTCGCTGCAAGTTGGAAAGTGCTCCAATGGAATGAGGAATGCAATCACTTAGAAAATTATTACTTAAATCCAAGAAAGACAAGTTCAAGAGATTTCCGAGGGCTAAAAGAATAGATCCTTGGATCCGATTGTATGACATAGAAATCCACTGAATGCTGGTGGAGAGATTGGAGAAGGATCTCGGCAACGATCCGTGAATCAAGTTCCCTGTCATCCTGAGAGTTTTTAAGTTGGAACAATTAACTAAAGAAGAAATAAAACTCAAGTCATCTTGCAAGTGGTTATGACTCAAATCAATTACATAAAGGTCCTTTAACCTTCCCAGATTTTTCGGTATTGGCCCATGGAAATTGTTTTGTTCAAGGAAAAGCTTTTCAAGACCTGTGGCATTTGTTAACGTTGACGGAATCATCCCGGTGAACAAGTTATTGCTGGCGCCAAGGAAACCGAGAGAAGGAGAAGTTGTGCCAACATCATTGAGAAAGCTTCCCGACAACTGGTTATAACTAACAAAGAATAAATTAATGTCAGAGATGTTTAAAATCCCTGCTGGAACCTCACCGGTTAGTTTGTTGTCAGATAGTTGGAAAAGTATCAATCTCTTAAGTCTGGACAATTCCTCAGGTATTCCTCCGCTTAACACATTTGCTCTCAGGGAGAGCTGTTGTAGCAGTGAGAGGTTTCCAATCGAAGGAGGAATAGGACCTACAAGTCTGTTTAGAGCCAAGCCCAAGCCTTTAAGTCTTGTTAAAGAACTAAGATCAGAATGAATTCCCCCCACAAGTTGATTATCTATGAGATTCAGGGTCTCGAGGTTCGAGCAACGGAAAAGATTGGAGGGTATCGGTCCACCAAATGAGTTGTTACTAAGAACAAGAACACGTAGCCGAAGCAAGTTGCCAATCTGTGGTGGGATTTCGCCGTGGAAACTGTTGTTTTGCAGAAATATGACCCTCAAAAAAGAGAGGTTACCTACATGAGGAGATAGAAAGCCGTCCAAGCCTTGTGATCTTAGGACCAGAGATGTGACCCTCCCAGGATGTCTTTTGCTGCACAAAACACCTTGCCACTCACAATGATGAGTAGAATCATTCCAAGAGCTCAAGACCCCAAATGGGTCTTTGTGTATTGCATTTTTTAAGAAGGCTAACGCGAGCCGATCCGTTTGGTTTTGTGAGTATGCTTTGGAGATTGTGATTGAGCTCCACCACCACAAGAGAATAGAGTTGAGAATAAGAAATAGGTGCTTCCCCATCTCGTCCAGTGATCCACTTTTAGTCTGTGCTGAATTTATAAACCCCCTCTCTCTATGCACAAATCAATTATTGACTAACTCCATCATGGGAAGTTCCGTATACTTTCTCTCTCCTGAAGACTGAAGACTGAAGATTGAATAAATTATTATAAAATAATGTGAACACTAACCAAATTTTGCAATTAATTAATGCGAAATCACCAAGAAAATAAACGAGAAACAATGAAGAACTCTTGAGATTTCCGTGGTTCAGTCCGAAAATCAATATCTATGCAGCTGGAAGAGTAAGCAACTATAATCCGCTAAAAATCGGAGATACATAGAGTTACAATTACTTGCAAGTTTGAGTGTTTTCCACACCTTGATTACATCTAAACTCACAGTGTATATTAATAGAAAGACTCATTATGTGACTCACGTCACAAAATCCACCAATTGTAGAACTCCGTGCGATCAAAGAAAGCGTTACTGGTGCGTCCTCTTCTTTTCTTCGCTAGAGAGAGAAAAGAATAAGGGGCGCAAAGGCCCAATGCGCAAGTAGTCAAGCTTGATGCAATCTCAATTTTTTTAACTCATGTTTGTAGGAAAGCGTGTTCCAAAAATATTATATCTATGAGTAATATATTTATTTTTGGTTGCGATTAAAAATTTGATGATAACTTCTGAAAATATTATATGGTGCCTTCTTGATTGAGGTTAAAGAAATGCTAAATGTACTAGGAATATGCATTAAATCCTCTTTATCAAATGATTTGTGAAGTTTCCATTGGTCGATTGAATGAAACCCACAAGCTTGTTTTGAGTCCTCCCACTTGTATTTCCCATTCAAATGATCTCCTAATGTATTATCGCATCGTTCTTTTTTAATTAACTTTTAATGCAATTACTTGCTAGTTGAGCTCACCCCTAGCCCTAGGATGGAGGGAATAAGGGGCGCCTAGTCCCAATCCCCGCGTTAATTATGGTCAAAAGGCCTCGTCTTGTCCCATTCTTAGAGCTGGTAGTTGCAATTTCATATGACGCGAACGCTCCATGGGATAAAACATCAAATATAGGGGAAAACATATATATCTGAATTTGACTTGATCAGATACACTTAATTAGACTTGATCATTTTTGAACAAATAAAAAAATTAGACCACCGAAAATATTATTTGGTGCCCTCTTAATTGAGGTTATAGAAATGCCAAATGTATTAACAATTTGCATTAAATCTGGGTAAATTACCTAAAAAGTCATATATCTATTGTGTTTCTACCAATTAAGTCCTAAACATTTCAATTATACTGATTGAGTACAAAACATTTCTACCTTTTATTTTTTTGAATCTTTTAATTAGTTTATTTATTTATTTTCATTTTCTTCATACTCTTCTTTTCTTTTCTATATAGTGGCTGGTGTGGTGAGGCTCGCTGACCACTAGGTGAGGCTCGGGGACTGCGGGTGAGGCGGCTTGGCCTAGATCTGGGTGAGGCTAGCCTCACCATGGCCTTGCCGATCGCGGGCAAAGGTGGCCTCCTCCGCGGCTGCAAGGCCATGGCCACCCCTTCACCCGCAGCCTCCAAGCCTTTACACGAACGCCTCAAATCAAAATTGAAGTGTGGCAGGAAGGCTCAATCAAGACCAACAACCATTGGTACACATAGAGAGGGGGGGGGGGGAGGACCATGAGGTGCCTCACGAGGGCCTGAGAGCCATAGGCAAGGGTAGCCTTGCTAGCCTGTTCAAAGGTGGCCATGGCCTCCCCAATCACAAGCGAGACCATTTTCGCTCGCGGCCGGTGAGGCCATGGCAAGGCTGCCCTTGCCTAATGGTTAGCAAGGGATTCGTGACCCTCCTTGGCCACTATGGGAAAAAGACAAAGAAGAGTAGGAACAAAATGAAAAAAATAAAAAAAAAATTCCAAGAGAAATAAAATATTATTTAAAAATTGTCACATTAGCGTTGGCTAGACAATTTGTGCCAATCGGCGTATACGTCAACGCCGACAAGCCAAAATTGGCCAAATGCACTGAACTAGTACAAATGCAAAAAAAAATTATGACTGAATTGTAAAAAAAAAAAGAAGAAATGTTTATGATTAAATTGTAAGGACTAGTAACAACACCTAAAGAGGGGTGAACAGGTGTTTAAATGAAACCTTGGCAAATATATGCAGAATAAAATAAAGTTCAGGGAAGATAATAAGAACATAGAATTTATAGTAGTTCAGCTTAGATCAAGCCTACGTCCACTCTCTCACGCTAATAGCCTTCCGCTAGATTCCACTATGCAATCAACAAGAGATTGCAACTTTGAGTGCAAACACTTAGTAGTAGATCACAATATCTCACTAAGTCACTTTTTTGATATTTCTCTCACGATCACAAATGTTTAAGCTCACAAGAGACAAGTGTATGATCGAAGTTGCTTAGACTTTGGAATTATAAATTCTACGCTCCGTCTCTTTCTTGCTCATCGATTCTTCATCTCCTTAAATACTCCTGCACTTCCAAACTAGCCGTTGGACAGCATCTCGAGGATCGTCTTCCAATCTACCCATTGGACAGATCTGTATCTAGAAGATTTGGTAGCCGTTAAGTGACAAAAGTATAATCTCAAATTGATTCCGATCGCCCATACAAACAGAATCTTGGTTTCCATAAGTAGAGCTTCTTCATATAGAAAGTTCTTGTCTTCAAGATCCAATTGTCAATCAATTAGATTGAGTCAATCAAATCAATCTTCATGTAGAATCCAAACTAGATCACTAGCCGTTATATCTTCGAGGCTTGTGTTACGTTCTGTCAAATCTGGATATAAAGTCTGAGAGCAATAGACTTTACAATTTGAATCTGAACATATTCTGCTTCTGAATAGATGTAGCTTTAAGGTATGTACCCAGTTCGGCTTCAGCATAGAGTCTGTCTTTTGGTTCTTCCAAGCACGTTCAATCTGGAATTTGTCAGAATAGGCAGACTTCTGATGTAGAATAGACTTTGGCACTAAAGTCTGGCAGTCTTCAGATTTTGACATAGAAGTCTGGAAATCTTCAGAATATACTTTGGACATGTGTTACATTCAGTCTTCTGGCCGTCTTCAGACTCGACAATATTCTTTATATGTTCTATCATCTGCATAGTCTATTACTCAACCATCAAACATGTTAGTAGCCTTTGATTTATTTTGTCATCTTTAAAACATCATAAGGGATTTCCCTAACATAAATTGGCACAATTACAATAAATATAAGACTTTTATGATAATGATGGACTTATCTAGTCAATTGATACCCCGTCAATTACGTGAGGATTGACAAGTCCATGGAGACGAAGACCAAACATTCCATCAAATGTGTTATCAATATGTCCACCCTCAAATTATCCCCGACCACCACGCTATTTCCCAAATAATGATGGACTTATCTAGTCAATCGATACTCCGTCAATTACGTGAGGATTGACAAGTCCATGGAGACGAAGACCGAACATTCCATCAAATGTGTTATCAATATGTCCACCCTCAAATTATCCCTGACCACCACGCTATTTCCCAAATAATGATGGACTTATCTAGTCAATTGATACCCCGTCAATTACGTGAGGATTGACAAGTCCATGGAGACGAAAACCGAACATTCCATCAAATGTGTTATCAATATGTCCACCCTCAAATTATCCCCAACCACCACGCTATTTCCCAAATAATGATGGACTTATCTAGTCAACTGATACCCCGTCAATTACGTGAGGATTGACAAGTCCATGGAGACGAAGACCAAACATTCCATCAAATGTGTTATCAATATGTCCACCCTCAAATTATCCCCGACCACCACGCTATTTCCCAAATAATGATGGACTTATCTAATCAATTTATACCCCGTCAATTACGTGAGGATTGACAAGTCCATGGAGACGAAGACCGAACATTCCATCAAATGTGTTATCAATATGTCCACCCTCAAATTATCCCCGACCACCACGCTATTTCCCAAATAATGATGGACTTATCTAATCAGTTTATACCCCGTCAATTACGTGAGGATTGACAAGTCCATGGAGACGAAGACCGAACATTCCATCAAATGTGTTATCAATATGTCCACCCTCAAATTATGCCCAACCACCACGCTATTTCCCAAATAATGATGGACTTATCTAGTCAATTGATACCCCGTCAATTACGTGAGGATTGACAAGTCCATGGAGACGAAGACGGAACATTCCATCAAATGCGTTATCAATATGTCCACCCTCAAATTATGCCCAACCACCACGCTATTTCCCAAATAATGATGGACTTATCTAGTCAATTGATACCCCATCAATTATGTGAGGATTGACAAGTCCATGGAGACGAAGACCGAACATTCCATCAAATGTGTTATCAATATGTCCACCCTCAAATTATGCCCAACCACCACGCTATTTCAACCTCTATTATTGCGTTTCATAATCAACTCTCCAATTTTGGTTAAAGATAAGTTGTTCAAAATAATCTTCACAAAGTCTGCGAAAAATCACTTTTCGTGATAATATAACCTAGTTTTAAAAGGTTGCACTTAATACGTATCCACCCATTAATACGAATTAGAGCTTTTCAAAAACATAAGTATGGATCAGACCTAAAATATCATATTTCTTTCTGTCAATTTGGTTCACCTACGCGTGACTTAATCTTGCATGACGAAAATGAGAGATATTATGATGAGGCGGACGTCACTTAAGATAAGAATAATGCGGAAGTGATTATGGAAAAGGAAAAGAGAAATAAAGGTATTGAAGAAATTTGAGAACAAAATTTCGTTTTGAAGACCATCTACATTCAACTGCTAAATGATTCAGGATTTTCAATTTCATACTATATTCTTTATAATAAACTATTTTGATATGTCTTTGGGGTCACATTATAAATCTCGATCTTCTTGGGTTTAAGTTCAGCGTGAACGTTAACTCTAGTGAAGGCGAAGTTAATAAAAATTATATAAATATGGTGAAATAGTGAAGATCAACGTGAAAAAAGTATAATTACAATGCATTTCGGTATAACAATTTAAAAACCATTCGAATAGTTTCAAGTTCCGAGGAAGCAGTTGCAGAGAGCGAGAAATGAGGAGACTGGCTGTCCGAATCGCAAAGCCCTGGGATCCACCGACGTACTGCGTGTGGACAGGAAAGTCGGTCCCCAGCTTCTAAAGGAAGCCACACGCCCAAGAGAGAGAAGGCTTATGCAGTAAGCTTGGCGAGGAGGACAACTTCAACGTGTGGATCGGGATTTCGTTCCGGAGTTTCTTCAGTACGGTCCTATTATGTCAATTCATTTTGACATCTGCACGCACATGATAGACTCTATGAAATCACACAATGGTTAGTACCCGTCAATTTCGCAGAAGATGTCACGTTTTTAAAAAATATTTTTTTATATTTAGCTCAAATTTGAAAATAAATTATAAAACATTTTCTGCCATTTAATATATTATTTGATTTTTGAGGAAAATTACCAAAAGAATTTAAATTTTTTAATTATTTTTCTTTTCATTCTTTCCTTTTTCTCTTTTTTCTCTTTTTCTTCTTTCTCAACCGATCGCCAACCACGGTGATAGTCGGCGACTGGTCACAAGCAACCTCAAGCCTCACCTGAGGTGGCCAGAGTCTCATCGACCTCTAGCGATCTTAAGTGAGGCTTGAGTCCCTCCCAACTTGCCGGATTTGGTAAGACCCGAGCTCATTTGGTGGCCTTGAGCAAGCTTGGGCCTCCTCAGATTTAGCAAGGCTTGATCTCATTGGAATCTAGTGAGGTTTGAGCTCTCCTATAGCCAATCGCGGACTCACGTTGTGGCCCTCGACCGGCTAAAGAAGAAGAAAAGAAGAAAAAAAATTAAAATTTTAAAAAAATTAAAATTAAAATTAATAATAATAATTAAAAACTCAACTTTTTCATTAAAAGATAAAAACAAACTAAAAGATATTTGGTAAAAAAAGTGCTTGGTGTAGAAGTGAAAGAAAGGAGATGGAAAATGTCTTCCACTTTTTGAAAAGTGAAAAATATTTTCCCCATTTTTAAAGTTGTTTCTTCCATTAGCGTCTTAACTAATTTATTTCCCATAAATCGAACGCTGCATTATCCAGGAAAGGTTTTCGTGGAAGTTGTTTTCCATAAAATGAACGGAGTCTTAGTGTTTGTACGAAACTTCGTGAATAAATAAGATTGGACGTAAGAGTTTTTCCATTTGAGAATTGCTGAAAATACGAGGAGATATCATGATCGCACCATTCCTCTCCTACATGTTTAGATTGACAAAAGGAGCATGTCGTTTTCCAATAAGTTGACACATGTTGGGTTATACTTGAAATTTAGCGCAAAACACTATATATTGAAGTTTAAAAGGTTGGAGAACAACATGCGTCATTATCTATATCTGAAACGTGTGACGGAAATCCGTCAGGGATTGAATAGAGTATCATAAATCGAACTTGGAATTTCTTGATTCTATTTTAGCTTGAAGTATAATAAGTATATAATTTACTGAAACGGGTTGTTCTAAAAATTAACATTAATTTCCCCACTTAGAGATCCATATTTGGTGAAGGTCCTTAGTCGATGGTCAAGAATGTCCCTAGGGAAGGAAGCGGGCGTGGACATAATCAGGGATCCGATCACTCTAATGTTAGGTAAACGAGTTTTTGGTGCTGGGTAGTGAGATGGGTTTGAGGTCAATTGCTAAAATCATTACATTATTTAAGACTAGTTTGGTGTTTTATTATTGGGACACTAATTTTGGAATGCGATGTGTATATAAAACGATGTTTTATGAAGGTTGATGATGAACTGTAATGATTAAGGACAAAACATCATAAATTTGGATTTTTTTTTAATGACGACATTTTATAAAGTCATTGACATCTAAGTTTTCGTGGATAGATCGTTATTGCAATTCTTTAAAAATAAATAAATTAGGGACCAAGTTCGCTGATAAGGCTAGAATTCAACCCCAAACCAAAAATTGATTGATTTTGCAGCATTTTGGACCGTATTTCATTTCTATGCATTTGAAAACTAGAAGCATCATAGTAAAAAAAAATTATTGATCATGAATATCATATAAAAAAAAAGGAATCAAATTAACCAATAACGGTGAAATTCGATCCCTCAAAAAACACTGACCCCACCAGATTTTGCATTCATTTCCTTGCATCTAGTGATTAGAGACAAGGTAATTTTTAATACCTCAGGCCCCACAACAGAAGATTTGGAGCGACGGAACTCTTAAGGCCCTCAAAGCTCGAAGGAACTCCTGGCACCACTGTGCCCCACTAAGTCTCGTCACCTTGACCTTACATTGGCCATGAAATCGGACTAAACAAAAGGTCAAAATTTGGCTAAATTGAAAGGAAGTAGCGGCTGCAATTGAAATCCGAAACAAAGGAGTTCCTTCGAACTAGTGGGGCAATTGCTATGTCAGCGTTCATCAGCCACACATCAGCATGGCAAGGGTAAAATTGATTGGATGGACTAAATTGACATTAATGTGAAAAAGTTTAGGAATAAATTGGTCTAATTAAAAGGTTTATAACTAAATTGATATTAATGCCATAAGTTTATTACTTTTTAATACTTTTTCCATGGTCAAGGGACCTATTCCATCCTTTCTTAGGGCTGGTAGTGGCGCTTTCATATGACACGAACGCTAAAACATCGGATACAGAGGAAAACACATCTGAAAATGATGTGACAAGATACACTTAATTAGACCTTATCACTGAACAAGTTTGGTTCGAGCTTTTAAGGGCCATGTCCAAACCCAATCCAGCTGGTTTTGACAAGTACCAAGCTCACTCACTTGAATTCATTGGCCCAATCACATGGGGAATGTCTTGCTTTTCAAAGCAAAAAAAGCTGAGCTAAAAAATAGATAAAATGGAAACGTAATTAGATAATAATTCCATAATTTTTTGGTATTGTACTTTAATTGTGTCATGAAATACTTTTCTTCTTCTGTTTTAAGCCTCACTTTCACTTTCAATATTTACCAAGTTTGTATTTTGAGGTAGATAAACTAAAATAAATATTTTATCGATGTAAATAAATTAATGGACGAACTAAGCCGAGCCTCAAAGCCATTGCTTAGGCCTAGGCCACTCACTAACAAGGCCCTAGAATGCATTGCTTGAGCCCGCCGAAAAGTGCAAAATTTTCAATCAAACCTCCCATTTTATTGGAATACCTGCAAGTCGTCAAACTTATGATCAAGTCTACGATTACATCAATTGACACCATTTTCCTAAGTCAATCACTAAATTTTTTTAACCAAAGTTGTAGATGATGTGTTTTGATGTTAATATAAATTAATAAGAACTAAAACGGGAGTGTCCTAGGGCACGACCGACAAACACGACAGTAAATTATTGACCTAATGGAACTTATAATGAAGTAACTTTATGCAATTTCAGGAATAATGTCACAATTAAACTTCTTGCTTTAGGGCACGACCGATGAAGACCCACCATTTCAGGAATAACATCACAATCGATTGCAGAAAAGATTACATGCAATCCCTCATTTTGGCTTAGTGACAAAAGAATAGACACAAAGGTGTGGATCAAAAGCAAGACATTAGCTCAAATCCGTATGTTACTAGTATAAATAATCTCATGTTCGGGTTGCTCGTTTGATGTCTTTATCCATGTCTTATCTGATTATTGAGGTTAGTCGGATATTCTATAGATTGGAATTTGCGGTTCCTTATCATATTTAGAAGCAAAGAAGGGAAGAAAAATAATATGCAATAGAATTTAAAAGACGAAATATTGGAGGCATATGACACGTAGATTGCAGGCATGGGATCGCAATTTGTTTATTTGCCAAAATGCCGGATATAGATGCCGCCTAGCATTTCAAATATGTTATAAAACATCAACGGCATAACTTCCTTATCATTAAGGGAGAAGAAATAGGAGAGCGGGATGGGAGATCTTGCAATATCACCTCTTGTATTTCTATCCATCCGAGAAGAAAAGCTTGGGTTAGAATCAAGGAATCTATTGGTGGAAAGATAGACTACGCGTTAATAGCTACCATCAAATAGGGGAGCTTAATAACTTTTCGCATCCAGGGGAGGTACAGTGATGTCAATTGCAAGCTGAGTGAGCAAAGCTCCGCTCAACCTAACATTTCAAATATGTTACAAAATATCAACGGCAAAAATGTCTTAATAGAAAAAGAAAAAAAAAAGGGAAATTCTTTGCTCGCGGGAATGAAGCAAAGTCAACGATGGGACAAGCAGCATCGCCGGATGCATTTGGTGGTTCTTGTTATCTTTCTCTTATTCTTTTCCTGCTTTGTTTGGTCTTCCTTAATTGCGGAAAATAGTCCAGGTGATAATGATGATAATGATGATATCTCCCATCGGAAAATAATAACTATATCTAACGTATGTGTCACGACCTCCTCAAAGCGGGTGCATCACTTAGGGATTTGGCCAATAAATTAGTAAGCTTAAAATTAACTTGAGCTCTATCAAACCCATATTAATTTGCGACTTAGGGTTTAAGTTCTTAACAAGTAAATAATTTATAATTAGAAGTTGCCATTAATCTATTTTCGGTTGATTGATTAGAAACCCAAATAAAGTGACAGGAGAATTACTTTACTTCTATAAACTATAAATTGTGGGTACGAGTATTTGATTACCCTAGATTTCTGTAACGCCTTTTCAATACATTTTCTCTTTTATTTCAAAAAAATGTATTGTAGGCATTTTGTATTGATTTTAATTTACTCACATGCGAGGTGATCAAGCAAGTGTGCAACCATTATTTAACACTCAACAATCAAAGCATTAAATAAATTGCAAGGAAATGGAAGAATTACTCACCACGAAGCTACGAAAGCATATGTAGTTAGTTAGAAAATGACATTAGCAACATAAATATGATTTCTCATTAACACGCAATTTCCCTCAAATGTTTTTTTTTTAAAAAACGTGTTTAATGAAGATAATGCTTTATGCAATGCACTCTACTAATCTAACGTGACATGTGACATAACTTATTTAAATATCCTAATTCTAATAACGATTAAATATATTATTCTAGCACGACACAAAATTTCCTAAGTATCAAACCTAAACATGCAATTTTTAATGACAGGCAAAATCGACATGCAGTCCTAATTAAACTAGTCTACATAACATGCAATTTAATTAGATGAACCTCGACATAGAATTTCTAAAATAAATAAACTTAACATGCAAAATTTTATGATAGGTGATTTTTTAATTAAATGACCTAAACATATAGATCAGTACATGACATGCAAGCAATGACGTGACATATATGATGATATGACATTCAGTGTGCCACAATGACACTGCATACAATGATGTAATAGATGACATCGCATACGATGAATGACATGGCAAGATGACACACAACACAACACACGTGACACGTAGTAATGACATAGTAGTGATGATGTAGGCATGATGCAATTAATCTACATGATATGTATGCGATTTTTTTATTTAAATTTGAAATTATAAAATAATCGAAATAAACATGCAATCCACCCTAAAAAATAATCTACTTTAATTGTATCTAATCTTTTTGGATTTTTTAGATAAAAAATAAAAATCAAATCAAATCAAATCAAGCAATGGAAAACATCTATCACCCAAGATATCATCCATACCCATCTAAATTTGGAAATAAATAAAATCAACCAATTATATATTGGGCATGAGATTAGATTGGCTAGTTTTTCACGTGATCGCAAGTCGTATTTCGACCATAAAATCATACTATTGATCATCGCATATTGTAAAATTAAGAAATTATCCTAATTCACAAATACTTGAAAAATCTTTTGTTTATGGCATATCTTCAAGACGTCTAATTAAGATCACAATATATTCAAATTAGGTAATTAATAATTCAAATTTGGATAGGATTTGTCACCTAATTTGAAGATATGGTTTCCAACTTGAACAGCGGCGGGTTTGAACGGTGGTTGCACGGCTGTTCACAACGATAGACGGTGTGACCGGCCGCGGGTGTCTCGGGTCACGGCTTTGGACAACCACGGTGATGCTTACTGGTGGTGATTCGCAATGATGGAGATGCACAAGGCCAGCAATCTGCAAGAAGAATAATAGCACAGCAACCTGGATAACAATGACACTCAGAACTCGCCGAGCATGAGGACATCAAAATCTCCTTTTTTGTTTTCTCTTTCTCGGGCGTATTCTGTACGTGACCAATGTGAGTGGATCTCTCTCTGTTCCCGATTTCCTCCCCTCAGGTGTCGAATGTTGGTCAAGCGTAAGGAATCACGTGAACAGGTAGTGGCTCAAAGCTTAGAGGAACTCGAACACCGCCTTGAAATTCTTCGGAACGGCTCAAAGCTTTGTCGTGGTAAAGGTCGTGGTTTTTACGTGCAGCAAGGATCGGGTCTCCGTGGCTCACTGACAACCACAGCAGGCAGTTGATCGACAACAACAGCGTCGTCGGGACTCCATGGGACAGCAGCAGATCTGTGGTGAGCTTAAGCAGCAGTAGCTCAGGCGCATGGTGTTCGGTTGATGAGGAGCAGCGGCTCGATGTTGTCATGCAGCGGCAGGTTTGGCATTGTCATGCTTAGCAAAACAGCGAGCAGCAGCAGCGACGACGGTGATGACACAGCGGAGATAGTGGCCGAGACAACTCTCAATTTAGTGTCGATGCCACGCTCATTTGATAGTTTCTCCCCTTACAATTTCATTATCTGCTTTACATCCTTTATCTCTGATTTTAATTAAGGAAAAATTACGTAACCCCTCTAAATTTTGGAAGTGACACGCATTTTGTTATGAACTTTTAAACGTCGATCCTAAACTTTCACTTTGTTATGTCCTCAGAACTTTGTCTGATTTTACGTTAACCATTGACATGAGAACTCAAGAGACAACATAAACAGATTGATAGTTTGGGGACAAATACACGCCCCTCTATCCCCTTAATTCGAAAAGATTGCATAAATTCTCCTTAAAGCTATGTATGTTTTTTTCATGACTCATGAGGATTTAAAAACCATGAACTTTTTATGCCTGAAATTTAAGATAACCATTGTTGGGAAAATACTGCTTCGAATAGGGTAGAACAATGAAGACGGATCTTTAGAGTACTCGAGTCGGACTTTGAGACGTGATATCACTTTCTTTAAGGATTTATTTGCTACACAAAGTTGCTAATAGTCACCAGCAAATATCTTCCAGGATACAACAAAGTCTCAAAATGAGAATATTAGATAGCAATTCTAGTATTTCTCCAGATCTCTCTAGGAAATAATTGAAAAGATTGTTGGAAATAGTATCGAAGATATCAAAGATTCCGAGATCCAATCTGGTGGTAATCCTAATCAAGGATTGATTGATTAGAGAAAGAGTAATTTGTGGGATCTATTTAGCAAATAGGAAATTTATTATTCATTGTATATTATTTCCTTTTTCACATTCGTTCTTCCTTACATTATAAATGTAACAAATGTAACTGTAAATGAATCAATCAATACAGAACAAAACATTTTCTCCACTTCTCAGTCAACTTTTGTCATGGTATCAGAGCGAATGCTCCTGGCCTAGCTTCCGCACATTTGGAATTGCCATCGTATTTTTTCTGAGCTATTGTCGCACGACTTTCACCTGCAAAATAGATCAGCAAATCGTTAGGAATTTCACACGCATCTTTTATCATGACCAAGAATCATGAGAGCTCTTCAACAGAAGAAACACTGACCTCAGATTTGGTCGTCCCTTCTGGCGGAGAACGAACCCCTGTTCAGCAACCAGAAAATATTCATTCTACAAGACCGATTCCTACCTTGGATCAGACTTCCGCCCAAACCCAGTGGCCTCTGAATTTTGCTCCAGCTAATTGGTATCAAATGTGGAACCAATACTCGACTGGCCTTGCACCATCTGCAGCAGGTTCAACTGAAGCGTCGGGGCAATCGATTCCGGGTCAAGAATCCGGATCTGTGCCGGGTCAAGGGACGAATCCCTACCCGGCATTTCCTCCCGGATACATGCCTTTTGTTTTCCCGGTCGGCGGCGGCCGGCCTGAGCCCGGTGATCCCTTATACACATCACAGGCGGATGGACCGGAACTGCGCCTCATCAGCATTCAGCTTACCGGACCGGAGACTTATTCTTCGTGGGCTCAAAATCTCCGGCGAGCTCTTGTAACGAAAGACAAGGACGGCTTCCTTGATGGAGCCGTCCCCTTCCCGACCGACGAGCGTCTTCAGCGCCTCTGGCGGAAGTGCAACCAGCTGGTTCGCACTTGGATCGGGAACACGCTCGCCCCCGAAGTCGCTGTTGGATTACCGCCTACCGAAGACTCCAAACAGATCTGGGACAACATCCGAGAGATGTATGGCCGGCTCGACCGAGCGCGGCTCTTCAACATAACCCAAGATCTGACTGAGTTGAAGCAAGGGAACCTCTCGGTTACCGCTTGCTTCAACCGTCTTTCATCCCTGTGGAATGAACTCGAATCAGCAGAAGAACGGTTAGAGGGATCCGAAAACACTCTAAAGCAATATAAAGAAATCAGGGAGCGAGAGAAAGCTACAAGATTTCTACTTATCCTCAACGAGTCCTACTCGACGTTTCGGTCTCAGATTCTTGCCATGGAACCTCCACCGTCTCTCGGCCGAATATATCAGTTAGCCGTCCAAGAAGAAAATCAGCGACTTGGCTCCGCTCGAACAAGAGAGAGTCTGAGTCTCGCTGCTTTTCCAACCGATGGCGGCTCCGGGAAGATGGTAATCGCCAGTGATGGAGCCACGATCGGAAGAGGAGGAAATCTCGAAACCTTTGGTCGTATTGCTGCTGCGGCGAGAAAGAATGAAGGAACCCTAGCTATTTTGGCATGGACGGATAGGATCACCGCACCAGATCAGACGGCTGGAATCTGCTCGAAAAAACGAGCGGCTGGGATCCTCGCGGCGGATCGGACAGCTCTCGAATGCCCATCATCTCCGCTGGATCGGATGGCCCATATCAAGCCACGACAGCTCCGGTTTATAGAGGATCTAATGGTCCACGAGGCGCCACGTCATCAGGGAGGGGCAATGGGCAAAATGGTAAATTTAAAAATAAATACTGTGATTTTTGCAAACGCCCACATCATACTGTCGATACTTGCTAGAAATTGCATGGAAGACCCACTGACAAAATTAAAAAAGAAAAAGAATCATCAGCTTATCAGGTATCCGCACAAAGGATCGACGGAGCACAACAGACAATTACTCAGGATCAGTATCAGAATATTGTGAAAATTCTGAATCAACTGAAAATTGAAGACAAAAGTGCAGGATTTTTAGGTACTTTCCTTTACAAGGAGAATAATTTTCCAGTGAATACATGGATAATCGACTCAGGGGCTAGTGATCATATAATATGCAATGAGCGTTTATTTTCTCATGTCGACAAAGGATCACAATCTCCCTTATCAGTGCGACTTCCAAACGGAAATGTTACCCATGTTACAAAGATTGGAACTGTGCATCTTAGCCCAAATTTTATCCTCCGAAATGTCTTGTGCATTCCCAATTTTGAATTCAACTTAATCTCTGTCTCTAAAGTCTGCCTAGATAATTCTTGTCGTGCCATATTCAATTCCGACAATTGTTTCTTTCAGGACCATTTGACTGGGAAACTGATGGGCTTGGGTAGTGTTGCACAAGGACTGTATTTCTGGATTGATTCCCCAGGAGATTTAGAATCATTAAATAAAAGTGTTTCTTGTAATGCTATTAGTCGAAATAAAAATCTCCTTTTCCATCAAAGATTGGGTCATAGTGCATGTTTTCCTCATTCTAAGTGTCCAATATGTCCTCTCGCTAAGCAGTCTCGAACGTCCTTTCCAACGAGTACATCTCGAGCACATAGAGCTTTTTCCTTACTTCATATGGACATTTGGGGTCCTTATCACACTCCTCATCGTGATGGGTCCATATTTTTTCTAACAATTGTTGATGATTTTACGAGAGGAACTTGGGTTTATCTTATGCACTCCAAAAGTCAAACATTCACTCATCTTTCTAAATTTATCTCTTTGATTAAAAATCAATTCGAAAGATCTGTGCAACGAATTCGTACAGATAATGGGCGGGAATTTTTCACTTCTGCTTGCACAGAATTCCTATCTTCTCATGGGATAATTCATGAAAGTTCTTGCGTTTACACTCCACAACAGAATGGAATTGTTGAGCGCAAGCATAGACATCTTTTGGAAGTAGCTCGTGCATTAAAATACCAAGCTTACATTCCTGAAGCTTTTTGGGGGAGATTGTGTTGTCACGGCTGCTTATTTGATTAACCGCATGCCTAGCCGGATAATAGATGGCAAAACTCCTTTTGAAATGTTATACAAGAAGCGACCAGCGAATAATCATCTTCGAGTGTTTGGTTGTTTATGTTATGCAACAAATGTGGGTCCTTTGGATAAAATGGGTCCTCGTGCCACACAATGTGTCTTCATGGGCTATCCTACGGCCCAGAAAGGATATCGAGTTATGGAGATCTCTACGGGACATTTCTTTATAAGCAGGGATGTCATTTTTCATGAAGATGTCTTTCCATTCAAAGATATGATATCTACATCGACTCCATCAGAAGGCGACCGACCTTTTCTTTGTGAAGAAGATTTATCTATGCCTTCACAATATCTAGTTGTTACTCCAACCATTCCACAGGAAACAACAATTTTTGAAGGACAGTTACCAGAATTATCTCCAGAATTATATGAAGATTCTACAATCATGACTCCCACTATCACTACATCAGAATCTTCCCCAGTGCCTGTAGAAATAGTGGCTGAGCCACCTCAACGTCCTAGATGGCAAACTCGCCCACCTACATGGACCAAGGACTATATTTGTTCTGCATCCCGCTATCCAGGTACTCAGTATCCTGTCTCTTCATATGTCTCCTTTACTCAGTTATCACCGGGCCATATGTGCTGCATTAGTCGTCTCTCAGAAGAGCAGGAACCATCCTCATTCCATGAAGCATCACGTGATCCTCTGTGGCAATGCGTAATGGAATCAGAACTCAAGGCATTGATGGACAATCATACTTGGGATATTGTGCAGCTTCCTCCACATCGGAAACCAATTGGATGTAAATGAGTATATAAGATCAAATTTAAGGCAGACAGTTCAGTTGAACGCTATAAAGCTCGACTGGTGGCTAAAGGATTCACCCAACGCGAGGGTTTTGATTACCATGAGACATTTTCTCCTGTTGCTAAAGAAGTGACTGTTCGTTCATTCCTTTCCATTGCTGCTATTCGAAATTGGTCACTACATCAGATGGATGTTCACAACGCTTTCCTTCATGGTGATCTTGATGAAGAGATTTACATGGAACTTCCACAGGGATTACGCAGACAGGGGGAGTCTCGGGTGTGTCGTCTACGCAAATCCCTGTATGGATTGAAACAGGCATCTAGGCAATGGTATGCCAAATTCACTGCTGCATTAACTAGTGCGGGATTTCGTCATTCCAAGCATGACTATGCCCTGTTTACATGGAATTCAGGTAATTCATCAATCTATTTGCTAATATATGTTGATGATATACTTGTTATGGGAAACAACGACCTTCATGTTGTGAAATTCAAGGAATACTTGCACTCTACTTTTCATATTAAGGATTTGGGACCTCCCAAATACTTTCTTGGTATTGAGATTGCACGATCCGAGAAAGGTATCAACTTTAGCCAAAGGAAATTTATCCTAGAAATCATTTCTGAAGCAGGATTGTCTGGATGCAAACCAGCTGTCATACCAATTGAACAGAATACCAAGCTGACCTCTCGTGAATATGACTTGACCTCCTCTTCGTCTGTTGAAGATTCTTTGCTTAAGGATCCATCTGGATATCAGTGACTTGTTGGAAAATTAATATATCTTACCATGACAAGGCCTGATATATGCTATGCAGTACAGATACTCAGTCAATTCATGCATAGTCCAAAGCAGTCACATATGAATGTGGCTTTGAAGGTTGTGAAATATTTGAAGGGATGTCCGGGGCTTGGAATATTTCTATCTCGTGATTGCAACATGAAGATGACAGCTTTCTGCGACACCGATTATGCTACTTGCCCAATGACTAGAAGATCTATTACTGGATTTTGCATTAAATTGGGAGAGTCGTTAATCTCATGGAAAACGAAGAAACAGTCAACTGTGTCATTGTCATCAGCCGAATCAGAATATCGAGCCATGGCAAAGACCACGTGTGAAGTGATTTGGATACGAGGATTACTTTCAGATCTTGGATTACAGGTCAGTGGACCAACTTATTTGTTTTGTGATAATGATGCTGCACTCAAATTGGCAGCAAATCCAGTTTTTCATGAAAGAACAAAACATATAGAAGTTGATTGCCACTTTACCCGAGATAAGATCAAAGAAGGGATTCTCGTCACCAAAGGAATTGGAACTGCGGATCAACCGGCAGATATCTTCACTAAACCGCTATGTCAAAGACAACATAAATACTTATTGAGCAAGCTAGGTGTCCTTGATATATACAGGCCACCAGCTTGAGGGGGAGTGTTGGAAATAGTATCGAAGATATCAAAGATTCCGAGATCCAATCTGGTGGTAATCCTAATCAAGGATTGATTGATTAGAGAAAGAGTAATTTGTGGGATCTATTTAGCAAATAGGAAATTTATTATTCATTGTATATTATTTCCTTTTTCACCTTCGTTCTTCCTTACATTATAAATGTAACAAATGTAACTGTAAATGAATCAATCAATACAGAACAAAACCTTTTCTCCACTTCTCAGTAACTTCTGTCAAAGATGACTATAGTTTTCAGAAAGAAGACTCGAAAAGATGAAAAATAATCACACACCTTCTTCCTCAATTTGACAAGTATATATAAAATAGTCTTAAAAACGTAGACAACTCTTCGTGAAAAGTTGCGAAAATGAACAAACACATTCTTTCGAAAATTGCTCAAATGAACAAAGGCGTCCATTCGTAAGAAGTTAAAAACCGAACAAATGCAACCCTTCGAGAAAGGTTGCAAACTGAACGGGTATCTTATTCAAAGGTTGCCTTGAAAAGACACAAACAAAAAATTCGGAATAAAATAATAATAATTATTTAATAAATAAAATTTTGAAATTATTATTTATTAATTAATTAATTTCCAAAAATTCCCAATAAACAAAACAACCTTTGAATTGATTAAAGTTAATAAGATAACCATACGAAATAAAACTAAAAATAAAATAACAAAGGGATTAGTGCTAATTAAATCGTTGCGGGCATGCAAAGTGCAAAGTGCAAAGTGCTAAGTGCGCCAAAATTGCGCAAAATTATACGCGCACCCACACGCGGGTATGGTAAGGTCTAGCTCACACCCAATATTCCTTTTGATACACAAAGGAAACCTCGCACTTATAAATTGGCCAATTTCTTCCCATGTTTCCTATGTGGGATAAAGAGAAATGCACCTAGTTTGTTTTACAAACAAACTTCCAACAATCCCCCACTTTGTTTGTAAAACAAAGATTTCAAAAAATAAAATTTTAAAACCGTATAGTCAAAATTTCAGTAAGTTTAATATACATACATAAAGGTCTCTTTCGAGTTAAACCTTTACTTAGTGCAATTATATCAAAGCTCTATCAAAATGACAAGTAGCTCAGCTTTAAATTTATACTTTTTATGTAATAGAACCGGACGATAGATGATGCAAAGAATTGGTTTTTCTCTCCTATACTTATAAGTTTACAATGCATTATAACGTTCTGGTAGGATTTTATTTTATTTTATTTTTTATTTTATTTTATTTTATTTTTCAGATTTGATGATTGGGTGTCGAAAACTCTAGATTTTCACCCAAGCTCCCATTGTGTGAGGCCTAGAGAATACACAATACGAACCTGACACAGCTTAAACAGTTGGTCACATATGTTTAACAAGAAGTCCATGCTTGATTCAACCATCCCGAGAGATTGGACCTAATTACGTACATCAATGATGGTGATTATCATGCAATAGTTGCTTGAATAACATGTGAGGCAGTTAGATGTGTACATATGAAACATGCAAATGTTTCGCATTAATCTTTTTGGTCCATATCAAACGTTTTGCATCTAAAAGTTAGCGCATCTAAAAGTTAGAGCATGAATAATGCTCTAATCACTTGAGCTTTGTCTAAAGTCTCGTCTAGAGGATGACCATGGTAGGCATATAAAAGATAACTAGTAATAAGTTGTCTCATTAATTAAGTGGGTTTATTTTGAGCGCGGTCGATTCTGTCTTCTAAAAAAGGAAGGTTATAACATGCATGGCGGGAGGAAGAAGTAGTTCTTGCTCGATCTATGGTATTAGCCTGGGTTGAGGTTGTAAGAGGCTGTCGATTGGAGGGAGGGAGATGATGATCGTCATATTGGTAGCCAGTGGTAGACTTCATTTCCTTGTCTTTTTATTTTAATAACTACGTTAGGATATTGGGGGATTTGTTTCAATTTTTTTAGTAGTTATCCACTTAGATATATAATATTTAGTAGTTTCCTATTAGTTTATCTATATCCTGTCTTAAACTTGGAATTTCATTAGTTTTTTTTAGACATAAATATATATTATGTTCTATCGTAATTTACATCGAAAAATTTATCAATTATTTTACATCAAAAAATTTCACTGAAGTAGATTGAATGTACTTTTAAAATACGAAGGACGAAGATGATTATTGATTTTTTAGCATGCATGCAGTTCTGCTGATGAATGTAAGAACCATGATTTGCCAATAAAATGAATAAACATTGTCATCATCCACCAGAATTTGTTAATGGGTTCGGACTTGAACTCTTTTTTTTTGTTTTTCTATTCTCTAGATGAAAGTTTTAGACTTGTATTATGCCGTCCCAACAGTCAAGATTTCTAGAGCTTTTGCAATACTTTCCCAAATTGTAGGTTAATCATTTTATCCACTTAGTCATATACAACAAACTCATATTGATTCCAACAATTGACCCCACAAGTGTCAAACTTATAAATCAGATTTCGTTGACCGCAAATTTTGGCGCGTTCTCGTGTCTTATTTTTTTAAACATCATAATTTGTGATGACATGAAAATTTATCCTAGGTGGTTATATCCAAGTACATAAAATCCTCAGGGATGAATTTTCCAACTGTGATGAGTCTATGACCTTTCTAGAGTACTAGGCTGCGATACGGATTGAAATAGAATACAAAATTAGGCAATTTTGACTGGTGCTTATCGACGCCTAGTTGATTAATTAGAGATTACATACTTGGTCAACCAAAGGAGTTCAATTCATCAATACATAAAATTCATCGACGAATATACCACCAAGTCCATATTATTAAATAATATCGGTCCATATCTTAATGTATTTTGCCATGAATGATCAGCTTATTGACTGGAACGTATCATTATATGGTCAAGACGGCCATTGCTATGTACTACATACAATCTATAGAAACAGCAGATACAATGAACTCAAGAGTAAAATGTGTAATAGAGATCATGCTTAGCTTCTCTTTCACAGTGTGATGAGGGCTCAAAGGGAGAGTCATGTGCTCGAGAGCGTGGAGCTGAGGAGGTTAGATCAATGATCGAAATTCCTTCATTTGAAGAAATAGAAATTGCAAAAGAAAAAAAAGAAAAGAAGAATTACTGAAAGAGGATAACTTTTTCTTCAGTAAAGAGATTCCTTCATCATTCATATGATGTTATTTAATTTTGGTGCATCTAAAGCTCTTACCTCATCATAACAAGGAGTTATTTTGACATAATAGTTCATCATCCGACATACAATTTTTTTAATTCAGTAAGGCTTCTGGCCTACAACGTTCCCAGGAGGATCGTAGTTACAAGTGACCAAAGTAGCACCCGTCGCGCATTGGACCTTTGCACATCCAAGCCGAACCGAGTTGCGCCACACCACCTCAGTGTAATGCCCACAAACCTTTCCTGGCGCGCATGAATTGGAATTATAGTCGTAGTCAGGCTT
The DNA here is from genome assembly GCA_007663325.1 of Eucalyptus pauciflora. Taxonomy (NCBI): domain Eukaryota; kingdom Viridiplantae; phylum Streptophyta; class Magnoliopsida; order Myrtales; family Myrtaceae; genus Eucalyptus; species Eucalyptus pauciflora. Next base: position 237,093 of record VMYD01000136.1, on the reverse strand, counting down.
TTCTCCGACCCACATGTTCACCGCTCCTGTGCCAGTAAGATCGGGGGAAGCCCACGCAAGGTTCTCCCCATAGGGTCCGCCTGAATGAACGAGTTGCGTGCAGTCGCTGTCATGCTTGTTGGCGTAATCTCTAGCATAGCCAGCGACGCTTTCGTCCCACGCCATCGGGCCCACACCAACCTGAGAGCGAGCCGCATTGTGGGCCGCGACATAGTCTTGGGGCGAGTCTTGGGCGATGGACAGAGGGATCAATGCTAGGGTTAACGCGACGAGAAAAATAAGATGCAGAGGGATTGTCATACGGGAACTCATATTGTGAGAGACCAAAAGAAAATTGGCGAAGGAAGGATCTCAGTTGATTGATGAAGAGAAAAGCAAAAGCTAAAGGGATATTTATAGGTAGGGGTGTCAGAAACCGAACCGAACTGAACCGAAAAATTCGGTTTTTTCTATTCGGTTCAGTTTTCGGTTCGGTTCTTGTTAAAAACCAATATTTTTTTATTGGTTCAGTTTTTATCGGTTAACTGAACCGAACCACAAACCGATAATAAAACCGAATTGTAATGGTTTGATTTTCTCTCCCGTCTCCCGTCTCCTCTGGACCACTTCCCCGTTTGATGCTCTGTTTTGCCCTGTCTCGCTTCGACCGAGGGGGGACTCCTTGTTCCTCATTTATGCTCGTGTTTAATGTGAAGGAATCGTTTCTGAGTCAACCTTGAGCATTTTTTGTTTGCTGTATGTTGATTTTGGCTTGAGTTTTTGTCTCGGATGTCTTCGGACGCCCCCACTCGGTCGACAACCACTAGATGTTCGACATAATGCCTGAACCAGATCCGTCTTGGCCTCATTCGGTTTAGGCTGAAAACAAACCGAAAAGAAAGAAAAGAACCGAAAAGAAAAACAGAAAAAACCAAAAGCTGATGGACAATGGTTGGCGGTCGCGGAGGAGAGGAGAGAAGTGGTCTTTCGACGAGAAGCAGTCGAGTCTCAGCAAGATCGAAAAGGCGAGCAGATGGGCCTTGGACTTTGGGTGGCAGAAGAAAGATAAGAAACAACCAAGAAAATGGGTCTCCGGCGAAGGCAAAGACAGCACCCAAAGTCGCGGGATAAAACGATGATAAAACTTGAATAACGAGGGAGAGAGAGATGCTGAGATACTGAGCTTTTTGTTGGGCTTTTACACGTTGTTAATGCCCGCACGGGTAATCACGATGTCCCGCATCCGCACGCCGTCCATGGCCGTCGCCCTCGCCGTTTCCAAGCGTCCCAACTTTTTATCCGCTTCATCCAGCCAAAAAATGAAAGAAAAGAACCGAAAAGAAACACAGAAAAAACCAAAAACTGAAAACTAAAAACCAAAAACCGAAAAACTGAATCAAACCGAAAATTTTGGTTCGGTTCGTATTCGGTTCGGTTCAAAAATTGTTTTTAACGATTTGGTTCAATTCGATTTTTCAAAAAAACCAAACGGAACCGAATTGTTTGACACCCCTATTTATCGGGAGATCATGTGGAGTAATCTGTGCATGGAAAAGTCGAATGTTCAAAAATAGGCTGCGATCACTAGAGTTGCCGACCAAATTGATTGATGAACGAGTATCGCCTTCATGTGATTATTTTCTCTCTTTCCACACAAATTTTTTTACATATGTTGTCTCTTGGGTAAATCCCTACTCTTGATTGTTTTCTTTCGGCCTTTTCCATGAAATTGGTTTCGAGTCCAAGTCTATCATGAGTCACGCAATAAAAGCCGAAACATCAGGCTCAACTAGTCAAGGTGATGCATTCTTGACTTTTCGAACTCATGTCTGCATGTGAGCGAGTTTGGAAAATATTGAATATGTGAGGGTGACGAATATTTTAGGTTATCATTAGAAATTTTGTTAACTTCCAAAGATATTGTACGCTTTGACAAAGCAATAGTCGGTAATTGAAATTGTGCTGCATAGTTATTGAGGCTAGAGAAATGCTAAGTGTACTAAAAATATGCATTAAATCTACTTTATCAATTTGTTCATAAAGTTTCCATTGGCGGATTGAACGAAGCCTATAACCTTGTTTTGGGTCCTCCCGCTTTAATTTCCCATTGATTTATCTCTAAGTGTGTTATCACATCATTTAATTAAGAAAATGTTCATGCAATTGTAACAGTCCTAACATTACTATCTAGTTGAGCTAACTCATCGTCCTAGGATGGAGGGGATAAAGGGGGTCTACTCCCAATCCCCACGTCAATTATGGTCCCATCCCTTCTTAGAGATGGCAATACTGCAAACCACTCATTCACATGAACTCTATATAATAATATATAGAGAGAGGGGTTTAAATGTAAGTATTACATTTATTTAGTATAATATGCGAAAACAGAACCCCAAGATCTCCATAAGTAAAATAAAAAACACATATAATCAAGGAAAGAGATTTGCGCACCTAATTTGAAATTCACCATTCTCCTTCTCAATTGCCTTCTATATCACTGGGTCAATGAGACTGTCTATCACCCTTAATGTTTTGTAAACGCTCCTTACGTGAGGATATTAATGTTTCAAGATTAGAAGAGAGACTCAAACACTATTTATAAAGTTTTAAGCCACAGGCCATCTCATCATAAGTTAGGTTTTACTCAGCCCACACTAACTACTCTCATATTAAACTAATTAAGAAATCTTATATCTTACGTTATTACACCAATTCCGTAAAATGATAAATTACAATATTAATTAATATTAGCGCACATTAGAAAAAATCTTACAATTAGACCTAATCGTTGAGTAGGCTTGGTTTGAACTTCTAGGGGCCTTACCCAAACCCAAACGAATAGGTTTTGTTGATGCACATGCAGGTCCCAAATTCATGATTAGACCTACATTTTATATAAACTTGAAAAGAGAATATAAATATTGGTGACATAGCCGAAATAGACTCGTAGTTTACTTTATGATGGTTGAAAAGCTCGATCTACTTTATCATCTCGCCTATGATTTAGGCATTGACTAAGGATGCATGTGTTTTGTGCATACGAATGTATCACCACCGTTGAAACACTACCATCTATTTCGTCATGAGAATGTATATTGTCCATTTGGAAATATCTTCATATTACAATAAATGCAATCACTTCACTCGAACAGATATAGTCATTCATCCAAGTTATCATCGCTATTGTTATGTTAGGCATGCGTCACGTGTGAGCAAATAATGAGATAAATATGCATGGAAAGAGATTGAGTAGTTATATAAAATGGGTAAATATACAATAACGGAAACAAGGGTAACTAAGAAATCTAATATTGTGAAGAGATACAAAAAATGGATGGTTATTTCTGAAACAGAAAGGTATGAGAGAGAGAAATTGAATGACAATCTAGGAAATCTAAAATTGAGACAAATGGTGTTTTGGTTTTATTTATGTAGATATAGATAAATGTGTAAGGGTCATATCAAAAAAGAAAAGAATAGGTATACATATTTTTTGTATGACTTAGAGGCTTGATTGTATTTAGCCGGCCAAAGTGAACTAGCGCAACAACCGCGTGTTATAATATGTAATATATTTTATTATTCTGAATATGATCCCAATATTGTATTCCCAATTGTATTCCGATTTATTGCCCAATTTATTACTCACGTGTATTACGTGATATTTGTCCGTTAATACATTACCATAACGGTCTTGATGGAAGATACCGATAACGTAATAAACGGAATAAAAATGTCAGGTCGTCTAGTTCAAACCCTAATCACTACAGAAAACCACACCATCAGGTTTGAGGGGTATTGACTAGTAGAACAGGACGTACAGATCTGGTGTTCCCCATATTGCAGATCAATCGCGTTATGTGGATCCTTGAAGGTTTTGGGTCTTCTACTTTTGCAAATTTTCAGCAATGGCCGAAGGTATGTTGATCTTTACGTTTCCGCAATTCGATCCCGAATTCTATATGAATTTATCTATTATTGATAAATCGGGATCGCTAGGTTTTAAGTTTATATTTAGTCTAACAGTTGGTATCAGAGCATGTTTATCTCTGCCTTGGTGAAACCTTTTGGAATTTATTTATTCTTTCATTGAATTATGTATTGGGGTAAATTCGGATTTTTATTGTTTGGTATGGAATTTTAAAATTCCGGTCAAATTCGGGCGACCCACCACGTGATAATGAATCTGCATGATTACACCGCCATTAGGAAGAAAAACCCTTAAATTTTTCGGCATATTATTGATCGTCGGAGGTTAATCGAGCGGTGAAATTTTGGTGGTTAGAGTTTTTTTTTTTTAGGGCAGATTATTTTTTGGCTTAATTCCGGTTCATACATTGGTCGTTTTTGCCAGATCTTGAATTTATTTGTGCGTCCCGACGTTCTCTTCAAAACCCATCAACCAATTTGGTCGGACATGGGCTATGGGAGGAGACCCAGACGGCGGAATAATGCTGGTCGCGGCAGAACAACGGCGGTAGAAAAGGGCCAAAAAGAAGCCTCGGGCGCGTGCGTCGCACGCATCCGAGGATCTGCAGTGGGCGCGTGCGTCGCACGCACTCGAATGGCTGCAGCGGGCGCACGCGCGCCTATGGTTTCTTGATTCTGCCCCTCCGCATTTCGGAAAATTGCGTTTCTGCCCTTGCTTGAATAAAATTCCGATTTTGCCCCCTGGTGCGTGGAAATTTACAATTTTGCCCTTTTGGGTGTAAAATTCATGTTTTACCCCTTATAAGTAAAATTCCAATTCTGGCCTTGCATGCAAAATTCCAATTTTACCCCTTTTGCATGTGATTTTACTGTTCTACCATAAGGTGCAATTTTATGAATATTTTTTCATAAAATTAATTGTCTAGTGATTCGTATATATTTAATTAATTAAGGATTAGCCACAGCATCTTTGATTATATTAAATTATATACATTAAGAACCTTTGGATCACATATAGTCAAAGACAATAATTGTAATTATTCACATTAATATTATGAATTTTATCCCATAGGAATTTTCAATATATTAATGTGATTAATTAGGATGAAATATTATTTTATCTTTCTTAATTTACCCACAGGGATTAAGGAATGGAATATAATTTGATAGTTTCATCATGAAGTAATTATGAATCAATTTAAATTAGTAACTTTGCCCACAGGCAGTTTTTAATGTTATGTGATTCATATTTTATGACATGTTTTACATTGGTAAAATATGATTTAAGTTTATTAACCTCAAATATATTAATACATAAGTTTTCTTTGATTATGATGTAGTCTTACCACCTACGATTAGTTCTGGTATAATTGTTCCCGAGCTTAATTGAAATAACTTTAAAGAATGGAGAGAATTAGTTCTTCTTCAATTGGGGTGCATGGATCTTGATTATGCTCTAAGGTCAGATGAACCACCTGAACCTACTGAGAATAGTACTCATGTTGAGCATACTCGTTATGCTCAATGGGAGTGGTCCAACCGTCTCAGTGTGATGTACATAAAGACAAAACTCTCTGCTAGAATTCGTGGTCCAGTCATTCAGCATAACAATGTCAGGGAATTGCTGGAGGCTATTGATGCACAATTTGAGTCTTCAGAGAAGGCGCATGCCATGACCCTAATTATGAAGTTATCATCATTGAAGCTTACCAGTGTAAGAGGTGTGCGTGAGCACATCATGAAGATGAGAGACATTGCAGCTCAGCTGAAGAATCTTGAGGTTGGGATATCAGAATCCTTTCTTGTATACTATATCCTAAATACTCTACCACAAGAGTATGCCCCTTTCAAGATCTCTTACAACACACATAATACTAAATGGTCAATCAATGAACTCATGACCATGTGTGTTCAAGAGGAAGAGAGGCTGCTTATAGATAAAGGAGAAAGTGTTCATATGACAACACAGGATAAGTATAAAGGTCAAGGCAAGCAAAAGGGAAAAGGTAAGATGCCTCTACCTCCCCAAGCTGGCATTAAGAAGGAATCCAAGTGCTTCTTCTGTAAAAAGAAGGGGCACATGAAGAAGGATTGCGCCAAATTTAAGGCCTGGCTCAAAAAGAAAGGTAACCAACTTGCATGTGTTTGTTATGAAACTAATATGGTTGATGTGAGTCACAACATTTGATGGATTGATTCTGGTTCTACAATCCACATTTCGAATTCCTTGTAGGGTTTTCAGAACTAGCGGAAACCAGTGGGAAATGAACAAGGCATCTATTCGGGAAACAAGATGCGCTCGCGTGTGGAAGCTATTGGGACATGCAGATTAGTTCTCAATAGTGGTTTTGTTTTAATTTTAGAAAGGACCTTTTATATTCCTAGTTTTTCTAGGAATTTAATTTCAGTTTCAAGACTTGTACCTTTGGGATACTCTTTTGAATTTTCAGATTCAACATTTAATTTATCGTATAAATCTGAAATTGTTGGGAGTGGTATTTTGTCTGACGGTCTCTTTCGAATTAATTTACAAGACCATGCCATTAATAATGCGATGCATGTTCATGACAATGCTGGTATAAAACGATGTGTTGTGAATGAGGATTCCTCTATGTTGTGGCACCGGAGGTTGGGACATATCTCCATGGATAGAATTAAGAGACTAGTAAATGATGGAGTACTTAATACTCTAGATTTTACTAATTTTGACACTTGTGTGGACTGTATAAAGGGAAAACAGACCAACAGGTCAAAGAAAGGTGCTAAGAGGAGTACAGAAATATTAGAAATCACACATATAGATATTTGTAGTCCGGATATGAACTCAAATGGTCAGAGATACTTCATTTCTTTCATAGATGATTATTCACGATTCATGTATCTCTACTTACTTCGTAATAAGCACGAAGCACTAGATGCCTTTAAGGTATTTAAAACCAAAGTAGAGAAACAATGCGACAAGCAAATTAAGATCGTGAGGTCAGATAGAGGTGGAGAATACTATGGTAGATACACTGAAGATGGACAAGCACCTGGTCCATTTGCGAAGTTTCTTGAAGAGCATGGGATTATTGCCCAATACACTATGCCTGGTTCACCGAACCAAAATGGTGTCGCAGAAAGAAGAAACCGAACATTATTGGACATGGTGCGGAGTATGCTCAGCAACTCCAAACTTCCTAAGTTTTTGTGGACTGAGGCTCTTAAAACGGTTGTGTACATATTAAACCGAGTTCCAACCAAGGCTGTTCCAAGGACACCTTTTGAGTTATTCAAAGGTTGGAAACCGAGTTTGCGACATGTATGTGTTTGGGGATGCCCATGTGAAGTAAGAGTCTACAATCCACAAGAAAAGAAGTTAGATCCAAGGACTATAAGTGGGTATTTCGTTGGATATGCCGAAAAGTTCAAAGGATATAGATTTTATTGTCCGTCTCACACCACTAGGTTTGTGGAATCAAGAAATGCTAAATTTCTTGAGAATGATCTGATTAGTGGGAGCGATCAATTCAGGGACTTTGTTCCTGAAGAAGATCATTCAGATACTCAACCTTCCACCTTAGATACTAGCTTGGTTGTTGCTTACAACGCCCCTTCAGTTCAACCGGTCGTTGAGCAACCAATCATTGAAGATCCACAACCTGCTGATATTGATCCGGTAGACCCAACTGTTCAATAATTACTGGACACTGTTGAGCTTCTAGTTGAACAACAAACTCCTCAGGAGGATGTTGATGCAACATTAAGAAGGTCTACTAGAATGAAGAAATCAGCAATTCCTAATGACTATATTGTGTATCTACAAGAATTTGACTATAATGTTGGAGCTGAAAGTGATCCTGAGACGTTTTCACAAGCCATGAGTTGTGATAAATCCAATTTATGGTACAATGCTATGAAGGAAGAGATGAATTCTATGGCATCAAACGAAGTCTGGGATTTAGTTGAGTTGCCTAATGGTGCGAAGGCCATTGGTTGTAAATGGATCTTCAAAACTAAGAAGGATTCATTAGGCAATATTGAGAGATACAAAGCCAGACTCGTTGCCAAGGGATTTACTCAAAAGGAGGGAATCGATTACACGGAGACGTTTTCTCCTGTATCCAAGAAAGATTCTCTTCATACTATTTTGGCATCGGTTGCTCATTTTGATATGGAATTACATCAAATGGATGTGAAAACGGCATTCCTCAATGGAAAATTGGAAGAAGTGGTTTACATGAAACTGTTAGGACTAGAATTAGCACCTGGGGGGTGAATAGGTGTTTAAAGCGATTTTAATAAATTAAACCGAATGAGATATAAATAACTTAAAACCAACAATTGCAGCAAATGAAAACAGTTAAAGATATAAAGGATTAGGGATAGAGAATCAAGACTCCAGATTTATAGTGGTTCGGCTTAGACCAAGCCTATGTCCACTCTCCCGCACGAACAGCCCTTCTGGCTGGATTTCACTAAGAATCAATAAGAGTGATTACAGTCTCACGCTCTTGAGTCCACAGTGTAGATTACTCTACTACACTTCCTCAAGGTCTCACTACAATATGATCTCTCTTTTGATTACACGTAACGCTCGAAGAATGATATCGCAAAATAGAAAAGGAGATTTAGACTTTGAAATTCTTCTATCCGCACCCTTCAACAACTAGAGCATCTCTCTTATATACTTCTTCATGCCTTCAATACCGTTGGCACCTTCCAAAGAAGTTCTTCCAATCAACCCGTTGGACAGAATCAATTAGAGAGATCTCGAGCTCTTTAAGGTAAGTGTTGATAGCCCATCAATCCTGCTTGCCCATACAATCAGGATCTCGGTTTCCATAAGTAGATCCTTCCAAATATAAGTTACGAAATCTTTAGAGAATCTAAACATATTCCATATGAAAGTAAGATCGTTTAGTGCTGAATCCAGTAGAAAGATATCCACTAGTCGTTAGAATAAAGATCATATAAGATCAGAATAAACGTCGTTCTGGAAACTGTCCATGTGAGTAGACTTCGAAATATAAGTCTTGAGTCTTGCTAGCTTCAGACTTTGATCTTCAGACTTTGATCTTCAGACTTTATCAATAGAGTCTGTAAGTCTTCAAACTAGACTGATAAAAATGTTTTGTCAACTTCAAAATACTTTAAGAGAATTCATCCAACAGAAACAACCAGAAGGATTCTTCTCTAGTGCTGGTGAGCATTTGGTATGCAAGCTTAAAAGGTCTCTATATGGCTTGAAACAAGCATCCCGCCAATGGTACTTAAGATTCCATGAGGTCATCTCTTCATTCGGTTTTATAGAGAATGTCATGGATCAATGTATATACCAGAAGGTTAGTTGGAGCAAAATTTGTTTCCTTGTGTTATATGTAGATGACATTTTACTTGCAACCAATGATAAGGGGTTGTTATATGAAGTGAAACAATTTCTCTCTAAGAATTTTGATATGAAGGATATGGGTGAAGCATCTTATGTCATTGGCATTAAGATCCATAGAGATAGACCTCGAGGTATATTAGGACTATCTCAAGAAACTTATATCAATAAGGTCTTAGAGAGGTTTCGGATGAAAGATTGTTCACCAAGTTAGCACGCTTTGTGAAGGGTGATAAGTTTAATTTAAACCAATGCCCGAAGAACGATTTTGAAAGGGAACAAATGAAGAACATCCCATATGCTTCTGCTGTCGGAAGCTTGATGTATGCTCAGGTTTGCACTCGACCTGACATAGCTTTTGCTGTGGGAATGTTGGGAAGATACCAGAGTAATCCAGGTATAGACCACTGGAGAGCTGCAAATAAGGTGATGAGGTACCTTCAAGGAACAAAGGGACACATGCTTATGTATAGACGGACGGACAACTTGGAAGTAGTTGGTTACTCGAACTCAGACTTTGCTGGCTGCTGATTCCCATAAATCAACATCGGGATATATTTTTATGTTTGCTAGCGGAGCTGTATCCTGGAGGAGTGCAAAACAGACCTTGGTTGCCACTTCCACTATGAAGGCATAGTTCGTTTCCTGTTTTGAGGCCACCTCACATGGTGTGTGGTTGAAAAGTTTCATATCGGGGCTTAGAGTTATGGATTCCATTGCTAGGCCATTAAGAATGTTTTGCGACAATTCAGCTGCAGTTTTTATGGCTAAGAACCACAAAAGTGGTAGTCGAAGCAAGCACATCGACATCAAGTATTTAGCCATCAGAGAACGTGTTAAAGAGAAGAAAGTGGTCATAGAACACATATGCACTGGATTGATGATAGCTGATTCTTTAACTAAAGGCATGCCACCAATGAGTTATAAGGATCATGTATCTAGAATGGGCATTGGTCCAATCATGTAAATTTTTCTTTATATAGAAGAATTTGTGAGACTTTTATTTATTTATAATATTTTTCTCAATACAGTTGTATACATTCAGTTATTATGAGAAAAACAATTACGTTTGACCTGGAGTAAACATAAGGTTTATTCATTAAGTTATTTGATCACATATGGACTGATGAAATACATTGTGATACACGGAAGATAATACTCGCTCTAAGAGGACTTATCGCCGTGATTCATGTGTTTTATTTCAGTATGAAGTATATGTGGGTTTGGGTTAATAACTCATTTGATGGAATATTGGGATCAAGTGGGAGAATGTTATAATATGTAATATATTTTATTATTCTGAATATGATCCCAATATTGTATTCCGATTTATTGCCCAATTTATTACTCCCGTGTATTACGTGATATTTGTCCGTTAATACATTACCATAACGGCCTTGATGGAAGATACCGGTAACGTAATAAACGGAAGAAAAACGTCAGGTCGTCTAGTTCAAACCCTAATCACTACAGAAAACCACACCATCAGGTTTGAGGGGTATTGACTAGTAGAACATGACGTACATATATGATGTTCCCCATATTGCAGATCAATCGCATTATGTGGATCCTTGAAGGTTTTGGGTCTTCTACTTTTGCAAATTTCATCAATGGCCGGAGGTATGTTGATCTTTACGTTTCCGCAATTCGATCTCGAATTCTGTATGAATTTATCTATTATTGATAAATCGGGATCGCCAGGTTTTAAGTTTATATTTAGTCTAACACCGCGCATTAAAGGTCATGATGTCATAAATTTCGGCTGGTAATTGGCGTTTGCCAAAGCGGCCTTGATTATCGTGCGAGTGTACATATAGGTAATAAGCTTACTAAGGAGCTGATGCTCGCACGGTGATTAAAGCCACTTGTGAAAAGTTTTTCTATTCCAAGTGTTTGCTATGTACAAAATAACTCTTCCTAAAATTGTGGGTCTTTGTCGGTTCTGCCCTCCAAACTTTGCTCAACGTATATTCCACCACTTGCTTTATGGGCGCACAACCAACGAAGACCCACAATTTCAGGAATAAAATTACAATTCATTTTACAAAAGATTAGATGCAATTCCTCATCTTGGCTTAGCTACTATAGAATAGACGTGAGTGTGTAGATTAAGAACAATATATTAGTTCTTTGTTTTTGTCTACCAACAAGCCATATGTTAGTCCGACATTGTAAGTTACTAGCGTAAATAATTCCATCTTTAGATCACGTATCTAGTGTTTTGACTCATGTCTTATCCGATTGTTGAGGTTAGTATTTCATGGATTCCGAACTTACTTATTAATGACAGTTTCCTCTCTCTATGGAAAAAAGAAAGAAAAAGCATAATGGTCTTATGCTATAATTTAGATTAGCTCCAGGATAGATAGATTCAAATAAAAAATCTGGATCTTATTATGTTCAGTTCCTGGTTCCTGGTGTTTTGGAACTAGGGGTTGTTTGGAAACAAAATCTACCCGATCCCCAAGTGTTTAAATGCAGAACCGATCGAGTAAGGCCAATTCAGTTCGGTTCGTAAATTGAATGGTTCAATTGCTCAATGTATCCAACGGAATGCAAAAGATGAAATATTGGAGGCAGAAAACCTTTAGTTTGTCTATTTGCAAGATTGTCAGGTGATAACTCTATAAAAATAAAGTTATTTTACATATTTTAGGCAACAATTAATGCAATATCTATGAGAAAATATTTGGATTTCCTTATGATTATTTGAATTTTCCTTATTTATGCAGAATAATGATATATGGAGATGATAAGGAAAAAGATGGCAAAACTGAGGAATTTAAATCAAGCAGCAACAGGAGATAGATATCAAATCAAAATCCTCTGATTTACTCCCTGATTTTGTGCGTAATTACTTTGAAATAAGAATCTTGAATATATCCTATGAAGAGGAGAATAAAGAGAGAGCAGCTAGGTTTTAGCTAGTTTTTTCTGTTAGATCGTTTTTCATTGTTCAAAGAGTTTTTCAAGTATTTTTGAAGGGAAGACAAAAGTGGTGACAAAATTCTTGTTCTTTGATTCAAGATGTTGAATTTAATTTTTATTTTTATTTTTTCATCTGCTATGTTCTAATTTTCTTTTGTTAGGGCTACGGTGTAGCCTAACCATAATGATGTGAATTTCATGATTTTTATGTTTTACAATTGATTTCATTCATGTGAGTTATATATTATTATGCTTAATGCGTTTGAGTGATTGGCCACCACTTGAATGATCTAATGTGCATGTCTGAGACTGAGAAGTGATGATATGCAATTGCTCATGATAATATATAACCATAAATTAAACGTGGATAGAAATATACTGCATTATTTGTGTAACTTTCGGTGATAAGGTGATCAAAAAGACTTATTGTAAGCCTGGAATATTCATAGTTTTTAATGCACTTATGTTTATTTTAATTCACATAGAGATATAATGGATTAATAAACTGAGTAGGTTTGTTATACCTAGAGATATGATAGTAAATAAGTTAGTAAATTCCGATATCAATGTTTGATATCGTTCTTGTATTCACAACAATCTAAAATTCATATCTAGTGGTTATGGTAAAATCGGATGCTCTAACATATTTATCTGATCGATTTACTGCATTTAGTCTACAAATTTTGTTTTTAATTTATTCTCAATTAGATTTTGATCGGATAGATAAATTTTAGAATTAATCTATTTTAGTAGTTAATTAGTTTATTAATCATCGATCTCCGTGGGACGATATTCTTTCTCATCATTATATTACTTGTTCGACACGTTCACTTGTGTTTAGAATTTTATGAACAAGTTTTTGGCGCCGTTGCCAGGGATCGTTTGTTTAATACTAATTAATATTAATACCAGATAATTCTAAGTTTAATCTAGCTTTTGTTTTGTTTTATTTTTCAGGGTGTACATAGGTTTATGACACATAGCCAACAAGGGAAACTTGTTGAGCTTGATCCAGAAACTGAGCGTACATTCAAAAGGCGACTGAAAGAACAGAGAAATCACGCTAAGAAGATGGCAGACGGTGATAATGAAAATCCACGTAGACTCTTAAGAGATTATGCTACGCCAACAGTTCAAGGCGCCACATCAAGTATCAGAAGACCTGCAATTCAAGCAAACAACTTTGAGATTAAGCCATCACTCATTCAGATGCTTCAACAATCAGTGCAATTTAGTGGGCTACCAACACGTACAATGGAGTTACAGATGATGCTATTAGATTGAGTGATCTGAACACTCACATCGATGCTTTTCTTGAAATCTGCGACACCATTAAATATAATGGAGTTACAGATGATGCTATTAGATTGAGATTATTTCCATTCTCTCTTAGAGACAAAGATAAAAGTTGGCTTTCTTCTCTTCCTGCAGGATCAATCACTACATGGAATGATATGACTCAGAAATTTCTTGGTAAGTTCTTTCCACCTGCAAAGTCTGTGAAGATGCGTAACGATATTACTAATTTTATGCAGATGGACAATGAATCATTATATGAAGCATGAGATATTCAAAGAATTTCTTAGGAGATGTCCACATCATGGACTACCCGTATGGATGCAGGTATAAACTTTTTATAATGGCTCTAGTACAAATCTTCATTCTATGATTGATGCAGCTGCAGGAGGAACTCTAAATAATAAAACACTAGAAGAAGCCTACAATTTATTAGAGGAGATGACATCAAATAGTTATCAGTGGCCTACTGAGAGATTACCAATGCGAAAAGTTAGCGGAGTTCACGAAGTGGATGTTTTTGCTGCAATTACTGCACAATTTGAAGCACTCAACAAAAAGCTAGATAATGCCATGAAAATTCAAAATTTGACATGTGATTTTTGTGGTGGAGGACATGTTAGCACAACGTGTCGGGTAGGTAATACTTTTAAACAATCCAGTGAAAATTCTAACTTTGTTGGGAATTTTAACAGGTCACACAATAATCCCTACTCCAACACGTACAATCCAGGATGGCGCAATCATCCAAAATTTTCATGGAATAATAAGAATGTGATGAGACCACTGGGATTCAAACAATCGGAAGAGACAAAGTCAAATTTGGAAGATATAGTCACCAAACTTGCTAATACAACTCATGACTTCATCGAAAGCACGGATGTGAGATTTCAAAATCAAGAGGCTTCAATCAGAAATTTGGAGATGCAAGTGGGTCAGTTAGCAAGCATGATGTCAGGAAGACAACAAGGTTCTTTGCCGAGTAACACAGAGAAAAATCCAATTGAAAACATAAAGGCTATTACCCTGAGAAGTGGTAAACAAGTGGGAGAAGAAGAGATTTTCAGAGACAAGGAAGAGGTGGTCAATAAACAATTAAAAGAGACAAGCAATAGTAAACTTTTTCCAGATAATCCTAAGCCATATGTGCCGCCAATTCCATTCCCTCAGCGACTCCAGCAGCACAAAATAGATAAGCAATTTTCTAAATTTCTTGATGTATTTAAAAAATTGCACATTAACATTCCTTTTGCAAATGCCTTAGCGCAAATGCCTAGTTATGCAATTAAATATCCGAGAGGTATTGTGGAAGATGTTTTGGTAAAAGTTGACAAATTTATTTTTCATGCAGATTTCATAGTTCTTGACATGGAGGAAGATTTTGAGGTACCACTTATCTTAGGTCGACCTTTTCTAGCAACGGGAAGAGCTCTTATTGATCTACAACAAGGGAAGTTGATCCTTAGAGTTCAAGATGATATTGTTTCATTTAATGTTTTTAAAGTAATGAAATATCCATCTGATGATAATTCTTGTTTTAGAATTGAGACAGTTGATAAGTTGGTGAATAATGTTTTTCAGGAAAATATTTTTAAAGATCCACTTGAAGCATGTCTGATTCAACCAAGGGACAAAGATATTCAAAATGAGGAGATAAAGGAGTACGCAAATTTCATAGAAGCAATTCCACCATATTCAAGGCAAAAGGCAATTAAATTTGAGGAGTTGGGACAACACATTACAAAGCCTAAACCATCAGCCTCCAATTCTTGAACTCAAACCCTTACCTTCTCATTTGAAATATGCTTATTTAGATGGAGTTTCTTCTTTGCCGGTAATTATATCTTCTTCTTTAACAGATTTGATGGAGGAACAATATAAACCCACTATCCAACCTCGGAGGCGTTTGAACCTGAAGATGCAAAGAGTAGTGAACAGTCAACGTTTGAAGCCCTACTTTGAAGGTGGTTACAACAAGCAGAAGACCACCTTTGAACTTCATCCTCCAGATTAGCGACATCTAAGATAGTTTGGCTGAAAACTATAAAGCAAGCGCTTCTTGGGAGGCAACCCAAGCATTTTAATTATGTTTTTATTTTTTTATTTTTTTATTGTTAAGTTTATTATGTTTTGCAAAAAAAAAAAAAAAAGATTAACTTTTCTCTGTTTTATCCAAGTTAATTTTTAGGGAGCACCTTTCAAGAGTTTAATCATCAAGATCATCTATGGACTTATCCTACAACCAGGGGAGTTTTCTTCTTCCTATTCTATTTTTCGCATTAAGGACACTGCTTCATTCAAGTTTGGGGGGGAGACAAGTTTTTTTTTGGATAATTTTTTTTTATCATAATTGCATTCTTGATTGTGAATTTTTGCGATTCTTAGGACAAATTTAAATTTTATTTAAACTTGCAATTGATGTGTGAGTTTATTTTAATTTTGATTATGTTGATCCACTTACCGAGCACTAAAAGTCCTTAATTTTGGAATTGTGTGTAAATCTAGAGAACATTCATGTGAAGTATGTGATTTTCTTAAATTTCACCCAAATCTTAGAATTTGTTTGATTTTCTCTTGAGGCGAAATCCTAAGCTAAATCTAACTGAGAAAATGATTTAGGCAATTTTTGGATCGATTGAGCCTTTCAAGCTAACCCTGTTTATTTATCCCTAGTCACCCCGTTGAGCCTTAATTATTATCCAATTATTCATTGGCACACATATATGTTTAGCCTAGCCGTTATCAAATTTATCATTGTCCCATGCCCTATGAACACGTTGATTTTCTTTTAGGATGAAAAATTATTTGAGCTTGATAGAAATTTAGGAGGAAGGATGGAGTATGAAAGAAAAAAAAAGTGATTGCTATAGTTGTTTGGGGTGTATTATGAAAAAAAAATATTGCTTTTATGGTTCCCTATCCAACTTTCAATTGGGTGAGCCTTTTGGATACTCAATGGGTTGGAAATTTTAATGTTATATTAGGAGGGACTTTGGGAGAAACTCCACCATAAAGCAATTCAAAAGAGAGAGAGAGAGAGAGAGAGAGAGAGAGAGAGAGAGAGAGAGAGAGAGAAAATAAAAAGGAGATAAAAAAAAAGGAATAATGATATTTGGTGGCAAAGAAATTATCTTGAAGGAGTGAAATTGGACAGTGACATTGGCTCTAATTAGATCCTAGAAATCAACGTGTTGATGGGTAATTTGAGCTTAAAATTCCCATTATTTCACCTTTAGCCCAGCCTTACATTACAACCCGAGAAAAGTTCTATTGATTTTTGGTTGGATAATTAGCTTACATTAGTGGAGAGAGGAATGAAAAGCAAACCTATGAGATTTGGTCATAATTATTGAGAATTTTTTAGAGGTTACATGTCAATGTGAATTTATCTTAATTGCATATAATTCGAAAAAGATGAGGACTCACACACACACTTGGATCACATAGTTAAAATTGGTTTTAACTTATAAATCAATTTCAATGTTTAGATGAAATTTGTGTTTTTCTTTGAATTGTGAATTTGAGCAATTATGGAAAGATGTCATGGAGGAGGTTGTTAGCTTGAGTATATGTTATGTCTTGATTTTGCTCGAGGACTAGCAAAATGTTAAGTTTGGGGGTTTGATAACTCTATAAAAATAAAGTTGTTTTACATATTTTAGGCAACAATTAATGCAATATCTATGAGAAAATATTTGGATTTCCTTCTGATTATTTGAATTTTCCTTATTTATGCAGAATAATGATATATGGAGAAGATAAGGAAAAAGATGGCAAAACTGAGGAATTTAAATCAAGCAGCAGCAGGAGATAGATATCAAATCAAAATCCTCTGATTTACTCCCTGATTTTGTGCGCAATTGCTTTGAAAAAAGAATCTTGGATATATCCTATGAAGAGGAGAATAAAGAGAGAGCAGCAAGGTTTTAGCTAGTTTTTTTCTGTTAGATCGTTTTTCATTGTTCAAAAAGTTTTTCAAGTATTTTTGAAGAAAAGACAAAAGTGGTGACAGAATTCTTGTTCTTTGTTTCAAGATGCTGAGTTTAATTTATATTTATATTTTTTCATCTATTATGTTTTAATTTTCTTTTGTTAGGGCTACGATGTAGCCTAACCATGATGATGTAAATTTCATGATTTTTATGTTTTACAATTGATTTCATTCATGTGAGTTATATATTATTGTGCTTAATGCGTTTGAGTGATTGGCCACCACTTGAATGATCTGATGTGCATGTCTGAGACTGAGAAGTGATGATATGCAATTGCTTATTATAATATATAACCATGAGTTAAACGTGGATAGAAATATACTGCATTATTTGTGTAGCTTTCGGTGATAAGGTGATCCAAAAGACTTATTGTAAGCCAAGAATATTCATAATTTTTAATGCACTTATGTTTATTTTAATTCACATAGAGATATAGTGGATTAATAAACTGAGTAGGTTTGCTATACCTAGAGATAGGATTTAATTTGTGCCGCCGACATATTTATGAACTTTGTTTGCTGAGTATATAGCATGGTTATCACATCTTGAGGTTTTCAACATGCACGTCGTCCTATGAGTTTTTTTTTTTTTTTTTCTATGGTCCTATGAGTTGAGTGTTACATGAATTAGTGATTACTAGTGTATGATTGATAGAGAATTCTTTTGTTATATTTTCGAGAGTGCAAATGTTTTCTCTTTTTGGGGTGAATCAACTTCTGTTGGAATATGCTAATCTTAATTAGGCTCGATGTGTTGGGGGAACTATGCTTGAACTTGTCATGGACTCAATTAAACTGGAAGAAACAAGATGAGCGGGCAAGAGCTAGACTGGGCCTTCCAATTGGGCCAACATTATGGCCAAGGCCAGCCCATCAAGAGAAAAAAAATATAATAACTATGCAGGCTGGGTGGGCCTAGATCGGGCCTTACAGCAAAAGGCCCTTGTCTAGGATCCTTACACATGTCAAATAACCAAGTTCCGATTGAAATTAAATCTTTAGGATAAATTGATACAGTTTAGGAGGAATCAATGAAAGGACATCAATTCAAATTCTTGAATTTTCAAGTTGACAGAGATATTTAGAGAGATAAAGAATTCACACTATTTTTTAGATTTGTGGGCCCAATTTCATGTTTTGACTGAACACATTCAATTTTGAATTATTCCCATGGGAAACTAGGATTCAATAAGGATTCATGTTCTCGCCTCCATTAATAGTACCTCTAGAGTCCAACTCTTCCTGTGTGGGCCAGAATTTGGTGGGATCAAGTCTACTATAGAAGCGATAGTAGAATTCTTTGGGATTATTAGAGCCCCCATGTCCTTGCGATCGTGGCCATTTGCCCCTTATATCTATCTCGGTATTTGCAATATTAACTTTGGCATTTTGACATTAATTCTAATGTTCTCTCTTGCATGGACTCTAGCCAAATTCTCGTTAGAAACTTTAGTCATGTTCTCTCACATGACTCGGCGGTGCCCATTTCAAGGGACTTACGTATGATCTAAACATTTTTTACGATTCAAATTCAATTTATTACATATCTCGAGCTCATTATAATTTCTTTGTTATAAGACTTATTTATGGCGCGATAGATGATTACAAGATGCACGTCCAACCGTTCAATGCGAAGTGGGGATGTGAGGGCGTGCCCTTCGCATCCATGCCGATTGCAGAACCGTAAAAGTAGCTCATAAAATTAAAAACGCAAATTGTATGGTTTTCATGCTTGTATTAAATTAAAAACAAGTGGATGATAACTTAATTGAGACAAAAGAGAAGTACATGTACCTGTTAGATAGCTTAAAATAAGGAAAATGGCAGAGACATTGAAGAATGATTTATAAATTTATCTTTTTTTATATTATGTTTATTTTATTTTATGGAAGATTGATTTGTTAATCAATGAATCAAGGGGCAATGACGACCACCTGCCTGCTGAGGGCGATGGATCCGAATCTCGCTGCCTCTAGATCTGGAGAGGGGTTGAGTCTCTATATAAGGAGGATCCACCTCTAGATCTGGACCCTCGCAACCTCGACAGCATCAAGGCCTCGAGGGTTGGTTAGAGCTTGTCAATGTCTCGATGGTGGCCATTGCTAGGAGTGGGAGGAGGGAAAAGTATACTAGAAATGTCAAAAGTTATATACGACGCTCATTTTAATGTCATTTTTTTTAAATCACTTAAATGTTACTTAAACAAAAGATGACCATTAAGTCTCAACTCCGATTTTGAATGTCGGAAATTTGATGTGGCAAAATTTTGATATTTTTTTCACTGTGTGGCTTGCCAGCAGCCCGATTCAGCATAAAAAGCTCAAAACGACGGGGTTTAACAAGTTTCACCTGCCTGCATGACCCAAAACCACTTCGTTCAGCTAGAAAAATCAATTTCTTGCTAAACGATCGACAGAAAGGGGATGCGGTAGGGAATTGCTCTTTGGCTTCTTGTCTGGGCAATTCATCAAAACCACCTCAAAATCCGCCGTTAACAAAGTCGATCCGTTGAAAAGTTGCAAACCGGAGGATCAGTCGGATCCATTTCTCGGCTAGTTCGAATCGCGGTTGGTGTTGCCTTCTTCACCGGCCAAGTCCCTCGATGCGGTTTCTGGAGCCGTTTTGTTCCGATCTACCAAGCAATCGCGTCCAGCAACTTTCCTTTCTCGTGGGAGGGTAGTGATATATTGTTATGAGGAGGAGGACGCTAGAGACAAATGGTCTGGTTTAGAACAAGGACGATGGATGCAATGACGAGTTGGTCGTGACTTTTGAATGGCTTATTGGGCGGCATCGGAGGACGGTAAGTGGCGATGGTTGGTGTTGTAAATAAATCGGGGCATTTCCTATTGGACGCTTGGATAAGAGTTGTTTGCTCATTACAACCGGATAAACTTTATTTATGTCCCCTAATAATTTAATCTCATGCACTATTCTCAATGTCTTTAGCATTACTCGACATAAAGTCTAACATTCTTCTTATTATAATATATCCAATTTGCTGAAATTTCAAACTTCACTTAAGCCTTTTACTTTACTTCCATTTGAGGAAAGGAAGAACATGCAAAACTACTTCCTCATGCACCAATTACTAGTTTATCATTTCAAATCAAATTAGATTTGAACGCAAGGTTGTGCTGTCCAAAGGAGATGTTCATTGCACATGGTAAGTTGAAGCCCCGACAATATTTTTCTATAAATAGCATAACTGATCACCAAATATATCACCTTGAACCAACATCAGCTAATTCCTTGAGCATCATGAATTCTCTAACCATCATCATCTCTCTTGTCTCTATTTCTCTCTTTCAACCTACTCATGCCCAAAACTCACCCCAAGACTATCTCAACTCTCACAATGCCGCTCGGAAGCAAGTTGGCGTGGCGAACATGACATGGGACAACACGCTTGCTGCATACGCCCAAAGCTATGCGAACCAACGGGTCAGCGACTGCGGCCTCGTGCACTCCAATGGACCCTACGGCGAGAACCTTGCCAAGGGCACCGGCACATTCACTGGCACCTACGCCGTTAGCTTATGGGTTGCAGAGAAGCAGAACTATAATTACAACACCAACACCTGCATGAGTGGGTGCGACTGCTTGCACTACACTCAGATGGTTTGGCGCGACTCGGTTCGAGTTGGGTGCGCTAAGGTTCAGTGTAACAATGGGTGGTCGTATGTTGTGTGCAATTACGATCCTCCAGGCAACTATGAAGGAGAACTTCCATACTAGGAAAGGCTTTTAGAGTGACAAGCTTACCTATGGCCTATTGTTATATGCGTCATGGGTGTGACATAAAAAATAAAGGGAAAATAAAAATGACTAGCTTGATATGATTCATGAGCTAGTTTAGAAAAATATGGATGTATAACATGTTGCTCATAAGAGCATCTAAAGCAGATTATTACTAGAAAATTAGCAATATTTTGCGAATGTTTGAAATGGCTTTTGTAGATTTAAGTGTTCTTGATCATCAACTGATTATCTGCTTTTGTAATGAAAGGATGCATGAGAACAAAGTGTTCTTTTGACTTTTACGCTTCATGATATAACGGGAAGGGATGGTTTGGAGTTAAACACCCCATAATAGATTACTTCCTTGTGTATATTATCCTGGATACAAATATCCCTCCAGTGTAATACATTGTCCAATTGAGCAATACAAAAAGTCAATATTCTTTCACATTGTGACTTGATGTTAGCATTAGATTGTTCCTGTTCTGATCTCAAATCATGATGTTTTCAGTGTGCCCCTGATTTTGATCCTAATGCCAAACTTGAGCTGCTTGATGGCATTCTATTGCGGATTGTTACACTATTGATAGTTGACCTACAGTTTGGTATATATTTCACGGGCACTTGCCCTAATATAGCCTATTCCGTCCATACTATGAGTCGGTTTTGTTTGCTTAGCATTTTCATCACTATACCATGGTGTTATGTATTTTGCACCACATCTATGACATTGTATGCGGATCCATTGTACCATTGGTTCACTTAACTGCTGTCTCCAATGCCAAATCAAGACATGAGTCTATCTTGTTAATTGTACACCTTCCCCAATCACTCCTCAAAGTCCCAACGCCAATCTTTTCTCTCCCTCTAGTCTATCTCCGCCCCCTGCCGAGCCCTACAACCACATGCGGCTCGTGTCACTAACGTGCCTCCACTGCCAATATAAATCGTGACCTTCTTCGCTCCACCATTTACTGTTGGTGTTGACAAGGGATCGTGTCATGCTCCGTTCACCCTCTCTCCTATATCGCTTCAATGTCGGTCGTTGTCCCTGCTTTTGCATAGCTCTTTCTCCCTTTCTCATTTGAGGGCAGCCAAGCTTGCCCGAATGTCAAGTTTATGCCTTTGGTGGGTCTCAAGACCTCGTGTCGAGCTCCTCTCGTCAAAGGACATCTCAAGGTTTGGGGATGCCTCCTACATCTAGCCTGTCCATTGAGATTTCCATGAGATCTTAAAGGCCATAATGGCTAAATCAGGTCATCAATGGTGGTTTGGAGACCTTAGAAATTTGGCGGTGAGAGAAGAGACAGTGAAGGAGATAGTGTTTTGGGTCAGCAAATAGAGAAAGCAAACATGGTCGTGGATGACACAAAGGAGAAAGTAGTGAGACGTGGAGGAGGCGACTATGATGATAGGTGGCCGCAATGGCCGAAGACGGTGGTTAATGGTGAAGAAAGAGAGAGGGTTGGTTGAGTGGGAAGACTTGATGAGGATAATTAGACATTGTAATAAGCACACTAACAAGTGCAACAAATATGCATCCATGTTCCCTTTTTGATCATGTCCCATTTATGTCTTTGTTAACTCTCTATCTCTATCGACAAAAAAAAAGAGTCTGTAATTCGATGCCATAGCAAAGAAAAAAGATAAAAGAAAAGGAGGTTTGGAGAGGAGGTAGGGAGGTCTCACACGGTGGCTGTTGGTGTTGGCAACATGACTGCAACATAATTTCGTCAGCAACGTTGCCCAAATTCAATCAAGGATGGCTTCCAATTGATAGTGAGGTCACTCTCAACAGCAACATCGAGAGTTAGCCTTGACCCCATGATCTTGTGATAAGGTTGCCTCCCTCTCCTTGCCTTTGGATTTGATCAAGCTTGATCTCCAATTGACCGTGGGCTCTGGTTTAAGCACGACATTAAGAGTTGGCCTTGAGCTCGTGACCTCACGGTGAGGTCACATTCTAATACACTAGCGTGCACAGAGAGAGAGAGGTAAGGGCAATGGCCCAACCATGATAATTAAGCAATGCATCGATCCACATTGGCATCGGAAATGAAAAGAACCGGGCAAATAAGCAAATTCATCAAATTTTACATGAGTGACTAATGTTAGGTCGTGCCGTCCCAACTTTGACCCTAAATAAATAAGAAAATAAGAAAAGAAATTGATTGAGATTTTCTTATCTACGTATACTAGAGAAAAAAAATACAATGTTGTCAATTATTTTCCGTTAAGCAATAACATTAAAACAGATTGAATATAATGTTAATATGGGAAGGACGAAATGAGTGATTATTGCTTTTTAACATGCGCAGTTCTAGTGATGAATGTTAGAACCAATATTTGCCAATGAAATGAATAAAATTTGTCATCATCCATCAGGAATTATTAACAGCTTGAACTTGAACTCTTTTTTTTATTTTTCTATTCTCTAGATGAAAGTATCTGGCTTGTATTACGCTGTCCCAACAAGCAAGATTTCTAGAGCTTTGGCAATACTTTCCCAAATTATAGGTTAATCATTTCATCCACTTAGTCATATACAACAACTTCGTATCGATTCCGATGATTGACTCCACAAACGTAAAACTTGTAAATCAGATTTCATTGACCGCAAATTTTGGCGTGTTCTTGCGTCTTAATTTTTAAAACATCGTAATTTGAGATGACATGAAAATTCATTTAGGTGGTTATATCCAAGCACATAAATTCCTCAAGGAAGAATTTTCCAACTGTGACGAGTCTATGACCTTTCTAGAGTACCAGGCTGTTATATGGATTGAAATAGAATACAAAGTTAGGCAACTTTGACTGGTACTTATCGACACCAAGTTGATTAATTGGAGATCATTTACTTACTTGGTCAACTAAAGGAGTTTAATTCATCAATACATAAAATTTATCGACGAATATACCACCAAGTCCATATTATTAAATAATATTGGTCCAAATCTTAATGTTTTTCGCCATGAATGATCAGTTCATTGACGGGAATGAATAGTTATATTGCCAAGACGGCCATTGCTATGTACTACAATCGATAGAAACAGCATATACAATGAACTCAATGTAAATTGCGTAACAGAGATCGTGCTTAGCTTCTCTTTCACAGTGTGATGAGGCTTCAAAGGGATAGTGATGTACTCGAGAGGATGGAGCTAAGGAGGTTAGATCAATGATCGAAATTCCTTCATTTGAAGAAATAGAAATTTCAAAAGAAAAAAGGAAAAGAAGAATTACTGAAAGAGGTTAACTTTTTCTTCAGTAAAGAGATTCCTTCATCATTCATATGACGTTATTTAATTTTGGTGCATCTAAAGCTCTTACCTCATCATAACAAGGCGTAATTTTGACATAATAGTTCATCATCCTACATACAAATTTTTTAATTCAATAAGGCTTCTCGCCTATAACGTTTCCAGGAGGATCGTAGTTACAAGTGACCAAAGTACCACCCGTTGCGCATTGGGCCTTTGCGCATCCAAGCCGAACAGAGTTGCGCCACACCACCTGAGTGTAATGCCCACAGTCCTTTCCCGGTGCGCAGGAATTGGAATTGTAGTCGTAGTCAGGCTTTTCTCCGACCCACATGTTCACCGCTCCTGTGCCAGTAAGATCGGGGGAAGCCCACGCAAGGTTCTCCCCATAGGGTCCGCCTGAATGAACGAGTTGCGTGCAGTCGCTGGCATGCTTGTTGGCGTAATCCCTGGCATAGCCAGCGACGCTTTCGTCCCACGCCATCGGGCCCACACCAACCTGAGAGCGAGCCGCATTGTGGGCCGCGACATAGTCTTGGGGCGAGTCTTGGGCGAAGGACAAAGGGATCAATGCTAGCGTTAACGCGACGAGAAAAATAAGATGCAGAGGGATTGTCATACGGTAACTCATATTGTGAGAGACCAAAAGAAAATTGGCGAAGGATCTCAGTTGATTGATGAAGAGAAAAGCAAAAGCTAAAGGGGTATTTATAGGGTGATCACGTGGAGTAATCTGTGCATGGAAAAGTCGAATGTTCAAAAATAGGCTGCGATGACTAGAGTTGCCGGCCAAATTGATTGATGAACGAGTATTGCCTTCATGTGATTATTTTCTCTCTTTCCACACAAATTTTTTTACATATGTTGTCTCTTGAGTCACGCAATAAAAGCCGAAACATCAAGCTCAACTAGTCAAGCTGATGCATTCTTGACTTTTCCAACTCATGTTTGCATGTGAGCGAGTTTGGAAAATATTGAATATGTGAGGGTGATGAATATTTTGGGTTATCATTAGAAATTTTGATAACTTCCAAAGATATTATATGCTTTGACAAAGCAATAGTCGGTAATTGAAATTGTGGTGCATAGTTATTGAGGCTAGAGAAATGCTAAGTATACTAAAAATATGCATTAAATCCACTTTATCAACTGATTCATAAAGTTTCCATTAGCGGATTGAACGAAGCCTATAACCTTGTTTTGGGTCCTCCCGCTTTAATTTTCCATTGATTTATCTCCAAATGTGTTATCACATTTAATTAAGAAAATGTTCATGCAATTGTAACAATCCTAACATTACTGTCTAGTTGAGCTAACTCCTCGTCCTAGGATGGAGGGGATAAAGGGGGTCTACTCCCAATCCCCATGTCAATTAGGGTCCCATCCTCTCTTAGAGATGGCAATACTGCAAACCACTCATTCACATGAACTCTATATAATAATATATAGAGAGAGGGGTTTAAATGTAAGTATTACATTTATTTAGTATAATATGCGAATGGCACCCCAAGATCTCCATAAGTAAAATAAAAAAACACATATAATCAAAGTAAAGAGATTTGTGCACCTAATTTGAAATTCACCATTCTTCTTCTCTATTGCCTTCTATATCACTGGGTCAATGAGACTGTCTATCACCCTTAATGTTTTGTAAACGTTCCTTACGTGAGGATATTAATACTTCAAGGTTAGAAGAGAGACCTAAATGCTATTTATAAAGTTTTAAGCCACATGCCATCTCATTATAAATCGGGTCTTACTTAGCCCACACTAACTAGTCCCATATTAAATTAATTAAGAAATCTTGTATCTTACGTTATTACACCAACTCCGTAAAATGATAAATTACAATATTAATTAATATTAGCACACATTAGAAAAAATCTTACAATTAGACCTAATTGTTGAGTAGGCTCGGTTTGAACTTCTAGGGGCCTTCCCGAAACCCAAACGAATAGGTTTTGTTGATGCACATGCAAGTTGCCAAATTCATGATTAGACCTACACTTTATATAAACTTGAAAAGAGAATATAAATATTGGTGACATAGCTGAAATGGACTCGTAGTTTACTTTATGATGGTTGAAAAGCTCAATCTACTTGATCATCTCACCTATGATTTAGGCATTGATTGAGGATGCATGTGTTTTGTGCATAAGAATGTATCACCACTGTTGAAACACTATCATCTATTCCGTCATGAGAATGTATATTGTCCATTTGAAAATGTCTTCATATTACAATAAATGCAATCACTTCGCTTGAACGGATATAGTCATTCATCCATGTTATCATTGCTATTGTTATGTTAGGCATGCGTCACGCGTGAGCAAATAATGAGATAAATATACATGGAAAGAGATTGAGTAGTTATATATGAAATGGGTAAATATACAATAATGGAAACAAGGGTAACTAAGAAATCTAATATTGTGAAGAGATACAAAAAATGGATGGTAATTTCTGAAACAGAAGGGTATGAGAGAAAGAAATTGAATGACAATCTAGGAAATCTAAAATTGAGACAAATGGTGTTTTGGTTTTATTTATATATAGATAAAAGTGTAGGGGTCAGATCAAAAAAGAAAAGGATAGGTATACATATTTTTTGTATGACTTAGAGGCTTGATTGTATTTAGCCGGCCAAAGTGAACTAGCGCAACAACCGCCCATTAAAGATCATGATGTCGTAAATTTCGGCTGGTAATTGGCGTTTACCAGAGCGGCTTTGATTATCGTGCGAGTGTACATATAGGTAATAAGCTGACTAAGGAGCTGATGCTCGCACGATGATTAAAGCCACTTGTGAAAAGTTTTTTTATCCCGAGTGTTTGCTATGTACAAAATAACTCTATTCCTGAAAATGTTGGTCTTTGTCGGTGCTGCCCTCGAATATTCGCTCAACATATATTCTACCACTTGCTTTATGGGCGCACAACCGACGGAGACCCGCAATTTCAGGAATAATATTACAATTCATTGCACAAAAGATTAGATGCAATTCCTCGTCTTGGCTTAGCTACCATAGAATAGACATGAGTGTTTAGATTAAGAACAAGACATTAGTTCTTTGGTTTTGTCTACCAACAAAGCCAGATGTTAGTCCAACATTGTAAGTTACTAGCGTAAATAATTCCATCTTTGGATCACGCATCTAGTGTTTTGACCCATGTCTTATCCGAATGTTGAGGTTAGTATTTCATGGATTCCAAACTTACTTATTAAAGATGGTTTCTTCTCTATATGAAAAAAAAAAGGAAAGAAAAATCATAACGGTCTTATACTAGAATTTAGATTAGCTCCAGGATAGATAGATTTAGATAAAAAATCTAGATCTTATTATGTTCGGTTTCTAGTTCCCAGTGTTTTGGAACTAGGGACTGTTTGGAAACAAAAACTACCCGATCCCAGTGATTAGATGCGGAACCGATAGAGTAAGGCCAATTCAGTTTGGTTCATAAATTGAATTGGTTCAATTGGTCAATGTATCCAACGGAACGCAATAGATGAAATATTGGAGGCAGGAGACTTTGTCTATTTGCAAGATTGTCGGGGATCAAAAGCAACATTTTACGTCAACTATGTTATCAAATCCCAATGACATAACTGTCTTATTAAACATATAGGGTAAATTCATGGCTCAAGCCAATCAAATTCAGGAGTTCAAAAGGTTTCATAAATATAAATAATCATTAAGAGAAGAAACAGTCTAAACAAGAAAGTTGGGTCTCTTGGAAATACAGAAAAGTCAACGTTTTCCACGAGGTTGGAGATATGGTGGAAAGCCACGATGGGAAAAGCGACATCCCCGGAGGAATTTCCGCAGTTTGAGTTGTCACGTTTTTCTCCCTTTTTTTCTTGGTCAACAGTCTTTTCCTAAGATATGTCCTTAAACTATTTCGTCTAAACTCTGTAATGGAAAATCTCGAAAGTATTCCCCCTAGGTGGGGAAGAAAAAGATTTCATCTAGAAACTTGGAGGGCCTTGGTGATGCGTGATGGGGTGAGTGATTGGATGCTCCCGCATCACTTGGGAGGTGTAGGTAGATGCCCCCATCATATCTTCGAAAATATCTATTGCCGGGTAAGCAGATATAATAGCCTCTCGTGCCTAGGGTGATAAGGTGGAACTCGAAAAGGTTCTTGATGGGTCGACATATGCTTTGCACATTGTCTTTTAACCGACTTATTAGCCCAATAGCCTCGGTTATTTTTTCTTGCCCTTCTTAAACCATGGAAAACAATTTGTGATGGGACGATGACAATAATAATGAGACGAGACATATATTTTCTTATCTTTTTATTTTAGAAATTACATTTGGATATTGGGTGATTTGTTTCAACTTTTAGTAGTTATTAATTTAGATATTTAATGTTCAGTAGTATAGAATTTCTTATTAGTATATCTATATTATGTCTTATAGTTAGAAATTCATTAGGTTTTCTAATACGAATATAGATTATGTTTCTCTTGTAATTTAGCTTAATACAAAAAAAAAAAATTGATAAATTTCTCTCTATACGTGTCACGCATGTATCCTTCACCTGTGCCTTTGCAAGTTACTTGCTTGTGTAGCAAATTGCGAGTTCTTCCACTACGTCGATTGGTATCGGAGTGGAAAGATCATGGAATACAATGTTTGGAGACAACCATATCGCAAATGAAGATTCAGAGGTGTAGGATCTTTGACAATAATGTATCTCAAGAAGCTATAGAACGATGACCAAATGCGACGATTATTTGGTTGGAAAGACGAACATGATGACTTCACGGTCCCCGCCTACGGCTTAAAGAGAAAATAGGCTCGGGTTAACAAAGTGGCGCGGGTGGGATGTCGAGGCCATGGCCAACCCTTGCGTCAACTGGCTCTGGCAATGGGTAACCGAAGTTTTGTAATTTAAATTCAAAAGAAACATTATGAATTAGAAGATGATTTTTTCTAATGAAAATTATTTATTAAAATAATCAAGACGTGAAGAAGGCGCTGGTGATGACAAGTGGCCACAACGGCCGGAGATGGTAGCTGATGGTGAAGAAAGAGAGAGGGATCGTTGAGTGAGAAGACTCAACAAATATTACTTGACAGTGTGATCAACACACTGAGGAGTGCAACAAAATATGCGTTGTCGCGACCTAATTTTCCGAAGCAGGTTGATGGACTACTAAGCCTTTAAGCTTAGCTCGAGCTCTCCCAAGCCCATACCAATTCGCGACTTAGGGTTTAAGTTCTTAAGATGCAAATGATTTTCAATTAGGAGTCGCCACTAATCGGTTCAGGGTAGGTCGATTAGACACCTAAGTAAAATAACGGGAGGATTATCTTACTCCTACGAACTAGAGATTTTGGGTACGGGGATTTGGTTACACCAGACTATTCTAGTGCCCTTTCGGTACCATTTCTTTTTAATTTTTTTTTAAAAATGTTTTGCAGGCAGCTTGATTTGATTTTAATTGAGCTTCCTAACATGTGAGGTGGTCATACATGTGCACATACCACCAATTTAACACATCAAGAAAGCAATTTAAATAATGCAAAAAGCATACCTTAAAGCAACGAAAGCATCTGCATTGATATAGACAATCATAGATATGATTTCTAATTAACACGCAATTTCAATTTTTTCGTTTTCACTTTATTTAATGAAAATCATGACTTATGCAAATAATCTAAATGACATGACGACATGACCTAAACTATATGACATGAAGAGATGCAATAATTAAATGCAATCTAAATGATCTAATTATAATGACATGCAATGCGATGTAATGACATACCAAATTATTTAAACTAAAATGACATGCTTTATGCGATTTAATATGCAAGCTATATGTCACGTGACATTTATTAAATGGCTTAATCTAATGACATGAAAGTTCTAATTAAATGAACTTAAATAAACCAAATGACGTGCATTTGATGTTCCTATTTTTTAAAATGCAATCTATCCTAAAAATTAACTTATGCAAAGACAAATTTTGTATTTTCTTTCATGAAATTCGAATGCAAAAATGATTTAGCTAGATTAAAATTCAACATGTCTAAAAAGATCCATCTAAATAAAATCAAACATGCAATGAACCTAATATGCAATGATGTGCAAATAATACCTTAATTCTAAATGATATATGCATGATGATTTTTTTTGCTTTTCTTTATGAAATTCGAAATTAAAACTAACACATAACTAAACGTGCAATTCAAAGAAAAACTAACAACCTAAATGAATGCATTTTTTGTGTTTTCTAAATTCGAAATAAAATCCATATTCTAGATATGCAAAATAACCAGAAATATTCTAGAATCAATTGAAATCCTAATCCAAACATCTTTTTGATTTTTCTTAGTGATTTTCTAAAACAAGCATTAAATCCAACAGGCAAGATATTCAAACAAATAAAGGATTAAAATAAACGAAAAAATAACCCGTTGTCTCACGGGTCAAATTAACGATTATTTTTAACCCTAAACATCAGACAAGAAATCAAAATAATTAAAAATCTAATCCGAAATCTTACGGATCAAATTAATAACTATAATGATTTAGCAATTTAAAAATTACATAATTTTGGGCAACACCTTAAGGATAATGCCTACAAGATTTTGCAAATATCGCACCCATTATCACAATTTAAATTCCTAGACTAAAAAAACTATCAAATAACATAACCAAAACATAACATAACACACAAAAAAAAAACAAACAAAACTATATATATAAAAAAGTAAAAGTAAAAGTAAAAAGATAAAAGAAAACTACATAATTCCCCTTTTCTTTTTTTGTTTTTTTTTTGTTCCTTCTTTCCCACGTGTGACCGTGGGTCTCCAAGGGGGCAGCCAGTAAAAGCTCCGGCAAGGGCAGAATGGTGATCCGGCGGCGGCAGGCGGGCGAAGCGGGCGCGGCTGCTTTACCCAATGGCGTGAGGAAGCTCGGCGGATGTCGCATCAGGGGCGGTCGCCGGCAAAGCAGGGCCGGAGGTGGCGGACGGAGATGCGGGCTCCGGCTCGGGTGCAGCGACGGGGACGGTGGTTCGGCAACCGGTTCGGATCTGCTGCGGTGTCGGCGCTCGGGCGGAGATGGTGGCGTGCTCGAGGGTCGCTGGAAGGAGATGCTGGCGCCGGTCAGAGGTGCAGCGACGGGGACGGTGGCGCGGAGGGCAGAGGCACAGCGGCGGGCGCGGTGCTCGTCGGGACTGAGGCGTCACGGGTTGCTGCAGTGTAGCGGCAAGGCTCGGACCACCAATGAAGGACGTCGCGGGTCGAGGATCTCCAGGTGCTGGCGTCGTGATCTGCAGCAGCAGTGCAGAAACGGATGGGCTCGCGGATGGAGCAGGGGGCTGCTGAGTCAGTCGAAGGTGGAGGCTAGTGTTGGTTGCAGGCGCGGCGAGCAGGATGGAGGTGTCCGGGACGGTGCTGCTGGCGTTCTGGTGAAGAGCAGAGCAGACGCGAGCTGCTGGGCGTCGGGGATGGGTTGCTGCAGAGGGGCTGCTGGTGGCGAGCGGGCTGAGGTGCAGTGACGGGGACGTGGTGACAGGGCGTCGTGGGTCGCAGGCGTCGGGTCGTGCGGAGGCAGATCAGGCAGAGGCTGGCGAGTTGGAGGGAGCGTCGGCGAGGGGGGTTGGACAGGCAGTGGCGCGCGCGACCAAGGCGCGCGCAGGTCGCCGGTGGTGCGCTGGCGGAGCGGGGCTCAGGCGAGGCGGCTTCGGCTTCCGGTAACAGGGCTCGTCCGGGGATGGCTTGCGGGCGAGACGGTGGCGGAGGCGAAGGCGATGCTGGTGGTGTCGGACGGAAGTGTAGGCCCAGAGGAGGCTTCCCCCTTGCGGGGAAGATGAATAGTCGCGCCAAAAGGGGGCCTTCTTTCTTCCTCTTTTTTTTTTTACTTTTTCTCTCTCCTCCTACGTTCTTATTTTAATCTCCTCCCTTTCTCTCCTTTTCTTTTGTTTCTCTCTAATGAGCCTCTCCCATTTTTTTAATCAAAAGAGAAACCCCTCTCCCTCATTTTTTAATCGCTCGCCCCTTTCTCTCGATTCGTCTCTCCGTACGAGCTCTCTCCTTTTTTTTAATCACCTCCCCTTCTTTACGTCGTTCCTTCGTGTATTTATAGGCTTGAAAAGTTCAACTTACTGTAGCGTGAATAGGAGGCGGCCACTATTTCACGTCGTGCTTCTTCAAATACGGACGCCACCGCCTGACACTCTGCGGATTTTTTCTTTGCTTGTTGCTTACTTCAATCTTCAGCAGGTTCCATGCTTCTCCTGACAACCCACGCTTGAGAGAGAGAGAGAGAGAGAGAGAGAGAGAGAGAGCATATTATATAATATAGCTTCTCTGAGGGTTCCTCTTAAGTTCGCACGTCCGCCGAATTTGTGCATGCATGTGCGTGTGTTAATGAGGGAGAGACAACGGACGTGCATGAACTTCCTTCCTCCCCTTTTTTTTTTTGCTTTCGATCTTTTGCGCGTTTGGACAAGCGGAGAGAGAGACCGTCCCTTTTTTTTTTGAATATTATCGACTACAAGCCGCCGCGTCTTGTTGCCTTTTTAATACCGATGCGAAAAAAAACTACTTCATGAAATGCAATTTTACTTTTTTTTTCTTTTTTTTTATGCAATTAATTACTAAATGATTAGGCAAAATTTAGGTGTCAACAGCTGCCCCTCTTTGAAGGTGGGCTCGCAGAGGTTGCCTTTAAAGACAAATTGAGGCCTAAATTTTGGTCATGTTCATGCAATGAATGATTTTTGTTGGAACATGAATTCCATTTTTTTAATGCAATTTATATGATGCATGGAAATACTAATGCAAATGATAGATGAACCTACCTGGAATAACTTACCTTCGAGGAGGATAGAGTAATTCGAGGTAGTGGGTATTACCTGTCCAAGACCCGTACCATTCTACGGTCGCCCAATACGGCAGGAAGGGGCTGCTTTCTCAGGACCCGTACCATTCTATGGTCGCCCAATACGGCAGAAAAGTTTTGTAAGGAACTGCCTTCCTAGGACCCGTACCATTCTACGGTCGCCCAGTATGGCAGAAAAGTGCTGCTTTCTCAGGACCCGTACCATTCTACGGTCGCCCAATATGGCAGAAAGGTTTTGTCTAGGACCCGTACCATTCTACGGTCGCCTAAACAGGGATTCATTTTCCAGGACCCGTACCATTCTACGGTCGCCTGAATAAGGAATATGTGTTGTCAAGGACCCGTACCATTCTACGGTTGCCTTGCCGGGGAAATAAGTTTGTTTAGGACCCGTACCATTCTACGGTCGCCTAAACGAGGGTTTACTTTCCAGGACCCGTACCATTCTACGGTCGCCTGAATAAGGAATATGTGTTGTCAAGGACCCGTACCATTCTACGGTCGCCTTGACGGGGAAATAAGTTTGTTTAGGACCCGTACCATTCTACGGTCGCCTAAACGAGGGTTTACTTTCCAGGACCCGTACCATTCTACGGTCGCCTGAATAGGGAAATTGCTTTTCCAAGACCCGTACCATTCTACGGTCGCCTGTTAGAGCAATAAATGTTGTTTAGGACCCGTACCATTCTACGGTCGCCTAAACGGAGATTTTGCTTGGCTAGGAATCGAACCATTCTTCGGTCGCCCGGCGTTGCAACTTGGAGACAAATCTTTGGGGACTTAACCAATAGACACTCAATGTTAGGTGAGATGAATATTGGATTAAGAAGACTCGAAATACCTAGATCCAGACTAAGGTATAACGAAAAAGATCAGAAAGCATTCATATCCAGAATGAAATGCTTAACAAAGGGTTTGAGACATCCACATCCAGACTGAGATGTCAAGAAATTGTGAACTTAACCAATAAACACTCAATGTTAGGTGAGATGAATATTGGATTAAGAGGCTTCGAAATACCTAGATCTAGACTAAGGTATGACGAAATGGATCGGAAAGCATTCATACCCAGAATGAAATGCTTAACAAAAAAGTTTTTGAGACATATATCAAGAATTTGGGAATACCTAGGACAGACCTGAGATATTCGTGAAGGTCACTTACCTCTTGGTAGAAAGAAGCTTTGGAACATCAAGGATGTACTTCAAATATTCATGGAGGTTTCTCACCTCGAGGCTTCTAAAAGCAACATGAATGTCAGGAGCTCTTAGGTCTTCAAGGAAACATTACCTGTCAGACATGATTAGAGCAAAAATACATGCATTCACCAAAGAATTAAGCAATTCAGCACACTCCAAAGTCCACTGAATTTTTTTTTCAATCAAGATTTGTGCATGATGGTTTTACCATATTCGCACCACCAAATTTCCACTGGGGAGAATCATCACTTAAGACAATTTTCACTCATGACATGGATTTTCAAGAATACCAAATGAGAGACTTTCAGTTAGAAAGGACTTTCACTCACTCTCATTAAGAAGGCTATTTTGTCCCAACCATTAATGTGGGATCACAGGAATCACTCAATCTTACTTTCATCATGTCGACGAGGGTTCGAGTATTCTCGCAAGCGGTACGACCTTGTCAATCTGAGAGGCCTTTATCAAGACTGCAATGTGGGCTTGGTTAATGGCTCAACAAAGAGGGACTCTTCGAGTCAAGGCTAATGGAAGAATAATACTTTGCAATCATCTCCGGGTTTACAAGTCAAGTAACTTGCGAAATGAGATAGAAATGGTCTTGCTCACACTTCTTCGAGCAATGCTTATAAACATATGAATTCCTACATTAATTTCAGTGCCCTAATCTGAAGAGACTTGTAAGGGACGTAACGTAGGTCAAGTTCATGGGTTGAGAAATGAATGGATCATTAGGCTCAAAATGTGTATAAGGGGATGAGAATTGGTGCTCATCTTGGCATTGTCACGGGTCTTCTTCTCCACCATTGGGATTTTCTTTATAGGCACTATAAAAACTTGGCTTTTGAGTTCTTTGAGTACCACTCCATTGAGAATTCACTCTCTCTCTTTCATTTTTTACGGGCATTGGCCTTGCTTTTACTAGGCACACTGCTTTTTCATGCCCCTTATGTTTTTTTTATGACTTTTGACACACTACATGTATTGAATCACCATGTAATATTTCAACATTTGGGTTCTTGAGGAGTTTTCATTTTTTGTCGGCACTCTGGGCTCTGCTGCTTGAATATTTGCCTTTTGCCTTGCCCCAGTGTGGGGGATGATCACCAATTGGGTTTAAATGAAACGAATTTACAGGCTCAAGGGGGTACGCAATGGATAAAGTGTGTAGGATAGAGAAAGAACTGCTCTTCATCATCTTAAGGCACTTAAATTACCGTATAAAATTCAATGTAATAGCAATACCTGAAGATTGATGCAAGTGAGAGCAAGAATATTCCTATCAATTTCCTCACCTCATGATGTCGTCTTACCTCCAGCCTGCCCCAATGTGGGGTGGTTCTTGACAGGGGTAATTTAAAAATTATCCACATGTGCGGGCTCAAAAGGGTTTAAACAATGGATGATCATGTAGTGTTTGGGATAGAGAACAAACCACCTCTCATCATTTCGATCATCGTACCTTTCGCGAGAGAACTCTTTACCTCACAGACATGGAACTTCCTACACTCGTCTCACCAGTGTATGAGCAAGGGACTGTGTATAGGATATGACTTGCCTTTCATCATTCTGACATGTCTCATTTAGAATGTTCAATCCATTCCACATCATTCATTATCTTGATCTGCGATGATAATCTTCAGTGGAATTGGTAATTTAAACAGGTAAGACTATAATGCAAAAAATTTCCTTTGAAAGGTCACAATTACTTCATGAACTCATCAGCTTTGAACACAAAGAGTTTGCAGCTCAAAAAATAAAGAAAAGGATTGATAAAAAAATTTGTTTTTGTTTTTGTTTTTGTTTTTTTCTTTTTTTTCTTTTTTTACTTTTTTTTTTATTTGGCAAACTTGTTGCCGTTTCCAGGGATCGAACCCTGGTTGTTCTCGGACCCATTCATTCCCCATGCCACCAGGCCGAGGCGTTGGTGGTGTCCTCAGGGCATTTCTTTTTTCATTTAATTGAACTGACTTTGGGTCAACACGTCTGATATATCGAATCAAATGAATTCGATATGTGTATGGAACAGGGCTTACTTTTCATCTCATTCAATCCATTCCCACACAATTCAATGAAGAAATGAGTACCTTCGATTTACAGCAAATTCTATCAAGGGTAATATTTCTTCACCGCATTGGAGTTAACAGGATTAGAAAACTCACGACCATCCATTTCTGTAAGGATTAAGGCACCACCAAGGAGTACCTTCTTCACCATATATGGGCCTCTATAATTTGGAGCAAATTTGCCTTCAGGATCAGGAAAAATTGGCAACACCTTTCTTAGAACTAGATCATTTACTTCGAAGTGTCTCGGCCATACTTTTCGATTGAAAGACTTGGCTACTCTTTGTTGATACGCCTGACCATGGCAAAGAGCTTTTAACCTTTTCTCATCAATCAAGTTCAACTGTTCGAACCTTTGTCGTGTCCATTCTGCCTCGGACAATTCCACTTGGGATAAGACTCTCAAAGAGGGGACTTCTACCTCCACAGGCAAGACTGCCTCCATACCATAGACTAAGGAGAAAGGGGTCGCCCCGGTAGACGTTCGGATCGATGTCCGATATGCCATTAGAGCAAAGGGTAACCTGTCATGCCAATCCCGATAATTCTCGGCTGTCTTAGCCAGGATCTTCTTGATGTTCTTATTAGCTGCCTCAACAGCTCCATTCATTTGTGGGCGGTATGGTGATGAATTCAAATGCTTGATTTTGAACTTACTAAACAACTCATCAACAAACTTGTTATTCAGATTTGTCCCATTGTCAGTGACAATTGCTTCAGGGACACCATAACGGGCGATTATGTCACGCTTAATAAACTTCACAACATTTCGGGCCATGACATTAGCATATGATGCGGCTTCAATCCACTTTGAAAAATAATCTATTGCCACCAATATGAATCGGTGCCCATTTGAAGCCTTATGAGTGATTGGGCCAATCACATCGATCCCCCACATTGAGAAAGGCCATGGCTCAGATAGTTGGTGTAACTCCGTTGGAGAAACATTTATCTTATCTCCATGAATTTGGCAACGATGACAACTTCTAACATGCCGTATGCAGTCACTTTCTAGTGCAAGCCAATAGTAACCCAATCTCATAATCTTCTTGGCTAACATGTGCCCATTCATGTGTGGGCCACAAACTCCTTCATGCACCTCTTGCATGATTTGGGTAGCTTCTGCTTCATCTACGCATCTTAATAAAACTGAATCATAAGATCTCTTGTATAAATTCTTACCACTGACGAAGAATTTTGAGGCCATCTTCATTATGTATTTTCTATCGGCTGGAGTGCTCCCTTCAGGAAATTCCTGCTTTTGAATATATTTCATGATGTCGTAATACCATGGCTTCTCATCAAGCTCTCCATTCACGACCATACAATAAGAAGGTTTGGCTAGAACCTCGATTTTCAAAGGCTCAACTTCTAAACCATCAGTAACTTGCAACATAGATGACAACGTTGCCAAGGCATCGGCGAATTGATTATGAGATCTAGCCAAGTAGTCAAACGAGATTTTATCAAACTCCTTCACCAACTCTTCGAGATACTTGTGATACGGCAGTAATTTGGCATCCCTGGTCTTCCATTCACCTACAGTCTGGAGTATGATCAGTGCAGAATCTCCATATACTTTCAATTTAGCCACTCCCATTCCGATTGCGGCCTGAAGTCCGAGAATACAAGCTTCATATTCAGCTATATTGTTAGTGCATGGGAATATCAATTTTGCAGCTACTGGGTGATGTTGTCCGTCTGGGGATATCAGTACTGCCCCAGTGCCAGAACCGGACAAGTTCACAGCTCCATCAAAGAACATGGACCATGCATCTTCATTTACGGCCAAAATACGATCATCCATGGGATAATCATTATCATTCAAGGTTCCAGGGTTCTCAGCCAATATATCAGCAATTACTCGGCCTTTAACTGATTTTTGTGATATGAACTGCACGTCGAATTCCGAAATTAAGACCTGCCATTTAGCTAACTTACCCACCAGAGCTGGTTGATTAAATAAATACTTGATGGGATCATTCTCAGTCACGAGAAACGTCTGGTAATGCAATGTGTACTGTCGCAGTCTATGCAATACCCATACTAACGCAGCACAAGTTTTTTCAGCATCAGAATATTTTAGCTCTGAGACAGTGAATTTTTTACTTAGGTAGTAAATAGCTCGTTCCCTCTGATCCACGGGACTTTTCTGAGCTAACATCGCACCCAGTGACTCACTATGGATTGTGAGGTACAAAATCAAAGGATGCCCTGATATTGGTGGGACAAGAACAGGTGGACTCATCAAATATTGCTTCAGCTTATCGAACGCCTCTCGACATTCATCATTCCACTCAACTTGTACATTTTTCTTCAAGAGTTTGAAGAATGGCTTAGCAGTCTCAGAGAGTTGGGAAATGGATCGTGCAATGTAATTCAGTCTCCCTAGGAGACTCCGGACCTCCTTCACTGTCGATGGAGGTTGTAGCTCACATATTGCCTTGGCTTTAGATGGGTCAATCTCGATCCCTTTACTACTCACAATGAACCCAAGTAATTTACCTGACGTTGCCCCGAACACACACTTGGCGGGATTCAAATGGAGCTTGAATTCACGGAGCCGATCAAATAACTTCCTGAGGGTTTTGACATGACTTCTCCCGGGTCAGGTTTTTGCAATCATATCATCGACATATACCTCAATTTCTTCATGCATCATGTCATGGAACAACGCAACCATGGCTCGTTGGTAAGTTGCCCCTGCATTTTTGAGTCCGAAGGGCATGACCTTATAATGAAAGGTTCCCCACGGGGTGATAAATGATGTCTTCTCTTTGTCTTCAACCCTCATTCTTATCTGGTTGTACCCAGAAAAACCGTCCATGAAAGAGAATAATTCAAATCCAGCAGTACTATCCACAAGAACATCGATATGTGGCAATGGGAAATCGTCTTTTGGGCTGGCCTTGTTCAAATCTCGATAATCAGCACACACTCGGACTCGACCGTCTTTCTTCATGACCGGTACTATGTTGGCCACCCATTCAGGGTACTGTGAGACTTCGATGAATCCCACTTTGAGGAGTTTCATTACTTCCTCTTCTATCTTCTTTGAGAGCTCCGGTTTAGTCCTCCGAAGCTTCTGCTTCTTAGGGCGCACGTCTGGGTTAGTGGGCAAACAATGTTCCACAATTGACGGATCTAATCATGGCATATCAGCATACGTCCAGGCAAAGATATCCTGATATTCTTTTAACAACTGAGTCAAGTGCTCGGCTTCATCTTTGGGAAGATTTGCCCCGATTTTTATCTCTCTGGGCTCCTCAGTATCACCCAAATTGATAGTGACGGTTTGCTCGAGGGTGAGAACTTTGGGTTTTTCATGCTGCTCCCAACTATGATGTACTTCAATGGAGTCACCATTCGGCTCCTCAGGGTCTTCACTGTCATCGCTCATGGTATTGGACTGAACCAATTTCACCCCCTTGCCTACCATAAGGTTGCTCACTTGTGGGCTAGCACCCATTTCCTCCAATGGTTCTTCGTCGATGGTGCCTATAAGGATATCATCGAATAGGGTCGTGATCCCTTCCATCTCATCATCTGGATCCTCTGTCTTTGAAGTTGTCGGGTCATCCATGCTACTCCATCCATTGGGCGCGATACCTCGGGTGTCAATCATTCCTCCTTCATCATGCATCATTCTAGCAGGGCCGGGGAATGTCTTGCGAATATCGAGGAATAATGAGTTTTTCCTCTCTTGTTCATGTCCTCCCCCTCTTCCATGGTACCCTAATCCGGCGGAGCGAGACCTTCGAGGGGTTTCAATCGGATTCCGGATGCCCTGCTCTTTTTTACCAAGTCCACGACCAGGAATAAAGCCATTTCCAACCATCACTCTTGCTACCATAACTGCTGCATTTGACATATCAGGGATGGGTGGTGTCGATCCTCAAGATGCATGAATAGTGGATACGAGCTCGAACGATTGGTAACTCGACTCCTCTCTAGGTTCCGGCTCGACATAAGGGATGGCTGTCTCATGATAAATCCGATGATCCTCCTCGCCATGAACAATGACTAGCTTTCCTTTGACAGCAAATTTCACGCTTTGGTGAAGACTTGATGGCACCGCTCCAGCAGTATGAATCCAAGGACGACCTAACAGGAAATTGAATCCGGTAGGGATGTCCATTACCTGGAAAAGGACGTTGAACATCACCGGACCTATTTGCAGTTCAAGATGGGTCTCCCCTATCACCTCTTTTCTTGTACCATCAAAAGCTCGGACGGAGGTCTTTGCAGCATTTATTTTTGAAGGATCTACTTTAAGGCGGTGAAGAGTTGCCAATGGACAGATATTCAAGGCAGACCCATTATCAATGAGTACTCGAGCCACATGAGAAGCCTTGCACTTGACAGATATATATAACGCCTTAGTATGTCCCCTCCCCTCAAGAGGGAATTCTTCATCAGAAAAGGCTATTAAATCTTTGAGAAGGATCGACCCTACAAATTCCTCTAACCTGTTTACTTCGATCGTCTCCGGTACATGAACTTCACTCAAGACCTTCATTAGAGACTTTTGATGCGTAGGAGACGTTTGCAAGAGTTCAAGTAAAGAGATTTGAGCAGGCAATTTTCGCAACTGGTCGACCACGTTATACTCACTTGCTTTGATTATAGCCAGAAATTCTTTAGCCTCCTCATCAGTAACTGGCTTTGCAGGTTGGGTATTAGCTTGAGCATAGGTTCGACCAGACCTTGTAATCAGGTCAACATCTAGCTCGTATGACCAGGGGACGGCTTTGTTATTGTTGTACTGATACAACTGAGGCACCTCAATTATTATCTCCTCATCAGTTGAAGGCTCTTCCACTAACAGTCCTTCGTGGTCGGAGGCGTCCTCAAGTGGGGGCATGTCCTCGATCAACGGATCTGGTTCACTCTTTTCAGTACTTAGCTCAGCAAATTCTTTCTCCCAATCAATGATGACTTGAGAGATAGTTGACACTACTCCAGTTTGATCAGCATACCCGATCATGCCAGCCTTAACCATTTCTTGAACCCTTTCCTTCATGGTAGGGAAGGGAGGATTCTCATCTGTCGAATAGTAACCAACTCTAAC
Source organism: Eucalyptus pauciflora (assembly GCA_007663325.1). NCBI lineage: Eukaryota > Viridiplantae > Streptophyta > Magnoliopsida > Myrtales > Myrtaceae > Eucalyptus > Eucalyptus pauciflora. The sequence continues at coordinate 195,400 of VMYD01000136.1, read as the reverse complement.
TAATCCGCTGTAGATATCTTTGACAGACATCTTCAAGTTCATCTTTTTGCCAGCATTGAACTCAAAGATTGCATTCACGTTTCCCTCATGTTCTGGCAACGGATTCTTCTTGACATTTGGTTGGGTGGCACGGAAAGAAAATGCCGTAGTATCCAATAAATTTTGGATATTGTGCTTCAAAGTCATGCATTCATCAGTTGAATGGCCCACCTCTCCCATATGATATTCACATTTTTTGGAGGGATCATAATTGGAGAATTTTTCAGCATTGGGTCGCTTTGGTTCGTGAGAGATCAATCCCTTCTTCTGGAGTATCAGCAGGACCTGAGATAAAGGACCAGGAAGAGGAGAGAATTGCCTTTTGGGGAATTGCCGCGGTGCATGCATTCGGCCTCCATCTTGCTGATTCCCGGGGACACGAACAATCGGAGGCTTACTAGGGGCTGCTTGCGCATATGCAACATTAACTTCAGTAGTCGGTTCTTTGTCTTTCCTTGCAATAAATCTTTTGCCTATAGGGGTTGGTTCATTAAACCATCCATCTCTCAGCCCTGTCTCAATTTGTTCACCCACTGGGATGAGTTGATTGAAGTTCTCAACATACGTGCTGGCCATCCGATTACGAAACTCGAATGGGAGGGTTTTGACGAACAACTTCATCAGTTCTTTGTCCGTGGGTTCAGGAGTGATTTGGGCGGCCAGATTTCGCCACCTTACGGCATATTCTTTAAACGACTCACTCCTCTTTTTCTCCATTCGTTCGAGATCCTCTCGTGACGGTGCAATGTCCATGTTGAACTTGTATTGCTTGAGAAATGCATCGGCCACCTCATTCCAAGTGTCGAGGAGGTTTATGTTTTTCATAATATACCAGTTCAGTGCAGGCCCGACCAAACTCATTTGGAATGATTGGATCATAAGGGGCTCATTTTTGACATGCTGAGCCATCCTTACATGGTACATCTGCAGGTGAGCTTTCGGGCAAGAAGTACCATCATACTTCTCGAACTCCGGCATTTTAAACTTGTTTGGCGTCTTAACCTTCTCATAAACAGACATGTCAATTGGAAGTGAGTTCTGCGATCCTTGCAATTGTTTCACTTTCTCTTCAAGTTTTGCAAGGCGTTCACTTTGCTCCGTCTTAGGAGTGCTGTCAGACTTGGCTTTCTCGGCGATGATTGGAAGTATGTCATCCTCCAATTCAGGCATGTCATCATCAACCATCTGGACCTTCCTTGCCTGTTTTGGGATTATTAACTCAGGTAGAGCAGGTGCAGAAACGGGATTCACCCGGAGGGATTCGATTTGGGCAGTCATAAGTTGCATAGATGTAAGCAACTGTTTGAGCTGATCTTCCATGCTGGTAATACGATCACGCATCTCGGTTTGGTCAGCCATTTTAGCTCTTGATCGTGTAATAATAGGCGAACGTGGCGGATCCGTTATCACCTAAAAGAAAAGGGGTAATGTAAGAACCAATGACAAGATAGAAAAATGGCCCATGACAATGGTCTAAACGCCTGATTTTATTAAAAATTTACTTGAAATATAAAGTCAAACTTCCTAACAATGAACTAAGAATTGAAATTCAACTCCCTAAACATTGAACTAAAAATTGAAAGCATTGAATTGAAAAATTGAAATCAAGATCCCTAAACATCAAAATTCAAAACATTTCATTTTATATGCTTTCGGGATCCCAACGTCTTGCGAAGCTTCTTATTTTCAGCTTCAAGCATTTCCACTTTCCGCTTAAGATGCTCAATTTGTGCTCGCTGAGTAGGCTTCTCGGTCACATCAGGGACCACCGGACGTAATGCAGCAGGAATCCGGTGTTGTCGGATGTAGAATGCCGACGCATGGTGGATCTCCTCCTTGCCTTTCAGTCTCTTGGGCACCAAAATCTTTTCTAGATGGCATTCATTCCATGCATCAATGATCATCTGGACCTCGTTGAAATAATCATAGTCCGTACGAACAAAACGAACGTGGAACAATTCCGTCTTGAGGGGCGGAGGAACTTCTTGAAGAGCTCTGTACTGACGGGCCACCCTATATGGGTAGTAGGAGGTAGCACCAGAAAGGCCCAGCAATGGGATCGGCTCATCATACTTGTGAGAGAAACGAGCTTCCTCAACATGAAGCCATTTAGTATGCCATAGGAATGCCTTGGGCCTAGGATTTCTCAAAAAATTAACCCAACGGGCATATTGTTTATTTGGGGAAAAACGTTCCAAAACCGCAAATTTTTGTATGGGGTGCCTTAAATCATCAATTTTAAATTGTTTCATTAGGTGCCCAAAACCTTTTATGTGCGAGAAAAACCATATTTGCAAAAGTTCAGGGAGGGCGCGCATGGTCTTTTCTTCATTTTGCTTGAAACGGTTCAATGACAAGAATGTTTCGGCTAAAACCATATTAACATAATTTAACCCATTGCAAACACGATTAACCACCCCGGAAATTGAAGGATTAATAGCATTTCTTCGATAAGGAAAAACGATTAGTCCGAAAAATGCTAATATGAAGATCCTAGCTTTTGAAATCATTGATTGACTTGCAAAACACTCTTCCAAAAATGAAAATGGGCATGCAAAACAATTGGCTTTGACAACCTTCCTTACTCTTTCGGTTTCGATTTCTAAAAATTGTGATAATTCAGAAATAGAATCTATACTGATAGGCGGTCTAACAAGTTCCTTTTCAAGGGGCATTCCAATGGCAACACTATATTCTTCAAGCGTTGGAGTTAGCTCGAACTCACCAAATATGAAGGTGGAAGTTTGTGGACACCAGAAGTGAGGGAGTGCTTGTATTACACCAGAGTGGACGTTGATCTCTAATAGTGGGAGAAGTCGGGGGATCCTGGCTTTCACATATCTCATGCCATCTTGATCTAGCTGGTCCAACCACATCTTGAGCTCTTTTTTGGGAGTGGAAATGAATTGTACGTCGGTTTTCCCCATTGCATATAAAACAAAACTGACGACGAAACCTATTGTCATGGGCCGACAAAAATTACAATAAAGTAAGTAAATTGCAAAAATTTAGACAACTTACTTTCACCGGAAAGATGACAATCACATAGACACATCGCATGAGACGTGAGGCTCGATTTCTATCTAAAAGGCTTAACAAAGTGGAGCTAAGAGGGTTATCTGACCGTTGCAGTCTCGCATTAACGTCAGGTCCCCTTAACTCCGGGCTCGGTCGAATGGAATGTCCAATAGTCACGCAGTCTCGCGGATATGGACAAAACACATTTCGACACCATGAAAAACTTTCGGGGAAGAGAATGTCAACCTCTACATAGCAGTCTCGCTTTGGAGGAAGAATACTTCTCAACACCATCCTAGAAATCCTATCGCAGCCCAGGTTGGACCGCAGGTTGTGTGTGCAAATAGTGTGGTGCTAAAGCAATAAAGCATGCACAACAATTTAAATGCAAACAACACTTCTAATTGGAAAAATAAATCATTCATCCCACACCTCAACCTGCACGACAAATGTTAGCAAAGACTACTCCCCTTATACCTCCCATCTGCAAGAACATTTAACACCTTAAAAATGTTAGGGACGTACCTGGGATCCTCGCTGCCAAACAAAAACATTTTTCAAAGGAAAAGAAAAATTGGCCTAAGTCCACTAAGTGTTTTAACACAAGTCCCCAGCGGAGTCGCCAAGCTGTCGCGACCTCCCCGAAGCGGGTTTTGTACCACCTAAGGGTTCGACTAATGGATTGCTAAGCCTAGACTTAACTCGGGCTCTCCCAAGCCCATACCAATTCGCGACTTAGGTTTGAGTTCTTACATGCAAATGATTTTCAATTAGGAGTCGCCACTAATCTATTTTTGGTGGGTCGATTAGAAACCCAAGTAAAGTAGTGGGAGATTTACTTTACTCCTACAAACCAGAGATTATGGGTACGGGGACTTGGTTACACTAGATTTCTCTAATGCCCTTTCGGTACCGTTCTTTTTGTTTTCAAAAAATGTTTGGCAAGCAATTTGAATTGATTTTAATTTATCTCCCTAACATGTGGGGTGATCATGCAGGTTTGCAAACCACCAATTTAACACCCAGATAAAACAGTAAATAAATTGCAAAAGCTTACCTTAAAGCAACGAAGCATCTGCGTTGTTAGATCAAAATTCACATCATCAACCTTAGATATGATTTCTAATTAACACGCAATTTCTTTTTTTTTGGTTTTCACTTTATTTAATGAAAATCATGACTTATGCAAATAATCTAAATGACATGACGACATGACCTAAACTATATGACATGAAGAGATGCAATAATTAAATGCAATCTAAATGATCTAATTATAATGACATGCAATGCGATGTAATGACATACCAAATTATTTAAACTAAAATGACATGCTTTATGCAATTTAATATGCAAGCTATATGTCACGTGACATTTATTAAATGGCTTAATCTAATGACATGAAAGTTCTAATTAAATGAACTTAAATAAACTAAATGACGTGCATTTGATGTTCCTATTTTTTAAAAAATGCAATCTATCTTAAAAATTGAATGAATCTACTCTAAGACAATTTTTTTTGTATTTTTCATGAAATTCGAATGCAAAAAAAATGATTTAGCTAGATTAAAATTCAACTGTCTAAAAAGATCCATCTAAATAAAATCAAACATGCAATTCTAACCTAATATGCAATGATGTGCAAATAATACCTTAATTCTAAATGATATATGCATGATGATTTTTTTTGCTTTTCTTTATGAAATTCGAAATTAAAACTAACACATAACTAAACGTGCAATTCAAAGAAAAACTAACAACCTAAATGAATGCATTTTTTGTGTTTTCTAAATTCGAAATAAAATCCATATTCTAGATATGCAAAATAACCAGAAATATTCTAGAATCAATTGAAATCCTAATCCAAACATCTTTTTGATTTTTCTTAGTGATTTTCTAAAACAAGCATTAAATCCAACAAGCAAGATATTCAAACAACTAAAGGATTAAAATAAACGAAAAAATAACCCGTTGTCTCACGGGTCAAATTCACGATTATTTTTAACCCTAAACATCAGACAAGAAATCAAAATAATTAAAAATCTAATCCGAAATCTTACGGATCAAATTAATAACTATAATGATTTAGCAATTTAAAAATTACATAATTTTGGGCAACACCTTAAGGATAATGCCTACAAGATTTTGCAAATATCGCACCCATTATCACAATTTAAATTCCTAGACTAAAAAAACTATCAAATAACATAACCAAAACATAACATAACACACAAAAAAAAAACAAACAAAACTATATATATAAAAAAGTAAAAGTAAAAGTAAAAAGATAAAAGAAAACTACATAATTCCCCTTTTCTTTTTTTGTTTTTTTTTTTGTTCCTTCTTTCCCACGTGTGACCGTGGGTCTCCAAGGGGGCAGCCAGTAAAAGCTCCGGCAAGGGCAGAGCGGTGATCCGGCGGCGGCAGGCGGGCGAAGCGGGCGCAGCTCGCTGCTTTGGCTTCTGGGCGGCAATGTCCGGCAAGGGGAAGCTCGGCGGTGTCGCATGCAGGGGCGGGTCGCCGGCAAAGCAGGGCCGGAGGTGGCGGACGGAGATGCGGGCTCCGGCTCGGGTGTAGCGACGGGGACGGTGGTTCGGCAACGTGAGCTGTTGGGCGTCGGGGATGGGTTGCTGCAGAGGGGCTGCTGGTGGCGGTGTCCGGGACGGTGCTGCTGGCGTTCTGGTGAAGAGCAGAGCAGACGCGAGCTGTTGGGCGTCGGGGATGGGTTGCTGCAGAGGGGCTGCTGGTGGCGAGCGGGCTGAGGTGTAGTGACGGGGACGTGGTGACAGGGCGTCGTGGGTCGCAGGCGTCGGGTCGTGCGGAGGCAGCTTCTGGGCAGATCAGGCAGAGGCTGGCGAGTTGGAGGGAGCGTCGGCGAGGGGGGTTGGACAGGCAGTGGCGCGCGCGACCAAGGCGCGCGCAGGTCGCCGGTGGTGCGCTGGCGGAGCGGGGCTCAGGCGAGGCGGCTTCGGCTTCCGGTAACAGGGCTCGTCCGGGGATGGCTTGCGGGCGAGACGGTGGCGGAGGCGAAGGCGATGCTGGTGGTGTCGGACGGAAGTGTAGGCCCAGAGGAGGCTTCCCCCCTTGCGGGAAGATGAACAGTCGCGCCAAAAGGGGGCCTTCTTTCTTCCTCTTTTTTTTTTTACTTTTTCTCTCTCCTCCTACGTTCTTATTTTAATCTCCTCCCTTTCTCTCCTTTTCTTTTGTTTCTCTCTAACGAGCCTCTCCCATTTTTTTAATCAAAAGAGAAACCCCTCTCCCTCATTTTTTAATCGCTCGCCCCTTTCTCTCGATTCGTCTCTCCGTACGAGCTCTCTCCTTTTTTTTAATCACCTCCCCTTCTTTACGTCGTTCCTTCGTGTATTTATAGGCTTGAAAAGTTCAACTTACTGTAGCGTGAATAGGAGGCAGCCACTATTTCACGTCGTGCTTCTTCAAATACGGACGCCACCGCCTGACACTCTGCGGATTTTTTCTTTGCTTGTTGCTTACTTCAATCTTCAGCAGGTTCCATGCTTCTCCTGACAACCCACGCTTGAGAGAGAGAGAGAGAGAGAGAGAGAGAGAGAGAGCATATTATATAATATAGCTTCTCTGAGGGTTCCTCTTAAGTTCGCACGTCCGCCGAATTTGTGCATGCATGTGCGTGTGTTAATGAGGGAGAGACAACGGACGTGCAAGAACTTCCTTCCTCCCTTTTTTTTTTTTTGCTTTCGATCTTTTGCGCGTTTGGACAAGCGGAGAGAGAGACCGTCCCTTTTTTTTTTTTGAATATTATCGACTACAAGCCGCCGCGTCTTGTTGCCTTTTTAATACCGATGCGAAAAAAAACGACTTCATGAAATGCAATTTTACTTTTTTTTTCTTTTTATTTTTTATGCAATTAATTACTAAATGATTAGGCAAAATTTAGGTGTCAACATGCGTCGATGTTTCCTTTTTGATCTTGTCTAATTTATGTGTATGTTAACTCTATATCTCTAGTGGCTGCCGGTGTCGACAACGTGACCACAATAGAATTTCATTGGCAATGTCGCCCAAGTTCAATCAAGTTTGGCTTCCAATTGATAGTGAGCTCTTGCTCGACCGGGACATCGAGAGTTGGGCTTGAGCTCATGATCTCGCAATGAGGTTGCCTCCCTCTTCGTTCTCTTTGGATTTGACCATGGTCTCATAGTTAAGCGCAACATTAAGAGTCAGCCTTGAGCTAGTGAACTCACGGTGAGGTTGTATTGTAGTGCACAAGCGCAAAAGCATAGAGAAGATCGAGATTTTTGTTGGGGAGGGGGGGGGGAATGAGGGCAAGCAAGGGCAATGGCCCAGCCATGGTAATTAAACAACGCATCGGTCCTATGGTATATAGTGTCATCGAAAATGAAGAGAATATACAAATAAGCAAATTCATCATATTTTTACATGGTTACTTGGTGGACATAGATAAATTATTGTTGACACCTAAATTTTGGCAATCCGTTTAATTATTTATTAATTGCATTGAAAAATTAGGAATTATTTTTAACCTATAGCAAAAATATTTTTTATTAAATTGCATAGCATATAGGTATTAAGAGTATTCACATTGCCAGTAATAAAATTTATGTAAAAAATTAAAATTATTGATCCAAAAGAAAAAAAAAAGGGAGAGCGGAGCCGGGCCAAGGGCCTGCCCGGCCCCTTTTTTCTTTTTCCCTTCCTTTTTCACTTCTTTCCACCTAGGTCGGCCCGCTCCTTGTTTCCTGGCCCGGCCCCCATCTCCTTCCTTTTCCCTTTTCCTTCACGCCTCTAAAGAGAACAGAGAGCAGAGGAAAGGATGGCGGACGCGCGACAGAGGCAGAGGAGACAAGGGCAAGCGTCGTACTGGAGTTGGTGGTCGGGGGCAGAACGGCAGCGACCGCTGGCATGGCACGACGCCATACGCGCCGGCTGGAGAGCTTAAACGGGAGAGAAGGAGAGGGGAATTTTTTGGGCGTGAGAGAAGAGAGAGATTCGAGAAAGAGAGAGTAGCGAGTGAGAGTTCAAGCGAGGGAGGAGAGTTGGAGGGAGAGACCGCCGGCCAAAGCGCCATGAATCACCGCCGACGACCCGCCGTCGTGCCTCCTTTCCGGTGCCAAAACTCTAGTAAGCCTGACCCAGTGTTTGCCCTGTTTTTGGGCATGCTTGGCCGGAGCTCGCAGCCGTCTGGCTCACGCGAGCTCCGGCCCACGTCGTCCATGTTTCTTGTCTCTGTGTTCTTGTATGTTGATTGTCATAAGTCCTGGCGCGATTCGAGCTCAGCCAGTTCCTTTTTCTGTCGTTTTAGACAGTACGTCCTAACTGCTCGATGAAATGCTAAATTTAATCCGCTTTCGTGTTCTTGGTTCGGGGCTGAATCGACGTTCCCACGTGTTGATAATCTTATCATTTTCCTGCGATTTCGAGCTTGACGTTGTTCGGGGGCCGCCCGGGACTCTGTTCGCTTTGGCCCTGTCTGTTTTCTTGTTGTGTTGGTGCCGGCCAAGTGGTGTGGTCCTCGGCCCACGAGTGGCGGTCGGAGTGGACGACGGATGAAGGGTAGTGGCTCGGCGGCGCCTTGAGCTTTGGCCTAAGGCTTGTCTAAGAAATTCGGAGCTTCCGGTGAAGGCCATCGCTCGAGAAGGGGACGTCGTGAATAAGACGACGCGGAGAAGAAGGGAAGAAATAAAAGAATAAAAAAAGGAAACTTAAAAAAGAAACAAAAATTCGGATCAAATGGCTGGGCTTGAGCGTTGAGATGGGCTCAGTGGGTCTAATGAGGCTTCGACTTTGGTTTATTTCATTGTGAGTTGGGCTTAGTTTTTATATTTTATTTTGCTTTGGGCTTCGCCGGACTGGGCTCAATCGCTGAGCCCAGTCCAACAGTGAACCCGGGCCGACGAACCTGGTTGGTTATACCGGGGTCGGATTATTGCAAAATATCTTTTTTAAAAGAAAATCATTAAATATTTAGAAAAATTAGAAAAATTCTGAAAAATCAGAAACCTTTTGAAAAAGCTTTAAAATCGGTTTTTGTGTAGTTTCTTCTTAAAATGTGTGAAAATCCTTAATAAAAATTGTGCTGAAAATTGAATGACCTCTTAGAGCTTTTACACAAGATTTGAATGTTCTAAAAGACGAATGCTAGGTGGTTATTTGCGCATTTCTATTTCAATTGCCAATTGGTTGCGCACTTCCAAGATGTTGAAGTTGGTTTCCCTATAGCCTAATTAGGATTGACATATTTTCTTATTTCTTAGTATTAGATCCTAACTTTTCTTTGCAATTTATTTAATGCTTCCTTAGTTGCTAATTGTTATTTCAATTATTGTGCACCCACATGACCATCTCATATATTAGTGAAAAGGTTTAAAATCAATCTAAACCACCTAACAAACATATAAACAAGATTAGGTACTGCGCAAGGGCACTGGTGACTAATAAATAAGTTCTCATTCCTAGATTCTCTAGTTCCGTAAAAAATAAGGTATACTCTCTTGCCTCATTTGGTTTCTAACTAACCCAAATAGACTAATGGTGACTCTTCATTAGAAAATTCTTAGTGTCAATTGAAACTAAAATTGAACAACCCAATGTGATGAGCTTGGGAGAGCCTATACCTAATTAAGGGCTATAGGCTTGCTTTTTAGGCAATATCCATAAACCTGTCTTTTCCCCCCTTGGGCAAAAAAGGTAGATGGCGACAATTATAACTCCATACATCCATTTTCTACGATTTTTAAATATAGATATTGGTGTCATCATTAGAAATACACATAATAGATATGGGTAGGCAAACTAGATAGGGAAACCTTTGCACAATGATTTTCTCTACTAGTGAAAGAGTTCCAAGATGAAACGAGAAAATTGACTTAGCCACGTACTTGTCCTTCATAACTCGCCTTGATTGAGTATAATTTCCTGATTGCCTCGGTCATGTCCATTCGATCCGGCGGTGATTCCATTGAACATGCAACTCCAAGTTTGAATATGGAGATAATGCAATCTCTTATCTTGATTTCTTGTTGTTGATCACCAACTTCACTCCAAAGCCTTAAGTCTACAATGTCCATTGCTCGATCCGAAAGAGCCATTTGGACAAAACTATGGAGGTTAAGACTGTGCCCAAAGGCCTCTTCAGTTGGTCTCTTCCCGGTGAACATCTCCAACAATAGAATGCCGTAACTGTATGCATCCCCAAATGTGGAAACCCTGTTTCCCATGCCATACTCTGAAAATTTCGTCAAGATATTAAAAATGAAAGAATAGATATTAAAAAGGAAGGAATAAACACTTCTTCTTGAAGTTAATTGTTTAGAAAAAGTTTCTAAATCACATGGATTTTTGCTTGATGTCCATTTGCAAGAGTTTGCCAAGGACAGTTGTGAAGGCTTGCGTTGGTTGCATCCAACATAAGGTGATGGCTCGCAAACCTTCACTCACCTCACAATCGAGCTCAGTATTCATGACAAAGGCCAAGGGATCCTCTGTCGAAGCAAGGTAGAGGGTCCTAAAATGCCCTACTGGTTTTTTCTTTCATATCTCTTTGTTTGACTTTCGTTTAATTTATTGGCTATGGCTGATGTTTATCACCTGTCGGATGCTAAAGTGGTAAAAATTGTAATAAAAATTGGAATGCATCAACCATAGAGAAATGAGATTGTAGGATTTATAATGCACACAAAATACCAGTTAACAACATATGAACTCTTCTTTCTCCAAAACTACTATGTGCACCGAAAGTTATCAAATGTTTGCTAAACAAATTGCCTAAACATCAAGAGTGACTTTTTCCTCTAATAGGGTATAGGGGAAAACAGAAAAAAGAAGAAAAATATATGCAATGGAGGCCTCAGCGGAAACTATTTAGTGCACTTAGTACATGTATTAATTGAATTTAAACCGCCCGTTTTGATTGGACACACATAGAATGACACGAGGCTCATCATTTTCATGATCCAAATTCAGTTTAATACCTATACCACACTCTTTCTTTTCTACATGAAAGAATAGAAGAAAATGCCTAGAAGACCGGGGAAAAAGAAGAGACTTGGAGTGATTTATTATTGCTAATGGATTTGTACTTGTTAAATGCGTAAATTTGTCTAAATGTGCTCTAAACAAGAAGTTTAGGGGAGTGAAAGTTGGATAGAGTCCATCGTGTCGTAAATTAGTGTATTTTGTGTGATATTATCGTGCATTTATGGGTTTAAGACCTCCAGCGGATTCTGACTTAAATGTCATGTCATCTAAACATATTTTAGAAATATAGAATTATAGGTCAAGTCAAAAGAAATGGGTCCAACATGAGAGGGGTCAATTACTTATTGTCAAGACCTTAAGTCATGACTTACCACAGGTGAATCACAAGTTCTCGTCAACTTCTCGTACCATAACTGACTTTATGACAATCTTAGACACAACCCATTTTCACAGCATCAACATGGCATGAGATGGATTACAAATTATAGAGAGAAATTGTAAATATGGTAGGACACAACATGCTTAATCTATTTAGTGGCACGAATTCACAAGTTTTGATAAATTAATAAATAAAAAATCTCCATTCAATGATCAAATTTAAGATGATTTATTCTTGCCTTAATTTCAAATATGATTACAAAATGATACTATTATTCTTTTCATTCACAAAGATATGTATTTTCTTTTTCGATTGAAGTTATTAATAGAAGAAAGGGGAAATTGTGGTGTGAGAAAGAGGTATTAGAGTATACGATGCATAAAATAACATCAAGGATATTGTTTATTCAATACTTTTAGCATTGTGTCATGTTACTATCACAATCAATCGAAAACTAATCAAGAAAATATGATAGATCCGTACCAGGAGGCACATAACCAATGGATCCTCTGACTGCGGTTGAAGTTGAACTACCCTGGTCCTGAACTCCTATGGCTTCAACAGACATTGTTGAAATGATCTTTGCCAGCCCAAAATCTCCAACTTGAGCCACCATGTCGTTGTTCAGAAGCACATTACTTGGCTTTAGATCTCCATGGACAATTGTTGGATAACAACCCTTGTGGAGATATTCGATTGCAGTAGCTATGTCAATGGCAATTTGTAACCTTTGCACTAGTCTCAGATTTCTCGATTCGCCACGCTCATCATCTCGTCCTATAGTCTCAGGATGTAGCCACTCCTCCAAGCTCTCATTAGCCATGAACTCATATATTAGAGCTTTGAAGTCATTGCCACGAAAGTCCACGCCTGAATAGACACTTAGTAATTTCACAAGGTTTCGGTGTCTAATGGCTCCTAGAGTTTGACATTCCGAGAAAAAGCTCCTCAAAGCACCTCTTTGTGTTAAATGGAGCACCTTCACTGCCACCATGGCACTGCCATCAAGAATCCCCTTATAAACTGTGCCGTATGTCCCTTTACCAATTAAATTGGTTTCGGAGAATTTGTCGGTCGCTCTAAGGAGTTCTTCATAAGAAATCCTCAATAATTGGTGCTCCAAGGAAAATGACGTTGAGGCATCGGTTCTTGTCTGCTTCTTTTTGTTGTACCAGAAGACAGACATCAACAAAAAAGCTGAACATAACAAGCTGATAGCTACCACAACTATCATTGTTGTAGAAGACTTGTTAGAGCTTGGTAATTTACAAAGAGGAAGCTGCAAACCTGGAACACCTCCACAGAGTTCACTATTTTCGGAAACCGATACAGCACTTACATTAAGAAAAACTCCACCCTCCGGAACTTGTCCTTCTAGTTCATTGAAGGACAAATTCAAGTACTTGAGCAGTGAGAGCTCTGTGAGAAAGCTCGGGATTGGACCAGCAAAATTATTATTGGAAAGGTCCAGCTCTTGTAGACCCCTTAATGGACGTAAACCTTTGGGGATTTGACCATGAAAAGAATTAGCTTCTAAGTAAAGCCATTCTAATCTCAAGCAATCACTGATGGAGGCTGGAATTAAGCCGGTCAATCTGTTATAAGACAAATCTAACTCAGCGAGATTTATTAAAGAGCGGACTTGCAATGGAAGAGATCCACTTAATTTATTATGTGCTAAACTGAAGATGATCGACAAGGAAGAAAGGCCCATAATTTCGATTGGAACCGAGCCAATTAGGCTATTGTTCGAAAGATCGAGCGTGATTAATTGCTTGCAGTTCCCGAGACTTTGCGGTATGAAGCCATGGAAATTGTTGGTGGCAAGGTCAAGGAAATATAATGATGTTATGTTACCAATCGAAGACGGTACCTCTCCAGTAAACATGTTTCTGTACAAAGAAAGCCTCTGCAAGCTGTGAAGTGCTCCGATGGAATCGGGAATGCAACCGGTTAGAAGATTATTTTCTAAACTCAAGACAGACAGGTTGTAGAGATTTCGGAGGGCTGAAGGAATGGTTCCTTTGATGCGATTATTTGCCATAAAAATCCGCTTGATGCTGGTGGAGAGATTGGAGATGGATGTCGGCAACCATCCATGGATCAAATTCGATTCCACCGTGAGAGTATCTAACCTAGAACAATTAGCTAAAGAAGAAATAAAACTTAAGTCATCCTGCAATTGGTTAAGACCCAAGACAAAAAATTTGAGGCCCTTTAGCCTTCCCTGGGTTTTCGGTATCGGGCCATGGAAACTGTTGTTGTAAAGCAAAAGTTTCTCAAGGCTGGTGGCATTCGTTAACGATGGCGGAATTGTCCCGGTCAACAAGTTATGGGAGGCTCCAAGGTAATGCAAAGAAGGAAGAGTGGTGCCGATATCAGAGGGAAAGCTTCCCCGCAATTGGTTCCAACCGACAAAGAAGATATGAAGGGAGGAGATGTTAAAAATCCCTGGTGGAATCTCGCCAGTTAGTTTGTTCAATCCTAGTTGGAGAAGTACCAACCTCTCAAGTCGGGAAAATTCCTTAGGTATTTCTCCATGAAATGCATTTTCTCCTAGGGAGAGTTCTAGTAGCTGCGAGAGGTTTCCGATTGAAGGTGGAATAGGACCTACAAGTCTGTTCTTAGCCAAGTCCAAAATTTCAAGCCTTGGTAAAGAACCAAGATTGGAATGAATTCCCCCCACAAGTTGGTTATCTATGAGATTCAAGGTGCAAAGGTTCAAGCAGCGAGAAAGATTTGAGGGTATCAACCCACCAAATGAGTTGTTACTGAGAATGAGATGACGGAGCTGAAGCAAGTTTCCGATCTGCGATGGGATTTCGCCGATGAAGCTGTTGTTCTGTAAATCCATAACTCTCAGGAAAGATAGATTACCTACGTGAGGAGATAGGAAGCCTCCCAAGCCATACGATCTTAAGATTAGGGATGTGACCTTGCCCGGATGCGTTTTGTTGCACAAAATGCCATGCCACTCACAATGATGGATAGAATCATTCCAAGAGCTCAACACTCCAAATGGGTCTTTGTGTATCGCATTTTTGAAGGAGGCTAGTGCGAGCTGATCCGTTTGGTTTTGCAAACAAGCACCGGGGCTTGTCATTGAGCTCCAACACCACAAGAGGGCAGATTTGAGTATGAGAAATAGTAGTTTCCCCATCTTCTCTAGTTACCCGCTTTCAATCTTAGCTCTATTTAACACCTCCGTCCCCTGCACAATTCACTGTTTGACTAACAATTAGTTCCGTATGAATGCCAAATCTGGTGTTTCGAAATTAATGGAAATTAAATAACTATGCGTGAATAATTAAGATCAATATGAGAAAAGTATATTTGCCATACAGTTTTGTGTAATCTTAAGAAGAAATAATGGTGGAATAGAAAATTAAATTTCCTTTAGTTGATCTTGCCACATTTACCTATTTTCCCTTTTTATTGTATTACTCCACTTGTTATTTAATGACATGGGCGTGCCACATAGCTTGCCATTTCATTTGGCAAGAAATTCTAGTAAAGACTTGGTACGTGAAGTGTTATTGCATTTCAACGTCTTCGCTTGTTTTCACTTCTACCACAAAAACAATAAAAGAGAAATGTCAAACAGACTAAGATTGTTTAAGAATGTTGGTATAATGAGTGATCTGATATTTTGTTTTTACTTATTGAATATGGCTTATTATCTACTATAACATATGGTTTAGAATATTACTATTGTCCAACGGGAAACATCTTATAAAGTCGAGGACAGAGAAAGCAACATTGAAGGTGATGAGAAGGAACTGAGTGAAGAGGATACTAAATCAATAACAAAAACAGAAAGTTCCATATAAAGGACAAGTTGGTGCCCCATATTCCACGAAGTCCATGCAGAAGAGTGAAGACTGAACAAAAGAGAATGCTGCTTATTAGCTTAAGGCTCCGTTCGTTTCGCAGAAAATAATTTTTGAGAAAACATTTTTCGGATTTTCCGGCATTCATTTCACAGAAAATGAATTCCTTGAGAAAAATGTTTTCTATCAAAGGAAAAAAGTCTTTCAAAGTAGGGGAAACTGTTTTCCACTTTTGAAAACTGAAAAATATTTTCCTCACTTGATCTCTTTTATCTCACACCTCTACAAATCCTCACTTCCTCCTCTCATTTCTTCTTATTCTTTTCTTTTTTTATTCGAATTATTTTTTAATTTTCTTTTTCCTTTTTATTCGAATTATTTTTAATTTCTTTTTTCTTTTCTTTGTTTCTCATCTTCTTCTTTCTTGGCTAGTCGTCGGACCAGGTGAACCTCAAGCTCGTCAATCTCAAACTTGCACTCATCGATCTGGCGAGCCTCGATTGACACTCACACTTGCCAATCTGGTGAACGGAAAATATTTTTCTTACTGAACACTGAAAAATATTTTCCGAAACATTTTCAAGTTTTAGCCCAACACCAGAAAATATTGTCATTTTCCTGGAAAATGATTTCTGGAAAAATATTTTCAGGAAATGACCAATTTTCCACGAAAAGAATAGATCCTAAATATTACTTTCTCTTTCCTAAATACCAAAGGCCGAAGACTGAACAAATTGGTGCCTCATGTACACCATCAATTACGAGAGGATTGAGAAGTCCATGGAAACGAAGACCGAACATTCCGTCAAATGCGTCTTGTAAGCCAGCGGCAATTATCCCGAAAAGAAAAAGAAGAACGGAAAATGACTTATGGGAAAATATTTTTTTTGGAAAATGACTTCTGGAAAAATATTTTCAGGAAATGACCCATTTTCCACGAAAAGAACAAATCCTAAATATTGCTTTCTCTTTCCTGAAGATCGAAGGCCGAAGACTGAACAAATTGGTGCCTGATGTACCACGTCAATTACGAGAGGATTGAGAAGTCCATGGAAACGAAGACCGAACATTCCATCAACTACGTCATGTAAGCTGGCGGCAATTATCTCTTTTGACGCTTGCGCTCGCCAATCTGGTGAACAAAAAATATTATTTTTACCGAACACCGGAAAATATTTTTCGAAACATTTTCAGGTTTTAGCCCAACACTAGAAAATGACTTCTGGGAAAATATTTTCAGGAAATGACCCATTTTCCACGAAAAGAACAAATACTAAATATTGCTTTCTCTTTCCTGAAGACTGAAGGCCGAAGATTGAACAAATTTGTGCCTCATGTACACCGTCAATTACGAGAGGATTGAGAAGACCATGGAAACGAAGACCGAACATTCCGTCAAATGCGTCATGTAAGCTGGCAGCAATTATCTCTTTTGACGCTCGCGCTCGCCAATTTGGTGAACAAAAAATATTTTTTTTACCGAACACCGGAAAATATTTTTCGAAACATTTTCAGGTTTTAGCCCAACACTAGAAAATATTGTCATTTTCCTAGAAATGACTTCTGGGAAAATATTTTCAGGAAATGGCCCATTTTCCACGAAAAGAACAAATACTAAATATTGCTTTCTCTTTCCTGAAGACCGAAGGCCGAAGACTGAACAAATTTGTGCCTCATGTACACCGTCAATTACGAGAGGATTGAGAAGACCATGGAAACGAAGACCGGACATTCCGTCAAATGCGTCATGTAAGCTGGCGGCAATTATCTCTTTTGACGCTCGCGCTCGCAAATCTGGTGAACGGAAAATATTTTTTTACCGAACACCGTAAAATATTTTTCGAAACATTTTCAGGTTTTAGCCTAACACTAGAAAATATTGTCATTTTCCTAGAAAATGACTTCTAGGAAAATATTTTCAGGAAATGGCCCATTTTCCACGAAAAGAACAAATACTAAATATCGCTTTCTCTTTCCTGAAGACCGAAGGCCGAAGACTGAACAAATTTGTGCCTCATGTACACCGTCAATTACGAGAGGATTGAGAAGACCATGGAACGAAGACCGAACATTCCGTCAAATGCGTCATGTAAGCTGGCGGCAATTATCCCGAAAAGAAAACGAAGAACAGAAAGAAATGGAACAAGCTAATGACATATATAACCATAATTATAAGGAAGACTAACAATATTTGAGACAAGTATGATATCCTAGCGGGCCCTTCTCTCTTTCGACCGTTAAATGGGACTGACTCTTAAAAATTAGCCTTCGTCTTAGGGCTCTCTGGCCTTAGGAAAAAAATTTTGATCTAGAGGACCGATTTAGAATGACAAGTGGAGAGTATATTTACTGAATCGATTCATCTTATCTGATCATGATCGGAATTCTATAATTCCAATATCAACAGGTCTCTGTGAGAAAGATTTATAAGAACATTGGAGAATAGAAGTTCGGGAAATTTTTTCTTCTCTGGACTCTGTCTTTTATTCAAACATCACATCCCCTTAGGTAGCTAAGATTAAGGATAATAATACAAACATTTTCATGATAAAGAAGGGAATATTACAGGATTAACAAAAGCTGAAAAAGGTCAGTACAAACTAAATAATAAATGGTACAAACTCAATAGCACGACAAAACTTATAACTTTAACATAGTGGTCATGTGAACTCTAATAGATTCATTTACTTATGGACAGGTTCATGATTTAGGTCGAGATTGGGATCTTTGTCAGAGTTAAATATCCGGTTACCTTGTGTCTTCAAGATAAGATTCTCCAAAGTTCCCTAGGTTTTGGCTGAGTCCGCTCATACTCATCTAATGCCTAGTGGATGGCATCCTTGGCAGCATGATATCCATGGGAACCATCCCATGGCATTTCTTCTTGATAAGTACTAAGTAGCAAAAACTTCGGAACAATTTGATTCTCTTCACTTAGGATCCTCTGAAATTCTTGCTATTATCTATGAATTTCCCTGAAACTACAACCATAAGATTTCTATAATTTAACAATGGGATAGGGACAATTGATTTGTCCTAGTAGTCCTGAGGTTTGAAGTCACCATTTCTATTGAAGAAAAATAGTAATATGAACTTAGTTTGACATCAATTCGGTAGAGAATAGGTTTTGCCAACTCGGAAAAGGGTGAAAGCACTCAAGAACTTCTGCAAAATGCATACAATAATTTTAGTAAAAACCTTCAATAAGAATGGCAGTAATGATCCTACAGACAGTTGCTATAGGGATTTCAATGGCTGAAGTATAACTATAAAACGGATACCAATTGAACCATCTTAACTCCTCTGGAAAATTGGTGATGTTGAATGTGAAGACACGGATAAGCGGACAGTATGGATTAATCTCAAATGTTATGAGATTTAAATCTTCATATTGCTATCTTCAATTGACATTCCCCAAAGAGAGGATACGTATTTCTATAGATTTATCTGGGAAGGACAAGCTGAAGTGTTTTAAGT
The DNA here is from genome assembly GCA_007663325.1 of Eucalyptus pauciflora. Taxonomy (NCBI): domain Eukaryota; kingdom Viridiplantae; phylum Streptophyta; class Magnoliopsida; order Myrtales; family Myrtaceae; genus Eucalyptus; species Eucalyptus pauciflora. The sequence goes on along the minus strand of VMYD01000136.1, from coordinate 176,686 downwards.
GGCATATCTCCCTAGTGGGGTTCTTTTCACCCTTCCCTTAATTGGTCAAATGTGAACATGTAAAAGGATGAGAAGTATTTGGGTCTTGTAAGAAGATCTACAGGGATGTTCTTCTCTCCTTTGATATGTTTGGTTTCAAAAGAGCAATTTAAAAACCATTCTACCCATTGAACAAATTGAGGATGAGAAACTGCTTTTTGGCTTTAAACTTCATCACATGGGAAAGGATGACTTTTCATTTCAACAAAGAAATGATAGCCAAATAATTAAAATTAAAATTTTTTAGTTTCATATTTGATGGCAAAGGTTTCTTTGAATGTAGAGTGGTAGTGAAGTTCGACAAGCGAAAGTAGTCCACTTTTATATTCATAAATGTACCGCTTTCCGTCAATTTCTTAGAGCAAAACTGCTATCCAATATTTTTCACTAGCATTCATTCGCAAGATTCACTTGCCATCAATCAAACGGAACTTGTAATGGGGAAGGATGCAACAGTTTCTCCTTTGACACCTCAACTGCACCAGTATGCTCTCTTTTCCATGGGAGTGGACTCTTCTTCAAGACCTTTTGCAAGGGATGCATAAATTTAGAGACTTTTGGGACGAAATGTCTAAGATAAGTGACAATTCTAAGAAACGGTTGAACCTGTTAATAAAAAACATTCTAATCAGGAAACTTCAAGAGTTCCTGGCCAATATGATCACCATGGTAGTATGTCCGTTGGACTTTTATGAGTCTAATCAAGTTTAGATTATGTAAGTCCCACATGGAAATTAACTACTCCAGTTGAGAATTACGATGCACTAGATTGACATGAATCTAATGCATTTTACAATGTTGCCCCAACATATTAAGTATAGATGAGCATGGTTCTCGAGTAGAACTTGAAACTTAATAATTGAATTAGTGGGAACTTGTCCGGTTTTAGATCTTAAGATATGCATGGTAAGTTTCAAATTCCAAAAATTGGAGAATCTATTTCGATTAGTAAGTACCAGGTTCTAAGTTAGTGGAACCTAAGTCAGGAACTTGGAACCTAGAACCTGAAATAAGTTTTTGTATTTTTCTTGGTTTATCTATTCGAGCGATCTTGCGATATTCCATAATATTTGATAATGAATGTACAATCTGAAACTGCTAGTCCGAACTTCTATTTTATGACTAAGACTTTTACTTTGTTAATGTTTCATATTTTTCATGTGTCTAAATATAAATTATAGATAATGAATTGTAACAACAAATGGTGATTATTAAATATGATAATTCACTATAATTGTTCAACTAATAATAAAGAGGAACCCAGTTAAACCTTGGAGCCAACCATGGAACTTGTGACAAGCTAGGTTCTAGGTTCTGGAAAATGAAGAACTTGTTCCAACGGGTACGTTTCAAGTTTCAGGTAGAATATGTACAGAATCTGAAATTGCTCACCCCTAATATAAAGTGTGTAAACATGTAATGTTTTAGTGGGCATGGTGAAACAAGTATTTCAAAAGTAATGCTACATGTACTTCACTAGAAATTTCTTACTAAATGACATGGTGGCTATGTAGCTTACGCCATATCATCAAAGAGGTGTGAAGTCAGCAATCAAACTAAAGATTATATTAAAAAGGTGAAATAAACATAAATGGGGTAGGATCAATAAAACAAAATTTAACTTTATATTGTTATCTTTCTTTTCAATGTTGTAAGAAATGTCCTCTCAAACATCCTCTCAAGCTGCCACTGAGATATGGTGGACACTCCTTCAAGTTCTTCACATCTTTCGAATGCAATTTCGGCCATAAAGGTATTGAACATATTTGAACTTTATAAGGATGATCAAACAGATTTTAATTTTGAAGATGATCTACATACAACTTCTAAATGATTCAAGGGGTTCAATTTCATACTATAAAATTTAGGGAAAATCTCAAATAATGACCTGAAGTTGAGCCATTTTCTCAAAAAAGAACCCAAAATGGACACTGTTTCAAATAAGGACCCGGAATGGCTAACTTACTCTCAATTAAGGACCTGAATTTCTAATTTTATTCACAACCAGGGGTACTTTTGTCCAAGAACATTGTTGTTTATTTTTTATCTCTCTTTCTTCATTTTTCTCACTCTTTACATCACCTCCATTATCAACCCCTCAATGACTATTTGTATCATCTCGTTGTATGATCAAAATTGGGTTTTCTTTAATACGAGCCATTACAACGTAGTCTAACTCGTTCAAAATTTTAAATTTCGCTCCTCAAAATGGTTTGTAGACAATTCCACGAAGCCGAAATGAGCTTTAAAAAATAAGTTCTTTTTATTCCAACATTCATTGTGAATTCTAATCTCAAAGCCATAATATGAATATGCTTTTGCTGAGACTCAACTTCTTGTCCAATTCCCAAACTATGCAACTAATCCCTTTGGCGACGTATTTATCTCACCTCGAGAATGCATCAAACTCCACTTATTCCGAGCCTTCCGCTAACCCAGCAATTGCAATTTTTTGTGTTGTTTTTGGTCCAGCTTGCCAACAACAGAGTAGTAATATCCAAGCATCGCTAGATCGTCTTATTTGACTAACTTATGCCTCTATTCAATTAACACTTGGTGATCAACAATTTCACGCCAAAGAACAATTTTGTTGTGGTGACTATTTCAACCTCGGCAAGAGTTTGCCTCAATTTCAAATTTGGGTTTGCCTCTCTTACGTAAATTCAATCTTTCAAAGATCTCCCTTCCCCTTTTGCAATTCCAATGGCTCCTTTCAATAATCCCTAGTCTGGAGACACCCACTCACACTCTTGCCATTCTCATTGACACAGCTCTTCTCCTCAATCGATATCCCATCTTGAGATTGATCATTAGTCGTATTTGACATCATTAATTGTAAAAATTGTTGTACTTCGTTGCCTCATTGCCGCCATTGACAAGTCCTATTCGAGCTCTCGACCTCATCGACCACTGCCCCTAATAGAAAATCTAGCATCGTCGTCGTCAATTTGAGGTCAATCCGAGCTTTAGGTTGAGCACAAGCGAGCCAAGATTTGATGTATCTTGAGGAACTGAGGATTTTAGCATCCGAGAAGGTGACTAGTAGCAAATAACTCCAATCCGACTTCTTGTCACTAGGACCAAGTACGTGATGACATGAAGTTCACGAGGTCGCTAGTATGGGCCCTGATTATGGTGTTGAAGGAGGCAATGTAGAACAAAGGAGGAGGTGTGAGGAAGATGAAGAAAGAAAAATAAAATAAAAGAAAAAATGTTATTGGACAAAACTACCCCAAGCTGTAAATAAGACTGAAAGTTCGGGTCCTTATTTGAGACAAAATTAGCCACTTTGGGTCCTTATTTGATATGGTGTCCACTTTGGGTTCTTTTTTGAGAAAATGAACCCACTTCAGGTCCTTATTTGAATTTTTCCCTAAAATTTATAGTAAACTATTTTGAAATGTCTGGGGTCACATGACGGATAAGTTGGTGCCTCATATTAACAATGACCCTCCTCCGGATGACCTCTAGAAAAATGAATAAAACCCTCCTTTAATGATAGTTTAATGATATTTACTCTGTCAATATGGACACACAAATCATGATCACAAATCAACTAACTTTTTTTGTGTAATAATATTGTTTTTCTCCTTTTCCAAAAGGAAAAGATTTTCCACAAAATCTATTTTTGAATGGAAAAGTCATCCAACAAGCTTGTTTTTTTCCGGCCGAATGAAATAAATTTTGGTGTCTTTTCAATCTAGAAATGTGAAAGCAAAGCAAAAGGATTTTAAAATTATAATTTCTTCAATCGCGATGTGATGTGCGAGGATCATGATCTTGATCTGAGGCGAAAATCATTTTTTGTTTTTCTCAAGTGCGATGCATTGTGCAGTTAGTCCAATGCATTTCGTGGTCAAGGCATCAAAAAAGCACTTGGGAATTTCCTTCCGGCCCTCAAAAGAAATGTACGTCAATCATGGGGAAAGCTTTTTCGCTTTCATACGGAAAATAGATTGCGTCCCGTGCACTTCGATTCAAGAAAACTAGGAGCGATTTTCGCATTAGAATAGACTAAGGGTGCATTTGTTTGTATTTATGTTCTTTTTTTGTTCTAGAGAACAGAAATAGAAAAAACTATTTTTGTTCCGGGGAACAGTTTTTGAACAAAATAACGCGTTTGGTAAACTTGTTCCAGGAATAAAAAAAGAACAGAAACATGTTTGGTAATTTTGTGTTCTTTTTTTGTTTCTTTTAATTTTTTAATATTTTTATTTTATTTTTCATTTTTTTCTTTCTTTTTCTTTTTTCTTTTTTTCTTCCTTGTAGCCATCACCGGCGTTGGCCATGGCCGGCGACTGGCCGACGAGGGCCGGCGATGCTTCGGCGAGGTCGCCGGCCCTCGACGGCGTCGTCGGCCCTCGACGGTGTCACCGGCCCTCGACGGCCAATCGCCAGCCATGGCCGAGGCCGACAACTGGCCAAAGAAAAAAGAAGAAGAAAAAAAAAAGAAAAAAAAAAGAGAGGAGAGAGAAAATTGTTCTTAAAAATTGTTCCAGAAACAAGAAACGCGTTTTTCTTGTTTCTTGTTTCTGTTCCAAATGTGTTCCTGGGAACAAAAAAATAGATTTGGAACAAAAATGCAAACAAATGCGTTTCTGTTCTATTTTTGTTCCCCGGAACAAAAAAACAAAATTTTTCTTATAAAAAAAAAAAAGAACATTAACAAACAGGCCCTAATTGATTCACTTATGCTTTGGGTTAAAGTTTTCTCCTCTACGTTTGATTGTTTCTTTTGGATTTTCAAACGAAATTGTTTTGAAGTCCAAGTCAATTGTGAGTCAAGCACCAAAAGCTGAAACTTCAAGGTCAAGTAGCCAAGCTGTAATTTCTTTTAACTTATGTTTGCATGATAGCCAAATCCGAAAATATATAACGTTTGAGTAAAATATTTATTATGGGTTACGATTGGAAATTTATTGATAGCTTCCAAAAATATTATATGTTGCCTTCTTCATTGAGGTTAGAGAAATGCTAAATATACTAGGAATATGCATTAAATCTTCTTTATTAGATGATCCGTGAAGTTTCCATTGGTCGATTGCATGAAACCTACAAGCTTATTTCGAGTGCTCACACTTTTATTTCCCTTTCAAATTATCTCCTGGAGTATTATCGCATCGTTCATTTTTAATAAACTTATAATGCAATTGCTTGCTAGTGGAGGGAATAAGGGGCGTCTAGTCCTATCCATTCTTAGAACTAGTAGTCGCAATTTCATATGATGGGAATGCTCCATGAGATAAAACATCAAAGATTAAGCTGGCGGGTTTTGGCCAGTGCCAAACTTGCCCTCTGGTATTTTCGGCCTAATCACATGGACTATGTCTATTTTTTTTAAGCAAAAAAAATTGAGCTAAATAATAGACAAATTGGAAACACACAGAGAAAATAATTCCACAATTTTGTACTATTTAACTTTAAACGTGTCATAAGATGCTTTTCTTTATCTGTTTTGAGCCTCATTTTCTCTTCCAATATTTACAAAATTTGTATTTCAAGGTAGATAAACTAAAAAAGATATTTGATCAAATTAACTATAATGAATTATTGGGCCGACTATGCAAGCACTCGCCGCCAACGGAAGCATTGGACCGTTAGTCGTAGTTTGCCCTCTCGCTCACCCACATCTTCATAGCATCTACGGCACTCAGCTCGTCGAAGCCCTCGGCTAGGTACTCGTCATATGGGTTTATCGAGTGATCCCGTTCGCAGCCACTGGCAGCACACTTGCTAGCATATCCTTAGGCGTAGACCACGACGGTGTTGTTCCACGTGAGCAAGGCCACCCCGACCACGGCGCGGGCTGCGTTTTGCGTGTCGACAAAGTCCTAGTGGATGCTTTGGGCTAGTGAGGTTTCGATAGTGACAAAGATAGAAGGTGAGGTGAGGGCTCCCTTAAAGGAAGCCATAATAGGCCAATTTAAAGGGGCAAAAAGATATTGGAAGTATTAAAAGCTTCGTGTAATACTCAGTTTAGTCCCAAAAGTTTTTGTCAGTCTCCTTCGACGATTCCAATCCACAATGTTGCTCCTGTGATCTCCTTACTCAGATTCGACCCCCATTTACTCATTGGATATTTACGAATTTCGTTGAATTTGTGATTTAGGTTTAAAATTTGGGAATTTCGTTGAATTGGCGATATAGGGTTTGAAATTGGGGCAAAGCTTGTAGACAGTGTCGTTTAGGGAATAATATGCTGACTGGGCATGTCGACGAGTCATGCCAGTTGGTGATATCAATAAAATATGACCATGTAGGATTTCTAGTGACCCAAATCAAAATTGACATTGAAATGATCGTTTTTTTCTCAAAAAAGTTGCACTTAAGTAACTTGAAAAAAAAAATTAATATTAAAGTGAGCACCATAAGAGACTTTTGACACTTTTTATGTCATTTTACCAAGAGATTGAGGGTGTCTGTGATGGTGATGATGATGATGAGTACAATTGAGAAGCACGAATCTGCCTATTGCAATTGAGAAGCACCTCTATTAAAAAGGGACTAGGACACTTGACTTAGAAACAACTAAAATTAGAAAACCTTAAACTATGAAATATTAAACTAGACAGCATAAAGTTAGGAAATATCAAATTAAAACAAAAAAAAAAAGGAAATCTAGTCATATTAGGAAATCTATTCAAAATAGGAAACCAACTTAAAATTGGAAACCGACTGTCTTCCTCTTGTCGAACCACTGCAAGGCCAGCGACCACTGCCATGGAACCTTCGACCAGTGTTCGATTTAGCTACCGTTCTGCTATCTAGGTTTTCTAACCTAACAATGCATTACTGCCGGCGTGAAGCAAACCTAGTAGCCGATTGGGCTGCGAAGGCCCGCAACTCAGTTTCGGCTCATCAATTAATGTCAGCCCATAACTGCATCCTTTTTTTCCCGTATGTTTTGCTTGATCTAGTTTATGCTGATGTCTTATCTTCAGGTTGTAAACTTTCCTTATATTGAATGCAACAAGTATGTTAGACCAAAAAAAAACTTCAAATTGGAAACCTCTGACTCAGCTACCTGAGTCTTTATTGTTCAATCATCTTGAAACTTCATCTTAAATGTGTTGCAACCTTAGTCAAGGGGAACTATCAAAAGAAAGCTAACGGATTAACCAAATAGGACCGAAGATTCCTCACAAGGCAACCGCTCACACTTAGTGCAAATTCTCACAAACGCTTCCAACTGCAACTTGGATTCTCAATATTTATACAAGGCATTCAATTTATTTAGGAGCCACCACTAGTCAATTATCGATTAGACACCAAATAAAATGCGGGAGCATATTTTACTTCTACAAACTAAACATTTATGAATGCGGGGACTTTTTTATGTAGATTAATCTAACGCGCTTTCAATACATTTCCTCTATATTTTCTAAAATGTTTTACATGCTATCTTTTAGCTACGTTACTCATAAACCACTAAAGTGTGAGAAATGCTTATGCATGTGCACAAACGATAGTGTAGTACTCAATAATCCAAACACTAAATAAATTATTAAAATAATTAAAGAATCTAAAATGCACGTGCAAGCAAAAGCGAATCCTTATATATTACCAATTGAAACAAAGGTTCTACAAACTTAGATTTAGGAAACAAACATGCAAAAGTTAAAATCATTGTAGGCGGCAACGTAGATCACCTCTCTTGATAAAAATTGTGAATCATAGAAAGAGGAAATTTTTGCAGGCCAAATAGAAATGGGAAAATTCTACAAAAGTAAGAGACTGTATATAAAGAGTCATATATATGAAGTAGTATGAATTTGAGTCCAAATAGAATAACAAATTATTTTTATCCGGTGTTTGGAGATGTCCTTTAGACCAACTGTAACTGACCTTTTGACCCGACCCCACCTCCTCCATCGCCTAACCCAATTGACCGTAATGACCATTAAAATCGTCGACCTCCTTTGACAATGTATCGCTATTAGTTTGTCCTAATTCAACCTCATTATCTGGCCCACCTCCTTTCCTGTTTTTGCCACTATAAATGACAACACCTATTGCGACATTCCCGGAGGAATTGAATGGATTACTAAGCACAATGCTTAGTATGGACTCCCCACCCAATTTATCTTATCTATCAGAGACGGAACTAATTGATTTTTAGTCAATTAAACACTCAAGTAAATTGCGGGAGTACATTTACTTTAGCAAACCAAAAATTCATGAGTACGGGGACTCGGAACCTTTTCTCTTTATTTTGAAAATATTTTGCATGTAACTTTTGCTGATTTTTGTAATATTACGACACTAACATATAAAATATGACTATGCAAATGCACAAATGAGAAAATGACATCAAATGTCCATAACCTTGAATAAATTATAGAAAAAATTCAACGACCTAGACGTACTGAAAAAAAAACATGTTATTATCCGTTTCCGCAAGGTTTTATAGTTAGAGTAAACAAAGGAAGATTGGCATGAACCAGAAGCAAAATGTTGCGGGACGCAACTAGAAGGATGCAGCAGTAGTAACCAGCAGCAAATAAGGGAGATGATAGCGTAGCAGCAACAGCAAACGGTAGCAAAGCAGCGACGAACAACAGCAAAAAACAATAAATAATAGCGAGCGGCGATAAACAGCAGTGAGCAGCGGTAAACAGCAGCCGCAAATGGCAGGAATTGACGACGAACAGCAGTAACGCAGCAGCAACAAACAGCAGAAATTGACGACAATCAGCAGTAACGCAGCAGTGAACGGCAGCACTGTAACAGTGAGAAGCGACGAGGAAGGGCAGCACGGTGACGGCAAGTGTAATGTTTCGGAAGTAGTAGCAATTGAGGTCTTTAGTGATGGCAGGGCTTTGCAGACGCTGCTGGAAACTCACCCAAGGACCGAGGACTCGAGAAATGGACTGCGTTGTGGTATGTGCAAGGGACCACAGCATCGTGAGATCGCTGAAAAGTTAGTATAGTGAGAAATGATGTGAGAAAACTCATGATCCCACTGTAGGCCGTCAAAAAAGAACGGCAACCCAAGACCGACATAGCTAGAAGATCGAAGATTTGTGTACCTGATTTTAGATCCATGATTTGTTGAAGCAAAACGACAGCAATCCGTGCCTTCAATGTTGAAGATCTTCACCCCTATGACCCTCAATACCCTGGTTCGATGAGACCGCCTCTCACTAGAGTTCCTTATGTGAGAGAGTAGGTGTATGCATGTTTGAATCGCAATCGTGAGGGCTACTCAGCCTATTTATAGAAATTTGGACAAGCCCTCTAATCATAGGCTGGGCCCAATTCGGCCCACACAAGCCAGGCCCATATTCGATTGTTAAGAACCTTTATATCCCACTTTATTAGATCAACTCCGTAAAACGGATAATCATAATCTTAATTAATGTGGCCCATATCAAGAAAATTCTTACACCCACTGCTTTTATCCCCTCCTTTTATAATGGCTCCAAGCATCTCTTTCTATGGGCAATTTTCTTAGTTCCCTTTTCTCATTGCCTTGATTCACGGTCTGGCAAATTTGCGCACGATTTCGTGGCTGGCTTAATCATTTCCTCTCTGGTCCTCTAATCAGCCTCGAACGCTTTGATTCCTTCCTTTTTTTTTTATCAAATTTTCTGTTTTCTTATTCATGGATTTTCCCGGCTCTTGATCTTTCAACGTTCAAGATTGACCAAAAATTTGGCTCCTCACCCACAGAGATTTGAATATCTGTCAAAGCAAGAATGGCAGACCAGAATTCCCACCTTCCTCGCATAATCAATCAAATTGATCCCCTCTTGTTTTCCTTTCATATATCATTCAGCTGAATGATTTTCCGCAAAGCATTGCCCATTTGTCTATTGTCTTCCTTTCGTTTTACTTTCTTCCTTTCATTTTACTTTCTTCCTTTATTTTACCCTGCTCAATTGCTGTGCCTTAAAATGAGAAGATACCCCCACGATTTTCTCCTCTAGACTAGCTGAAATATGCTAGGTTGATTGGTTCCCTCTAAAAAATTCCGCTTTTGTCCAGAATCAAGCAAGTATGTGGCCAAATATACTCTGTAATCAACCGCGGATATGTGCTCTCTTCCGAGATTAACATGCCTTAGCAAGTATATCTCCAGAGTATATTTCTTTTAATTTTTTCTGCTCCGCACATATTCTGATATCCGATGATGACTCCTGCCCATCCATGATTCTTGCTATTTCAATCATGCTCGCACTCACCTTTATTGAATTTGTTTTGCATTCGCCCAATAATGTTAATATGCATGTGCAATTTGATTAATGTTTTTGTTTAAGAGTCGAGGTCAACTCTTAATTTTTTATGCAGCAAATGACTAAATATGTCACCAAAATTAGGTGTCAACAATGCTCATGTTCACCGTCATGTCAGTGACTTAACTTATAATGGATACTTTGACTAAAAAAGAAATTTATAATGGATATATTATACCATCTTCTAGACTTGTAGTTTACTTTATGATGGTTGAAAACCTCGATCTCCTTTATCATCTCTCCGGCGAATCAGGCGTTGAATGAGGATGCATGTCTTTTGTGCATAAGGAAGGAGGTAAAGCAACATCACCGCCGTTGAGAACTATCGTCTATTTTACCAGAGAAAGTATCTTGTCCATTTGAAAATAACTTCGAATTAAAAATAAATGCAATCACTTCGCCTGAACACAAATATCGATTCATCCGTGTTATCATCATGAGCAATGAGATTAAAGAAAACAAGCGTAATTAAGAAGCCTAATACTATGAAGAAGGAAGAATTGTTCAAAAATCTTAGACCTATTGTACAATGGCCAATTTAGTCCTAAACTTTCTAATTTTACCTATTTATTTCTAAAATTTTCGAATATTTGCCAATATAGTCATTTTGGTCAATTTTGACTATAAATTATTGAAGTGGACGCCAGCCATCCTATGTGGGACGACCACCACGCCAATAATTTCATGCCAAAATTGGCCCAAATAACTTCATTGGTAAATTATCAAAAAGTTTAGGGCTGAATTGGCAAATCGTCAAATGGTTCAAAACTAAATTAGCATAATTAATAATTCTAGGACTGAATTGGTTGCCATATAATAGGTTTAGAAATTTTTTCACAATTATCCCTGATGAAGACATAAAGAAACTGGATGGTTATTTATGAAATGGGTGGGTATAAGACAAAGAAAGGAAAGGTAATTTAGGAAATGTAAGAAGGGAGACAAAGGGTGTTTTATCTTATTTTTACAGATATAAATTGATGTGTTTGTATTGGATATAAAAAAAAAATAAAAAAATAAAGATACATGTGGGTGTCTTTTCTATATCCACACAAGACCGCAATAAGCGGACAAAGGGAAACTAGCAGGACAACTCACCATTATGGAACCCCAAAGTAAATCTGAATTTCCTGGAATAAGAATCAAATCCACAACCATCGCTTCTTAAATCGAAAATGGAAACGCCATTTTTAATAGATAAACCATAAGTGGGTGTATATATCACCATAAATTTCGGCTGATAATCGGCGTTTCTAACAGTGAATCAACATGTGAGTGGCTTCGCTATCATGGAATACGGTGCCATGCATGAAAGATGCCAAAAGTCATTGTTTCACGGGAAAAAAAAATACAAATTTCATTAGATAATAAGAGTACGAGTGTTCCTATAGAAGATCTAATGAGAACTTTTGCTAGAACATATTTTCTAATTTATATGGCTATTTACAATTGGGTATGAAATGAGCGAGACTCATGCATTGACTCATCATAGTGTCTTTCAATAACTGTTTAGGAAATCACCACGTCAGAGTAAAAAAAATGTTGTAGTAGGACTTTCTAGTACATATAAATTTGCTCCTTAGGATAACTTTTTTTGTTTGGCACCTGCTTTGATCAAGTTAATTATTATTTGATGCTAGTATATTTTCTGGGTGCTTCTCCGCTTATGGGGATGAGTTTACGTTTTCAATTTACTCTCCCTTCAGATGAGAATATATAAGCACTTTGAACATTCAATCACTTAGATGTGCCCTCATCATTTTTTCCTTCCCCTTTTTTTTTTTTCCTATTTCTTTCTTTTCTTTCATTTTTCATTTCCTTTTCCTTCTTCTCTTCCTCGAGAAGGCCCTATGGCACCGCTACCGCACCATCACTTGTTAACATAATATTTTTATTCCATATTTCTGTTTTTATTATCGGAGATAAGAGCGCAGAGATCTAGCTATACATGTCATTACACCATTAGAAAGAAGGCAACTATTAATCCACATGAATCCTTCTTGTGTAAGGAAAGCAAACTACATATGACAATCCATCAATATTCAATTTCAACTAGGAGAATTCCTAGCTGGCTATAGCTAGTCAATGTCTCTAGTACGCATTGACTTTATGTCACCAATGCAAATGAAAAGTACGCTCATTATTAGTTAATAGGGACTTTCACCTTCGTAATTTCCTGGGGGATCATAGTTACAAGTCACAAACCACCACCCATTGCTACACTTAACCCTAGCGCACCCGAGATGAATCGAGCTCCTCCACACGACCTGCGTGTAATGCAAGCACTCGCCGCCAACGCAAGCATTGGAGTTATGGTCGTAGTTGGCCCTCTCGCTCACCCACATCTTGACAGCATCTTCACCGCTCAGCTCTCCATAGCCCTCCGCCAGGTTCTCGCCGTACGGGCCCATCGAGTGCTCCAGGGCACAGCCAGTGGCAGCGCGCTTGCTGGCGTATGTCTGGGCATAGGCAGCAACGGTGTCGTTCCACGCTAGCGGGGCCACCCCGACCTGGGCGCGGGCTGCGTTGTGCGCATCAACAAAGTCCTGGTGGGTGCTTTGGGCTAATGAGGTTTCAGCAATGGCTAAGAGGAAGGTGAGGCATGTAATTGCTAGTGAGGACTTATTAAAAGAAGCCATAACGAGCCAGTACGAAAGGTTTGAGAGTGTTTGTGATGATGACGACGAGCACTAACAGGGTGAAGTATTTATAGGCAAAAAATGGGAGGGTTTCACTTAACGACTTTTGCTTGTATAGAAAGGAAAATTGAAATATAAAAAGAAATAATCAACTGTATGCAACCGCTGAGAGATTCGAAAAAATGTAAAAACTATTGTAGAACCTATCATATTGACTATCAGATTGCTTTCATCTTGGAAAGAGAATTTAAAGATGGGTGACATCACTATATGGACTTGTAGCTTACCTTATGATAGTTGAAAACGTCGATCTCCTCAATCATCTCTCCGGTGAATCAGGCCTTGACTGAGGATGCATCTCTTTTGTGGAAAGAGGCAAAGTAATATCACTACCTTCGAGAACCATCGTCTATTTTCCCAAAGAAAGTATATAGTCCATTTGAAAATATCTTCAAATTACTAACAATGCAATCGCTTGGGTTGAATAAAAATAGCAATTCATCCACATTGTTATTATATACTGGTCTAAGATAATTATGCATTGAAAGAAAATGAGTAAGTTTATATATGAAATAGGTGAGTAAAAGATAAAGAAAACAAAGGTAATAAAGAAGTCTAAAACTATGAGGAGACAAAGAAACCGGATGGTTATATATGAAATTGGTGGGTATGAGACAAAAAGGTAATTTAGATCCAAGTTCTCCGAGATAGGAATCAAACCTTGAATAAGCGGTTCCAGAACCGAAAGCATAGTGACGCTATTGTCAATTGATTAATCCCAGGGTGGGTAACATAATATATATTATCATATGGTCATAAGTTTCGGCTGATAATCAGCGCTTCTAACAGTGAATTAAAATGTGAGGGCTTTCGCTTTCAAGGAATATGGTGCCATGCATGGACGAAACCATGAGGCAGTCATTCACGGAAAAAACATAAAATCCATTATATAATGAAGCACTAACACTATTAAATAAAAATAATAATTTATAATCGGCCTTGGTTATCGTACGAGTTTTCATATAGATAACACCATGACTTAAAAGCTAATATTCACACCCTCATTAAAGCCGCTGGTAAAAGGTTTTTCCATTTTACTAACAGTGGTTATTATATATACACGAACCCTAAATTTTTATCCTTAGCTAAAAAATAAACGAAAAATATTAAGGATTAAATTGATCAAATTGAAGAGTTAAGAAATAAATTGACCATCGTGCAATAAATTTAAGACTTTTTAGGCAACTTGTTATGAAGTAGCTTTATGTTATAGAAAAAAAAAATTGGCTTTTAGTGGCCAAAGAATAGACTAGTTTGCGTGTATTAAAAGCAAGACCTTAGTTTGGCTCCCCATGTCACGAGTGCAAACAATCTTATGTTTAAATTATTCATTTGGTGTTTGATTCATAGAGTTGGAATTTATGGTTTTCTCCCTATATTTAGGAAAAAATGGAAAGAAAAAGTATATGCAATAGAACAAAAATGATGAATTATTGGAGGCGTAGGATACGTAGAATCTTGGCATGGGACCTCAATTTATCTCATTTGCAAGATTGCCGGAGATTAGAAGCAACTTAACATTTCAAATGTGCTATAATATCCCAACGACATAACCGTCTTGTTAAATAATAATACGGGAAAATTCTTGGCTTGAGCCAATCAGATTCAGGACTTCAAAAGGGTCCAGAAAAATAAATAATTGTTAAAGACAAGAACCGGTTGGAACAAGAAACTAGGGTTCCTAGGGTTTCGAGGGAATAAAGAAAAGTCTACATTTTCGACGAGTTTGGACAAATGGAAAGAAAGCCAAGATGGGGAGAGCGGCATCACCGGACGAATTTCCGCGGTTTGATTTATCTTTTTCTCTTCCGTGCTTTTCCTTCTTTGATTTGGTCTGCTTGATTGTGGAAAATAGTGCATGTGATGATCATAGCGATAGTGACAATGTTATATCCCACTGAAAAATATTAAGTAAATTATGTACTAAATTGAATTTAGGGCTAATACTACGAGAAATTTTTAAACTGATACACATATGACAAATTTACTCCAAACTAAACCTTAAACCAGCACACTTGTGGTAAAATTACTCTCCGTTAATTTCCATTTAATTTTATTACTGAGTTGGATAATACGTGATAGTTAATGAGTATATTAATTTGGATTTCACAAGTGTACTAGTTGTTTTTTATTTTTGGTGGTATTAATCTAATTTAACATAATCTAATGGGGGATGAATTTATCACAAATGTATCATTTTAGAGTTTTTTTTTTATGGTATTAACCTTTGAATTTAAGGAGTCTTAGGTGGCACCTATGTACATAAGCCCCATTATTTTAAAATAAGACAGTTCCATTTAGTACATGCACCACGATTTTCTATTAATTTATCTACCAAAAATTTTCTCTAATTCTACACTATATATCATTTGTCTCCACTTTCAATTTAGGGAAAATTATATGAACCCTCTATATTCTGGGAGTAATATGCATTTTGTTCTGAACTTTTACTCGCCACTCCTAAAATTTCACTTTGTTATTTCCTCATAACTTCATCCGCTTTTGATAATACATACATATTGAAAGTTTGGGGACAAGAACATGCCCTCTATCCACCAAAATTTGGGGACATGGTGAGGATGCAATAGTTGGTCGAACAATACGTGGGACAATTAGATGTGTATAAGTTGTCTTACTAATTGAGAGGGTTTATTTTAAGCACAATCAATTTTCTTTTCTAGAGAAGACAGGTTATTACTGCATCAAGCATGTGAACCCCAAATATTTCTAGATTGTTCAATGTAGTAAGGCCCACCTTCACTTTATTTAGGATCCACCAGATTCAATGGTTCATATGAATTTAGGGTGCATGCATCTGATTCACCCAATAATTCTTCTTCAAGGAAAAAAAGATCACTTCTAATGCTTCTCTAGTTAATTACCGATGCTAGTTTCGTATTTTGCGCTCAGTTGGTGTTTTATTTATTTTTTCTGAAATGCAAAATCTCACTTAGAAATTGCCTTGCATGTAATTTTTTTCTTTTTCACTTAGCAGTAAGTATAGAGTTATTCACCTGTGTTATTTTTCCTCTCCACAAAGGTAGAGAAACAGAAGGAAGAGTTCATACTAAATGTCAAACAATACGTTCCCAAGAAGAAAAAGATCAACATGGTTCGTTTGTCCAAATTGACCATTTGCCGAACTCACTATCAAAATGGATTCTCAAGTCAAGCACTGTATATATCAATGAAATTATCTATAAATAGGACATTATAAAGAATACAGAGAACATAATAGCTTATGATATCATATTCATGAGTTTGTACGTATGATATGATTATTCAAAATACTGATGCATAATTTTTTTAGAATTTTGAGTTATTTTTATGCTTAAACAGCTCATACTTTATATTCTTTATTTTGATTTATAATTTATATAGCCACACACCAGGGTGCAGGGCTAGGTCTTCTTGAAAATTTTAGCTAGGTCTGGTAGATGAATCTTCGTGCTTCTATATTATACTTGCAATAATGGAAGCTATATTCAAATAAGTATATTCCGACAGTAGAAAATAAAATCAAATGGAATTCAGATGTTCTATATTTAAAATAAGTTGCAATTTAATCTTTTTTACGTTGAAATATTGCGAATTCGAGATAAATATTAATTTTATGTGTATTATTAAAGTAACAGGAATTTCTTGATTTAAATTTCATAATAATTAAAAATAATAAACTGAATGATGTGTTATAAATAAAGTATACTTTTATTAAAATTCATATATTTTTAAACCGAGTGGATTTATTTTGTTCACTCTAATTTTTTTAATATGCTAAGTCAAATTACTCAAATAGAATCAGTGATGCTTTAACGAACAAAAATATGTTTATCAATAACAAACATCGGTAGAGTGGAACTTATTCAATTAATGGTATAAGCTATACTTTCTATTTCACTTTTATTCAAATACATTTAAAGTAAGAATAATATATACAGGTAATAAGATAATACTACAAATTCTGAACAGTGTTGTTTTAACTAAATGAGTTTTCTTTTTTTCTTTATATTAGTCAGATTTATTATTTAATGAAGTAGGATGTACTTGAAATCCCAATAGGATTTACGTAAACTCACTGTTTTATTTAAAATATATATATATATATATATATATATATATATTATATCTTTATCTATTTATTAGATTGGTTGTTATATTACAAAAAATAAAGCTCATGAACTATCTTCTATATCAAACTTCCTCTAATTCATCCGTTTCTCAAGTTTAAACTTAATAAGAGGTAAAACTCTGAAGGATAGAAATTGGAAGATGATAAATCACTCATCTAAACGCTTATTAGTCGAATATGGCCCATCTAACAAAACCATTTTGTGTATTTTCTTATAAAATCTCCCACGATGTTTGAGATGATGAAATAATCTAAGTTTACTGATTTTTGTGTTTGAGTGTGCAGAATACATTAGCCATTTGCAGACGGTGTGAACAACGGGACATGTAAAACATGGAAAAGTTACGGCTCTGCAGAAGGAGACCAAGCCATTAATAAATATTTCATTTTCTTTATTTTTTTTCCTAGAATTTTTAATTACCTTCGATCTAGGGGAATACATTTTACAAAGCAAGAATTATTAGGAGAAGAATTCCACTTTGCGGAGTGGTAAAGTGGCACCGCGGCACCGCGGCACGCCTTTCCTTCCATGATAATTTTCACCACAAGAGGATTGGGCTGGCACACTCGCGTTTTCATTCTTATTGGTTTGCATTAGAAGATAAAATGTGGCTTAAAAAGAAAAGAAAAGTATTTATGACTCATCTGAAGTAAAGTACCACAAGAAATTATTTTCTATTTATGTTTCCATTTTATTTATTATTGTTGACACCTATTTTTGCAACAACAAAAAAATCAATCGAAGGAAAAAAAAATTAATTAATATATACTTTTTATTTTATTATTTTTATCAAAAAAAAAAAACGAAATCGATCGGGTCGGGCCGAATCTAGCCTTGGCCCGACCCGCCCCCTTTCCTTTCCTTTTCTTTTTCCCTGTGCTGGGCCCAACCCATCTCCTCCTCTAGCCCAGCCCACGAGCAACTCAGTCGTCTTCCCCAAATGGTCTTCGCTGCAAGACTTGCAAAAAAAAGAGGAACAGAAGCAGAGCAGCAACAGGTGAAGTAGGGAGATCGGTGGCAGGCGAGCGGCGTGATCCACGGGTCGGGGATGCAGTCCAACCGGCAAGTTGGCAGCTGCCGAAGCCATGTGCGCTTGCCGGTCGAGCTTAAAAAGCCAGGATGGAACCAAAAAGATGGGGGGCGAAAAAAAACCGAGAGGACCAAGAAGAGCGGGAGTCCGAAGAGAGAAAGTGCAAGCTTGAGACAGTGATTGGTCATCGCTGGAGGTTCGTTCGTCGGTTGCCATTCGCCGCAGTCCTCTTCTCGAACCAGGTAGGCTTTTGTCTCGACCGTGTGTTCCTGGTTTTTTTTTTTGGGAAGTGTCGGGCCGGAGCTTGTGCTGACTAGTTCGCGCGAGTTTCGGTCCGAACCGGCCCTCCTTGAAAGCTGTTAGTTGTTCTAATATGCGTCGTAGGGGGGTTTAGATTTGTCTCGCGTGGAAAATTCCCCGTGTCAGTAATGCACACCAAATGCTTGTGGAAATGTCTAAACGATACCTAAATTCTGCAAGATACTTGTTGTGCCCACATCCGATCGAGTGTGATTGATATGTCCCTTAGCGGATCTTGAGTGTTGCTCGTGCATGTTGTGTTGCTCTTTACCCGAATCTGAGCCTCGAGTGAGTCCGTATGCCCCTTTTAACTGCTGCACCTCAACTGTTTGACAAAATACCCCAAAGAGTACCGAGAAACAACCCAGGCTTAAACTTAGTCTGATCCGCGCCTGCTCATACATATGTTGGACCGTGCCTGTCTTTTATTTTTCCATTGCGATTCCATACGATTTTCGTGGAGTAATCGTGTGTGTTTGAGCCGAGGGAATGTTTGCATCCGAAAATGGTTCGGCCGCTGGTGTTCGTGGCCGATGGTGGTCGTCGCTAGTCGGAGTGGACAACGGGTAGAGAGTGGTGTTTTGGTGGCGGAAAGGACGGCGGTTGCTCTCACTGGTTTTGTCGTGCCGGTGAGGTCTTGGTTGAAGGATGTCCTGGGTGAAGAGTCGGGCATGAAAGCGTAATGAAGAAGAAGGTCAGAAGAGAGGAGGGAAAGAATAAAAAATAAGAACAAAGAAAAGAGGAGAATCAGTAAATAACAAAATAAAAAAAAAAAATGGAGCGAAAGAGGAAAACCCAAAAAAAAGGGGAAGAAAAGACAATAGATGGGGATGTTCGTGAAAAGGCCAGGAGGGAAGAAAGAAAGAATAAAAACCAAAAAAACAAAAAAACAAAAAAAGTCAATCAAAAGAAAGAAAAGAAAAGTAAAATAAAAAAAATAGAAAAATAAGATGAAAAGTGAGCTTCGAGAATGACTATTGAACAGGAGGTGCAGGAAAAAGGACACAGTACGACGTAGTGAGAAAAGAAAGAATTTTTGTTTTTTTTAAATGAAAAATTGAAATGATTTTTTTTTTTAAGTGTTGGATCCGGGTTTGGGTTTGGGTTGGGTCCGCGGGCCGGATTGGGTTTACCCGGTCCGAACCCATTTTCGTGAATTAAATATTAAGAATATATTAAAATTTCAAAAATTCAAAAAAAAAATCAAAAATCAAAACTCAAAAATTTCGAAAATAACAAAAAATTCCAAAATATTTCCAAAAATTCAAAACTCGAAAAACATTAAAAAATTCGACCCTTTTCATATTATTATTATTATTTTTAAATTATTAATAAATAAAAATTCGAAAAATCCAAAATTGATGGGGCTCGGTTAGGATTTGTCACGTATTCCCTTTTTAGTGTAATTAGGCATTTATTTACTTGCATATTAATTATATTGCATGTTTAATTTATATATTTGATTATGTTTGCATTGATTAGTAGTTTTTGCTAATTTTATTGCAATTAGGACATTGGTAGCTGTGATTGTTACTTTAATGATTTAGCACCCGCGTTATCACTCCACATGTTAATGGATCAGTATAAAATCAATCCAGACTGCCTGACAAAAATCATTTCTTTTAAAATGAACAAGATTAGGTACCGAAAGGGCACTAATTGATTAATTAGTGTAATCAAGTCCCCGATCCTAGACTCTCTGGTTGCATAAGAAGTGAGGCACGCTCTCATGCTTCACTTGGTTTCTAGCCGACCCCAATAGGCTAGTGGCGACTCCTTTTATGCAAAATTCATAAAAAATATCCCAATGTCACGCAGGGTATGGGCTTGGAAGAGCCCGTGCCTAATCATGGGCTTTAGGTCCGTCATTTAGGCAATACCCCTAAACCTATTCTCTCCCCCCGAGGGTAGGTCGCGACAGCTTGGCGACTCCACTGGGGACTTGGTTTTAAACCTTAGAGGACTTAGGCCAAAATTAATCTTGTTTAAAAAAATATTTTTATTTGGTAGCGAAGACATTATGTGCATCCATAACATATTAAATGTTGATTGTTTGTGGGAGTTATATGGGGTGGTGATTTCTAACCTTTATTTTGTAGGGAGTACAAGAGTGAATGGTTTATTTATGTTTGAAGTGCTGATTGTTTTTAAATTGTTATGCATGAGTCCCTTGCATTTGTACTACACTATAGCACGCACTACCTGCCGCCGGACCTGGGCTGCATAGGATCATTTAGGATGGTGTTGAGGTGGATACCACTCTGACTACAAGCATGTAGTACGAGTCGCCCACCTTAACCCTGAAATTTCTTTCTTGATGTCAGAGGTCCCCACCCTGGTCTGCGAGTATGCGACACGGGTCGGTCCTTTGACAAAGTCGGAGTCATGGGTAACACGACCTAGCCACGAGCTTGTTGGTTCAGTCTTGGGATCCCATGGCTTCATTTTGGGCCAGCTAGAGTAGAAATCGAACCACTGTCCATGCGCATGTCTATGACCTTTACATCGATGCTCAATGAGTAGGGTAAGTTTTTCTTGAATTATGTTCTTCGCAATTTACTTATTTGCTTTCATGTTGGTTGGTCCATGACAAATTAGGTTGATCATACGATGGGGGTACCTGACCTTCGCATCATCTCCGTCCCGAAAGCCGAGCCTCACGCGTGGTGGAATAAATTGGATCCAACTAACTGTGATTGGGTGCGATCATATGTTGGACGTTTACTTCCCCTATTAGAGATAGAAATTCATTCTGGTGTAGTACAAGCGTTAGCACATGTTTGGTGCCCCGAAACTTGCACGTTCATACTCGGTGATCACGAACTCACTCCAACCCTGGAAGAATACAGTGTTGCCATCGGAGAGCCCTTGGTGTCAGATTTAATTGGCCCACCCGTAGGGACTGAGCATGCATCGACCTTATCTGATTTCCTTAGAGTTAAGGAGGATGACATGAGGAAAGTTTTGAAAGTTAATCGCAAGACCTGCCCATTTTCATTCAGAAACGAGCTTTTTCAAAATGCCCCATCTTTTCAAAAGAATAGGATCTTCCTGTTAGCTTTCTTCGGGTTCGTGTTATTCCCACATTGTAGGAACGCTATTAACCCCTCCATGGCATGGGTAGTTCGTGAGGTATGTATGGGAAAGGGTTTTGTTAATGCGGTCCTGACTAAAACTTTTCTTTCCCTTACCCGCTTTAAAGAAAACAAAGATAGGGTTTTTCATGCCCCTCCTAAACTCTTGCAAATTTGGTTCTTCTCTCACGTTAAAGGGTTTGGTAGTTTGATGACCGTGAACAACATCTCTGACTCTCATCACCCTATCCTGAAGTTTAAAGATAGGAAGACGTTTGCTCCCGATTATCATTATTCTGAGTGGTTAGTTTTCATGACCAACCCTAGACCCGAAGATCTCCAATGGCACGCCAAATGGCTCAAAGTTCGAGAAGCGCAGTTCATGTGTGGGCTTACTGGACCTATTCCTTTGTTGGGAATTACCGGAGTCACTAAGTACCACCCGACCCGGGTCACCCGCCAATTCCAAGAGGTTCAACAACTTCCACCGACGATTCAAGAAGACCCGCTCAGGATAGACTTCCCTGACGGATGCCAAGATCACGAAGACTCCGTCGCATTAGTCAAGTTGATGTGGGATATGTGCCACCCTCGGAAGCTGATATGGCCCGAAGAGGAGTTGGAAGAGCAAGAGAAGACCTACTACGCCTCGATGGAATACATCCTTAGGCACAAAATCCCAAAGAGCTTACGCCCGAAGATTCCCGACGTGCCATTAAAGACCACCCATCGAGCCGAGATCAAGCACCTAAAAGAGAAGCTCGAGGAAGCCAAAGAGCGTGCCTCGAAGTTGACCCGAGTTACCGGGGCTGCCACAAGCGAGAGCTGTCCTCGTTAGTTAGATTAAGTCAAGTGCGATATGTAATGGGCCCATACCCGCGTATGTTACAATGTTAAAGAATTTGTCTTGTGTCGTAATATCGGGAGATAAGAATCATGATTATCTTTGTTGTTTAGGGGTTCTCTCTCATGTTTTCTCCTACGTTATGTAGTAACTTTGCTTTCAATGAAACGAACAAATTGGGGCGATTAGATCTTTGTCATGGACCGACCGCATAATCATTACTCCATGCTTATATATGCTTATCTATCCTAAACAGGTACTAACCGATCGATTGTCTTCTGTTGATCGTCGACACGGCCAAGCGGAGATCCCCGATTCACACACGCGCAAAAGTCAGAATGGAGAACGAGGACGCCAATGTACGCATGGCCAAGATGGAGGACCAGCTGGCCCAACTCACCTCAATGATGCTTGAAATAAGCCAGAAGCTTAAGGAGCCCCCTATCGTAGCTGTCACTGGAGCATCCACTCCTACGTCATCAGGAGACACTCCCCTGTCGACTGGAGGTGCGCATGTTGCAGATCTCCCCGGGAAAGAAACTGCCGGAGAAGCTCCTTCTGTCACGCCAATCATCGTCAACTTGGATCCTCCTCCGAAGGAAGACCCAACATCCCGCCTAAGTGAAGAGAGTGAAAAACGTTTGGCAAAGATGGAGGAACGACTATGTGCCTTACAAGGTTACTAGTTGAAAGGAGCTGATAGACTGTCCCCATACACCAAGACGAACTTCCCTGAGAATTTTCAAGAGCCTGAGTTCACAAGAAAGTATGACGGAACGGGATGCCCCAGGACCCACCTTAGGTACTACGTGAGGAAAATGGCTCGCTACGCTGACAATGTACCTTTTCTCATACACACATTCCAGTATAGTTTGGAAGGCATTGCCCTGACGTGGTTCATCGCGCTGGATATTGAAGAATTCACTAGTTGGGAAGATTTAACCAATGAGTTTTTGCAACAATATCGGTTTAATGCCGAGCTCGTCCCCACAAGGGAAGAGTTGACCCGTATTGAGAAGAAGATGAATGAGTCACTTAAGGCCTTTGCACAAAGGTGGAGGACCATGGCCTCACAAGTGAAGCCGGCCTTGAACGAGAAGGAGATGAAGCAACTATTTCTCAGGACATTGCCCCTTGAATACTTCCAATTAGTATTTTCGGGATGCCAGACATTTTCATAGCTAGTAGAAGTAGCTAAAGGAGTCGAGTGGGCATTCATCGAGAGCAAGACAGCCATCGGAGGCACGAGGAAGTTCCCTACAAGAAGAGATAAGGAAGCCGCAGTTGAAGTAGCGCTTGTACAAGAGCCGTTTTTTCCTCGGCCAGCCACAACACCAGTGCACAAGCCTACAATGGTCCAAGGTAGCTCGTCACGAGCTTATGATAATGGTAAGAGGTCTTTTCGAAAGGATTTCTCCCCACTACCACGCCCGCTGTCAAAGCTACTGCCCATGCTCCTCGAAAAGAGGATGGTCGCGAAAGAGGTACCTAGAGACAATCCCCCGAGGTTTGCCGGGTTCGATATGACCAAGACCTGCGAATACCACATGGGAGAAAAGGGACATGATGTAGATGAGTGCAACGTACTAAGATACAAGGTTCAACAGCTTCTAGACAATAACATCTTGACTTTCAGGGAGGCTTAGCCTAACGTGCAACAAAACCCTCTACCAGATCATGCAGGAGGAGTGAACTCCATTTCTAAGGATATACGGGCGAGTCAACAACCTTTAGCAGTGGATGCTTCCAAGTTGTATGAGTCCTTAGTGCTGACGGGATACTATGGAGGTCAGGGGGATGTGACACTAGAAGAGAAACTGGACCGCGTCCGCAGGATGGTAGCCATGGGGGTAATCCAACGCGGAGAAGAGGGAGAAAGGGTCATATCCATGATAATACCATCGTCATTCCGCTCATCTCCCTGCAATTTTTCTCATGTATCTAGTGCGTGGAAGGTTGCGCCTGGAATTTCAAAGACCTCAGCTTTGTATGAGGAAGGGGTGGTAGCTATGATAACTCTGATGGTGATTGAACTATCCGATGAGGAACCCGCCGGTGATATAGAGATGGAAACCACTGAACCCACGGTGATCGACCTTATGGTCGAAGAGATGTCGGCAATCGAAGTCACGGGAGCGAACGCAATGCCAGTCACGATAGAATTGCCACCCTGGGAGAAAGATGGAGTGATAATGTTGGAGAGCCCTCCCAAATTCGATCCGAAAGCTGTACCTTGGGACTATGGAACAACTGAGGTAAACGCTATCACGTGATCAGGCCGCTGTTATGCCCCTGATAATGGAGTAGAAAAGAAGGTCGTGACCGAAGAGGAGGCAAAACAATTCTTAGCTGTAATAAAATCGAGCGAGTTCAATGTGGTGGACCAACTGCGGAAGTTGCCGGCCCAAATCTCCCTCCTAGAGTTGTTTAAATCCTCCGAGAAGCATAGGGATATCTTGTTGAAGGTCCTCAATGAGGTGCACGTACCCGAAACAATCGATGAAGTCCAATTGGAAGAGTTTGTTGGGGCCATTCTGCTGAAAGACCAGATTTCTTTTACTGATGATGATCTTCCCCATGATGGTCCTAATCATACTAAAGCGCTACACATCTCAGTGAAGCATGAGAGTACTCTTGTTTGCAGAGTGTTAATCAACAATGGTTCGGCGCTCAATATATGCTTGTTAGCCACTCTCCACCGTCTCGGCATTGATCTTGGAAAAATCCATACTGGCAAGTCAACTATGCGGGCTTTTGATGGGATGAAGAAGGAGGTGATGGGGGAAATTGAACTTGAGCTGCTGATTGGCCCTGTACTTTTCCAAATCCTGTTCCAAGTGTTAGATATACCGAGCGCTTTTAATTTTCTGTTAGGGAGGCCATGAATCCATACGGCAGGTGCTGTTGCCTCTAGCCTTCATCAGAAGATACGATTTGTGGTGGACAACAGGCTCATCACAGTTCATGGGGAGTCCGACTTCAAGATCTACCACGAGACGGCCATTCCTTATGTGGAACTCGAATGTACCGAGGAATCCAGCTTTCAAACATTAGAGTTGGTGTCCATGATTCATGTGCCTGCGGGTTCTTTCACAAAGGCCCCTAAATTGTCTAAGCCAGTTATAGCTGTGGGAAGGATCATGCTGGCGAGCGGGTATAATCCTGGGGAGGGTCTTGGATCACGTGGCCAGGGGGTGCGAAAACCCATTGAAGCTCATAAAAACTTCAAAAGAAAAGGCTTGGGATATGTCGAGAAGCGTGGAGGCCATGATAACCGAGGAGGCCGTGGAAGGTATAGAGGCTGAGGTGCCCAAAGAGGCCGAAATGGGTATAAAAACCAGAGTGAACGCGTTACCCAGACCGAAGAGAACGAGGGTGGTCAAAGCCCATTTCTCCTGTTGCTGGAGGAGACGTTTCCAGGGCCCCCAAGGATGTTGTTCGAGGAAGAGGATGATATCTATGGTGTGACCGAGCTATTTGAGGAGGACGTCATATGCACCATCCCGGCGTGCAAGGAAGCCAAGTCCTCTGAAGTCGTCGATGTCCCTCCAAAGTAGGGCAGTTCTCGTATGGCCTAGTCTTTTGTTTTATGTCTTTTCCCCTGCGCGGGATCTCGTAGTTTTTCTTTCTTTGTTTCATGCTTATGTCATTTGTAACGTAAACTATGGTCAACCTCGATCCTGAGCCGTTGGTCGAGGGTGGTGTGTGTTAAAATACGGCCTTATCTTTCCTCATTCAATAAAATAGACACATGTTTTATTAAGGACATGTGGAAGCACATCAAACTAGCCCTATGATGGTCACTGAGGCCTAGGCCTCCACATGCTTCCTTATTTGAATGTTTTGCGAGAACGAGGAAATCCGAGGATATGAGGATGAGTTCTTGAAATTTTTACAAAGAATACTTCAAAAACTTTTTGAAAACAACATGCATCGTCTTTGTTGTTGACATTACTCTAACCATCTCATCGCATCCCAGGCATTACATTATGCATAATCATGATAAGGACGCATGTGACTCAGATATGCATGAAGAGAATCCCTCAGGTTCCGATGACACCGACGACGACGATCAGAAGGGGATCGAGCGCGAATGGAATCGACACGAAGAATCGAAGCCGTTGACTGAAGAGCGAACAGTCACCATAAATTTGGGTGATGCGGAGAATGTCAGGGAAGTAAAAATCGGGGCATGTCTCTCAGAGTTAGAAGCGGAAAGGATGACTAATCTTCTGAAAGAGTATCAAGATGTGTTCGCCTGGACATATGCCAACATGCCGGGATTGAATCCTGAAATTGTGGAGCATGCTTTGCCGACGAATCCTAGCGTGTCGCCTAAGAAGCAAAGACTTAGGAGAACTAAACCAAAGTTGTCCAAGAAGATCGAAGAAGAAGTGATGAAGTTGCTGAAAGTAGATTTTATCGAAGTGACGCGCTACCCTGATTGGGTAGCCAATATCGTGCCGGTAATGAAGAAAGATGGACGAATCAGGGTGTGCGTTGACTATCGCGACTTGAACCGAGCAAGTCCCAAGGACGACTTTCCACTCCCGCATATCGATGTCCTCGTTGATAGCACAGCAGGATTTGAGTTATTCTCTTTCATGGACGGTTTTTCTGGATATAACCAAATCCGTATGAAGGAAGAAGACATGAGCAAAATGTCATTCATAACTCCTTGGGGAACTTTCTGCTATAAAGTGATGCCTTTCGGTCTAAAGAATGCCGGGGCAACGTATCAGAGAGCCATGGTCACGTTATTCCATGACATGATGCACAAGGAAATCGAAGTATACGTGGATGACATTAAAGTCTTGCAAAAGTTATTCGAACGTCTTCGGAAATTCAAACTACGCCTCAATCCCGCGAAATGCGTTTTTGGAGCGAGATCTGGGAAGATGTTGGGGTTCATAGTAAGTGGTAAGGGCATAGAGATTGATCCGTCAAAAGTTAAAGCTATCTGTGATTTACGATGCCCGACTACCACCAGAGAAGTCTGCAGCCTGATGGGACGACTCAATTATGTGGCGAGATTCATCTGTCAACTGTCTGAAATAGCGAAGCCATTCTTCAAGCTCCTGAAAAAGAATGCAAAGGTTGAGTGGGATGCTGAGTGCCAGGACACCTTCGAGAAAATAAAACACTATCTCACTCACGCATCGGTTCTAGTGCCCCCTCTCCCCAAAATTCCCCTGATTTTGTACTTAACCATACATAATGAGTCATTGGGAGCCATGTTGGCACAAAAAAGACCAAACGATGGGAGAGAATGCGCAATATACTACTTGAGCAAGAAGTTCACCATTTCTGAGAGGAATTATACAGAAGTTGAGAGAACTTGCGTGGCTTTGATTTGGGTTTTGCACAGGCTGCGGCAATACACACTTCATCACCAAATCCTGTTGGTGACCGAAAATGATCCCGTTAGGTATCTCCTAGAGAAGCCGGCATTGGTTGGCAAGTTGGCCAAGTGGCAAATCTTAATTTCGAAGTTTGACGTTCAGAGCCTGGGACAAAAGTCCGTTAAAGGTTGCGCCATAGCAGACATGTTAGCAGAAAGTTCCAAGGGGGCTGGAACATCTTATGAAGATAGTGATGCGGAAGAGAGAATTTTACTTGTATCAAGCGACAAATGGACGATGTACTTCGATGGTGCAGTTAACTTAGTTGGATCTGGTACTGGGGCAGTCCTTATTTCCTCAGACGAATAACACTACCCTGTCGCCGCTAAATTGACGTTCCCTTGTACGAATAACATCGCTGAATACGAAGCGTGCGTGCTCGGCCTCCAAGCTGCCATCGATATGAGGATCCAGAAATTGCAGGTTTACGGTTATTCAGCCCTTATCATCTTACAGACCAAAGGTGAATGGCAAACACGAGATTCTAAATTGGTTCCGTATTATGAGTTCTTGGGAAAGTTGACGAAAGAATTCCAAGAAATATCATTCGAATACTTACCAAGGTCCCAAAATCAGTTCGCTGATGCCCTGGCTACCTTGTCCTCAATGTTGCGAGTAACTGGAAGCATGGACATTGAACCATTAAGAATTGAAATCTTTAGACGCCCAGCTTATTGTATGATAATTGAAGAGGAGCCCGATGGAAAGCCGTGGTACAGTGATATCTTGAAGTACCTACAGAAGGGCAAATTCCCTGAAAGAGGTGAAGCAGCAGATAGGAAGCATATCTCGAAGCTGGCATCAAAATTCTTCGCCAGTGGAGACATCCTTTATAAAAGGTCATTCGACTCAACATTGCTAAGGTGTGTTGACGCTAAGGAAGCTGACCATTTGATGAAAGAGATACATGAAGGGGAGTGCGGTCCCCACATGAACGGACACTTCTTGGCGAGAAAGATCATGCGACTCGGTTACTTTTGGCTAACCATGGAGTCTGACTGCATTCAGCATGTACGACGGTGTCACCAGTGCCAGATTTATGGAGACAAGATAAATGCCCCTCCAAATGAACTTCACCAAATGTCTCAATCTTGGCCATTTTCAATGTGGGGAATTGATGTGATCGGGCCCATCAACCCCAAAGCTTCAAACGGGCATCGATTTATCTTAGTGGCGATAGACTACTTTACCAAGTGGGTCGAGGCTAACTCGTATGTTAATGTCACCACCAAGAATGTGGCCAGGTTCATTCGCCGCGATATTATTGCCCGTTACGGAGTACCGGAGGCGATCATTACTGACAACGGCACTAATTTGAACAACAAGGTCGTGGATGGCTTGCTCAGTGAGTTTCGAATTAAACATTTGAACTCATCACCATACCGCCCTCAGATGAATGGAGCAGTGGAGGCGGCGAATAAGAACATAAAGAAAATCCTGTCAAAGACTGCTGAAAATTATCGTGATTGGCACGAGAGACTTCCTTATGCACTAATGGCGTACCGAACTTCTATCCGCACCTCTATAGGGGCAACTCCTTTTTCACTCGTGTACGGGATGGAGGCAGTCTTACCTGTTGAGGTTGAAGTTCCTTCTCTAAGGGTCATTTCCCAGTCTAAACTTGATGAGACTGAGTGGATGCAACAAAGGCATGAGCAGCTAAATATGATCGATGAGAAGAGATTGCAAGCTGTGTGTCATGGTCAATGCTATCAGAGACGAGTCGCGAAAGCCTTCAATCGAAGGTGTGTCCCAGACATTTTGAAGTCAACGACCTTGTGCTGAGGAAGGTGCTTCCAATCATACCAGATCCTCACAGCAAATTCACCCCGAACTACGAAGGGCCGTATGTCATAAAGAAGATTCTTCCCGGTGGTGCTATGTTTTTAGTTGAAATGGATGGCAATGAATTGCCTAGACCTGTAAACGCTGATGCAGTCAAGAAGTACTTTCCATGAGTGAAATCAAGGCCGAGTAGCCACTTCATGCACAATTCGAGTCACATGGCATCATGCATAACATTGTAGATATCATGTATATGTTGCATATGCGCACATCTATTTGTGTTTCAGGTACCTTACTGCCTGACGAGGAAATGGTAGAAGAAAGAATTGACTCAAGAATCCATCGAGTCCTCGCATAAACGGTTGAATGTCTCTCTTGAGAGGTAATCCGAAATTATCAATAAAAGGGCAAAACAAAACAAAACAAACAAACAAAGAAGAATAAGGATAAAAACAAAAATGCGTGACATGATTCGCGTGACCTATTCTCTAATGTCACTATGTGTGCTTCACATAGGTGATCCTAAAAAGAAAGGGCTCGTCGAAATGACTTTACTCGGGCAAAAGGGTGAAACATTAGCCATGCCAAACATGGAGTGCTTAGGAGGAAGAAAGGCAAGCCCATTTCCAAACACGTCATTCAAATACTTTTGAGAGTTGAGTGGAAAATGACCTTCTCTTAGGACGAATGATTCATTCGCATTGAGCACAAAAATCGAAATGATAAAGGCATTTCCTTCATCAATTCCAAGCACCAAGTTGACATCTTGCTATCCCTTTGGGCCGAAAAAAAGAAAAGATGATACTTCAAAGTACCCTCATCGAGAACGACCCTACATTAGGGCAACATAGGGGGTTATGATCATGTTGTAAAGCGAAAGATTGAGAAAGATTCTATTACTTTCACTTGCATCAATCTTCTGATGATAGCTTCAGAGGAATTCTCATTAGAGCTTGACTCATCCCAAGGTGAAGAAGAGCATTTCCTTCTCTACCCAAACACTGATATCCATTGTTTTAACCAATTTGGGCCTGATTATTCATTTCTAAACCCTGAGTGGTGATCATCTCCCTTCACTGGGGCAAGGCATAAGAATTGACAAAATACAATGGACGGTCACGAGAAAATGTGCAAAGCATCTCGAAAGTCATAAGAGTTATTAAAGTTCAAAAAAAAAAAAAACAAGTTCGACAAACCAGGGGGCATGAAAAAGTAGTGTACCTGGTAAAAGCAAGGTCAATGCCCGTCAAGAAAAAGAAAAGAAAAAAGAAGCCAAAAGGCTGCATCTTATGCGAAAAATTGTCAAAGTCAAAGTGCCTGCGTAAAAGAAAATCATTGCAAGTGCAAAGGAAATTAGAAAAGGAGTAAAGCTCAATTACAAAAATGATTAGTCAAGAGACTTTGAGATGCGCAGTGTTTCAAAAGCCAAATGCCTTCGAAAGGTCGAGTGACCTGGTCATGATGCCATGATGATCACTGACTCTTAAAAATCCTCTTGAAAATTTTAAGCTTCTCGAGCCTCTCCCGAGCCAACATTACAACCCTTTTTCCGAAGCCTCTTCTGATTGGGATGATTTGAGTGAAAATGAGAATACCACAAAGAAGCTATTGCTTGAAGGAGTGGAAGTAATTCTATCTTATCTTATCTTCCAAGCTCTCGACTTGTAAACCTGATGAAGATAGCGACAAATGTTCCTTTATTGGCCTCATAGCAATAATTCCTTTGTGTAAACTCAAACCGAGCCTATATTGCGGTCCTTTCAAAAGACCTTTTTTGATCGATCAGATGGTGCTCATCGCGAATGTTTCTGAAAGCCTTTGACATGGGTTATGTGAGATATCCTCAACAATTAATTACTTCCCACGCGAATGAATGAGATCAAGTAGCCATTTTGTCGAGAGTGTGAGAAGCCCTTTCTAACTAGGAAGCTTTAGTTTGACATGTTTAATGAGTCTTTTTCACGAGTCGTAGCCATTCTGATAAGAACTTGACTCCTGGAGAATTTGATGATTAATGATACATCCCCAAGCAAGATGACAATTTTGCACCACATGATGCTGATTGACATCGAGTATTTTTCTAAAACAGTCGAACTTAGCTTGATTAGCTTGTTCAATCAATGCTATAATATTGCCAATACGTCTCTTGATGATGTCTCTAATGATATTTGCCCAAGTTGAGTTTGACAGGATTCCTCAATGAAGCCATGCAATTTTCAAGGGGTTAACGGGTGCTTCCCTAAAAAACCAAAGGTTTATGGTCAGCCTTAAACCATGCCATCTTCAAAGGTTCATGGTCAACCTTAAACCATGCCATCTCCAAAGGTTCATGGTCAACCTTAAACCATGTCATCTACAAAGGTTCATTGATTTTCCTTAAATCATGTATTTTCATATCCGGTTGAAACCCGTTACACGGTGAGACCTCATTCCTATCTTCTTATGACCCGGTGGGCTTTCTGTAGCCCGGAGTCCTTCAACCCCCATTTCTTATGACCCGGTGGGCTTTCCGTAGCCCGGAGTCTTTCAACCCCCTTTCTTATGACCTGGTGGGCTTTCCGTAGCCCGGAGTCCTTCAACCCCATTTCTATGACCTGGTGGGCTTTTTGTAGCCCAGAGTCTTCCTTCTCCCCCTTCTTATGACCCGGTGGGCTTTCCGTAGCCCGGAGTCCCTCTCCTTCTTGTTATGACCCAGTGGGCTTTTGTAGCCCGGAGTTTTTCTTCTTCTATTTGATAAGACGCGCTTTCATAGTTATGAGTTCTTTCCATCGACCTGATACGTGCATGTGCGCCTTGGGTTTCTCTACCGTCGAAATAAATTAGGTGTCTTCGGTCTTTGAACGCAATCTCTTTGAGAATACATTCAAAGAAGGGCAGCTGTTGACACCTATTTTTGCAAAAAAAAAAACAAATCAATCGAATGAAAAATCAAAAAAATTAATTAATATATACTTTTTATTTTATTATTTTTATTATTTTTATCAAAAAAAAAAACGAAATCGATCCCGCCCCCTTTCCTTTCCTTTTCTTTTTCCCTGTGCTGGGCCCAGCCCATCTGCTCCTCTAGCCCAGCCCACGAGCAACTCAGTCGTCTTCCCCAACTGGTCTTCGCTGCAAGACCTGCAAAAAAAAGAGGAACAGAAGCAGAGCAGCAACAGGTGAAGCAGGGAGATCGGTGGCAGGCGAGCGGCGTGATCCACGGGTCGGGGATGCAGTCCAACCGGCAAGTTGGCAGCTGCCGAAGCCATGTGCGCTTGCCGGTTGAGCTTAAAAAGCCAAGATGGAACCAAAAAGATGGGGGGCGAAAAAAAACCGAGAGGACCAAGAAGAGTAGGAGTCCGAAGAGAGAAAGTGCAAGCTTGAGACAGTGATTGGTCGTCGCCGGAGGTTTGTTCGTCGATTGCCATTCACCGCGGTCCTATTCTCGAACCAGGTAGGCTTTTGTCTCGACCGTGTGTTCCTGGTTTTTTTTTTGGGAAGTGTCGGGCCGGAGCTCGTGCCGACTAGTTCGCGCGAGTTTCGGTCCGAACCGGCCCTCCTTGAAAGCTGTTAGTTGTTCTAGTATGCATCGTAGGGGGGTTTAGATTTGTCTCGCGTGGAAAATTCCCCGTGTCAGTAATGCACACCAAATGCTTGTGGAAATGTCTAAACGATACCTAAATTCTGCAAGATACTTGTTGTGCCCACATCCGCTCGAGTGTGATTGATATGTCCCTTAGCGGATCTTGAGTGTTGCTCGTGCATGTTGTGTTGCTCTTTACCCGAATCTGAGCCTCGAGTGAGTCCGTATGCCCCTTTTAACTGCTGCACCTCAACTGTTTGACAAAATGCCCCAAAGAGAACCGAGAAACAACCCAGGCTTAAACTTAGTCTGATCCGCGCCTGCTCATACATATGTTGGACCGTGCCTGTCTTTTATTTTTCCATTGCGATTCCATCGTGGAGTAATCGTGTGTGTTTGAGCTGAGGGAATGTTTGCATCTGAAAATGGTTCGGCCGCCGGCGTTCGTGGCCGACGGTGGTCGTCGCTAGTCGGAGTGGACAACGGGTAGATAGTGGTGTTTTGGTGGCGGAAAGGACGGCGGTTGCTCTCACTGGTTTTGTTGTGCCGGTGAGGTCTTGGTTGAAGGATGTCCTGGGTGAAGAGTCGGGCATGAAAGCGTAATGAAGAAGAAGGTCAGAAGAGAGGAGGGAAAGAATAAAAAATAAGAACAAAGAAAAGAGGAGAATCAGTAAATAAAAAAATAAAAAAAAGGAGCGAAAGAGGAAAACCCAAAAAAAAAAAGGGGAAGAAAAGACAATAGATGGGGATATTCGTGAAAAGGCCAGGAGGGAAGAAAGAAAGAATAAAAACCAAAAAAACAAAAAAACAAAATAAGTCAATCAAAAGAAAGAAAAGAAAAGTAAAATAAAAAAAATAGAAAACTAAGATGAAAAGTGAGCTTCGGGAATGACTATTGAACAGGAGGTGCAGGAAAAGGACACAATACGACGCAGTGAGAAAAGAAAGAATTTTTTTTTTTTAAATGAAAAATTGAAATGATTTTTTTTTTAAGTGTTGGATCCGGGTTTGGGTTGGGTCTGCGGGCCGGATTGGGTTTACCCGGTCCGAACCCATTTTCGTGAATTAAATATTAAGAATATATTAAAATTTCAAAAATTCAAAAAAAAATCAAAAATCAAAACTCAAAAATTTCGAAAATAACAAAAAATTCCAACATATTTCCAAAAATTCAAAACTCGAAAAACATTAAAAAATTCGACCCTTTTCTTATTATTATTATTATTATTTTTAAATTATTAATAAATAAAAATTTCGAAAAATCCAAAATTGATGGGGCTCGGTTAGGATTTGTCACGTATTCCCTTTTTAGTGTAATTAGGCATTTATTTACTTGCATATTAATTATATTGCATGTTTAATTTATATATTTGATTATGTTTGCATTGATTAGTAGTTTTTGCTAATTTTATTGCAATTAGGACATTGGTAGCTGTGATTGTTACTTTAATGATTTAGCACCCGCGTTATCACTCCACATGTTAATGGATCAGTATAAAATCAATCCAGACTGCCTGACAAAAATCATTTCTTTTAAAATGAACAAGATTAGGTACCGAAAGGGCACTAATTGATTAATTAGTGTAATCAAGTCCCCGATCCTAGACTCTCTGGTTGCATAAGAAGTGAGGCACGCTCTCATGCTTCACTTGGTTTCTAGCCGACCCCAATAAGCTAGTGGCGACTTCTTTTATGCAAAATTCATAAAAAAATATCCCAATGTCACGCAGGGTATGGGCTTGGAAGAGCCCGTGCCTAATCATGGGCTTTAGGTCCGTCATTTAAGCAATACCCCTAAACATGTTCCCTCCCCCCGAGGGTAGGTCGCGACAATTATTTAGCTTAATTATTTTTGGGAAAAAGTAAACATAGCCCATGTGGTTGGGCCAATAATTTTTATTGGGCGAGCCTAGCACTTGCCAAAACCTGGTAGTTTGGGTACTTTATTGCACTTATACTCAGAATATTCTTCTATAAATTCGAACCGAACCTATCAAATGATCATATCTAATTATGCGTACTTTATTGCACTTATACTCAGAATATTCTTCTCTATATTTGTCATATGAACGAACTTACATGCAATAGTGCCACTATTGGCTCAAAGTATGGATGGGAGGATTTGATGCATGCTCTTAGTGTAATTTACATTTCTCTAGCCTCAATAACTGGGCACCATAATTCCAATTAACAATTGTTACTTTGTCAAATTAAATAATGGTTTCGAGAGTTATTATTGAATTTCTAATTATAACCTGAAATGAAAATCTTATTCATGTGTTTAACATTTTTCAAATTCATCTTTCGTGCAAACACAAGTTAAGAAAAAAAAATAGAGAATGCATCAAGCTTGACTACTTGAGATTGATCTTTCAGCTATTGGTTAATTATAAGCGACTTAGACGCGAAACCAATTTAGCATAAAACGCCAAAATAAACAGTGAAAAGTAGGGGAGAAAACTATTACCC
This sequence comes from Eucalyptus pauciflora, assembly GCA_007663325.1. Lineage (NCBI taxonomy): Eukaryota > Viridiplantae > Streptophyta > Magnoliopsida > Myrtales > Myrtaceae > Eucalyptus > Eucalyptus pauciflora. The sequence continues at coordinate 141,117 of VMYD01000136.1, read as the reverse complement.
AAGAGACGACAATTTTTGTGGAAAGAGAGAAAAGAGTTTCGAGATAAGTCACCTTTTAAGGCGTCCAATGATCATGTGAAAGAATCGATGGAGTCGCTCTTTGTCCTCAATATTCCTATCGCTAGAATTGAAATAAAAAGGAAAGAAAAACAATAATAAGAAGAAGACGAAGTCTTCATCAATGGTACAATAATAAGAAGAAGACGAAGTCATCATCAATGGTACAATAATTAACGTTGTCCAATATTTGTCCTCAATATTTCTAGAATTTTTTTTTTTTTATGTCTGTGGAACCACCTCGTTGCCAACAGTAGCTACGCATAAATCACGGAGGTGCTAGCGCAGGGACCCACCTCCGACGGCTCCCCACTTTAGTTGCGCATTATGACGAGTTGGGGAATCGAACCCCAGCCTTGCGTGTGGCTAATGTGTGATTCCACCAACTCGACCACCACGGGGTGGGTCTAGAAAATATTATTATTTTCAAGTAAAAATAAAAATATGAAAATTATCACATTATCATCAATCAATTTGACGGGCAATCTTTTAGCCATCGTCGCCCATTTTGAGCATTCGACTTTTCCACATGGACAGAATTTTCCACATGATCTCCATATAAATACCCCCTTGGCTATTGCCTATCTCTTCATCAATCAACTAAGACCTTCCTTTGCCAACTTTAAAGGTCTCCCTCAATATGAGTTCCCGTACGAGGGTTCCTCTCCATATCATTCTCCTAGTCGCACTAGCCCTGGCGCTGATCCCTCTGTCCATCGCCCAGGACTCTCCCCAAGACTACGTCGCCGCCCACAACGCGGCCCGCTCTCAGGTCGGCGTCGGGCAAATCACTTGGGACGAGCGCGTTGCTGGCTATGCCAGGGATTACGCCCAAAAGCACGCCAGCGACTGCACGCAACTCGTTCATTCAGGCGGACCCTATGGGGAGAACCTCGCGTGGGCTTCCCCCGATCTTACTGGCACAGGAGCGGTGAACATGTGGGTCGGAGAAAAGCCCGACTACGACTACAATTCCAATTCATGCGCACCGGGAAAGGTCTGTGGGCATTACACTCAAGTGGTGTGGCGCAACTCGGTTCGGCTTGGATGCGCGAAGGCCCAATGTGCGACGGGTGGTATTTTGGTCACTTGTAACTATGATCCTCCCGGGAACTATATAGGCGAGAAGCCTTATTGAATGACAAAAAGTTGTATGTCGAGAGATGAACTATCGTGTCAAAATAATGCCCCATTAGGAGGAGGCAAGAGCTTTATATGCATCAAAATTCAATAAAGTCATGTGAATGATGAAGGTAATATTTGCCGATTAAATAGTTAATCTCTTTCAATAATTCTCTCTCTCTCTCTCGCAATTTTCTATTTTTTAAGTGAAGGAATTTCGATCCTTGATCAAATCTCCTCAGCTCCCTTCTCTCAAGCACATCACGATCCTTTGAAGCCCACAACACTGCGAAAGAGAAGCTGCGTACTATCTCTATGGCGCATTTCGCTCTCGAGTTCATTTCATTAGCTGTTTCAATTAATTTTGGTACATAGCAATGGCCGTCTCGACCATATAAGGATACATTCCATTTGATAAGCTTATAAGATTTATATTTCATAGAATTGATGATACATCCACGGCAAAAAGATTAAAATGCGAATAATGTTGGAATTGGTGGTATATTAGTCGATAGTTACTATAAATTAATGAATTGAACTCCTTTAGTTGACCGAGTAAGTAATATTATCCCTAATTAATCAACTAGGTGTCAATAGCGCTAGTCAAACTTGACTAACTTTGTGTTCGATATCAGTCCCTTTCATCCACGGCAGCCCATTATAGTACTCTGAAAGGTCATAGACTCACAGCTGGAATATTCTTTCCCGCAAGGATCTGGATGCTTGGATAACGACCTCAAAGATATTTTCATTTTATCTCAAATCACGTTGTTAAAAAAAAAAAATTAGACGCACGATCACACCGCAATTTGAGTTTAATGAATTCCAAATTATGAGTTTATTGCTCGCAGAGTCAATCGTGGGAATCGAGACGACGTTGTTATACATGACTAGGAGGATGAAATCACTAATGTAAAGCTCTACAAATCTTGAATGTTAGAACCACGCAACACAAACTTGATATCTACATTTGGGGAAATCGCCAAGAAAGAGCTCAAATCCAAGCTTATGAACGAATCTCAACTTGGACATATTAATATGATTCACCGCATAGCTAAGAATGTGAGACTTTTTGTGCCTAACACTCCATGCGTGCACTTCATCAAATCTCCTTCACACATGTGAACCTCCTATGCGAGATTCATTGTCTCTTTTAATTCAAGTTTTCCTTCCTCACCAACGTTATCTCAACTCGAATCTCCACCTTGAACCCATCAATTTTGGCAGATGTTGGAGCTGAATTACACCATATGCCTTCAGACTTCACCCCAATCGTCTTGACCCAATCATGTTTAGCAGGAAGCCAACGTACACCATCATAGTTTTTGGACGGTAGTGATGTTTTTATAATCATTTTCCCCGATCATTTATTCGATCTTAACGCTTTTATAATCAAATGTAAGAGCGCGCAGAGGCCTAGATATAGACGGCATTACACCTTTAGAAAGAAGGCAACGATAAATCCACATGAATCCTCCATATGTGAGGAAAGTAAACTACATATAATAATCTATTAATATTCAATTTCAACTTGAAAACTCCTAGCTAGCGTCTCCAGTACACATTGACCATATGTCACCAATGCACGCGAAAAGTACACTCATTATTAGTAAATTAGTAGGGATGTTAACCTTCGAAATTCCCCGGAGGATCATAATTACAAGTCACGAATTACCACCTGTTGCTACACTTAACCCTAGCACCCCCTAGATGAATCGAGCTCCTCCACATGACCTGTGTGTAATGCAAGCACTCCCCGCCGACGCAAGCATTGGAGCGATGGTCGTTGTTGGCCCTCTCGCTCACCCACATCTTGACAGCATCTTCACCGCTCAGTCCGCCATAGCCCATCGAGTGCTCCAGGGCGCAGCCACTGGCTGTGCGCATGCCGGCGTATCTTTGGGCATAGGAACAGCAAGTCACTTCGCTGTTTTACTTTAAATATCTTTAAATTACTATAAATGACAATCACTTCGCTTGAATGGAAACAGCAAGTCATTCAGATCACCATTATACACTAGGGTCATAGGAATTATGCATAGAAAGAAAAAGTGGATTTATATAAACTAGGTGAGTATAAGAAAAAGAAAACAAAGGTAATAAAGAAGTCTAAAATTATGACGAGACAAAAGAAATCAGATTGTTATATATGAAATGAGTGGGTATGAGACAAAGAAGGAAAGGTAATTTAGGGATTCTAAAAGTGAGACAAAGGTGTTGAATGCAAATTGTGCAATCCCAAGATCACCATAACCAGAACATTAACACACATAATTGAGGAAAAAGATTAACGCACCTGTTTCGAGATCCATCATTCTTTAAAGTGGAAGTAGAAAATGGATTGTCCATGCATCAAGGGGATTACCCACGCATCAAGTTCTTCTCCTCTATTGCCCTCCATATCACTGGCTCAATGAGGCGGCCCTCTCATTACGGGCTAGGCTCAACTCGGCCCACACTAGCCAGCCCCATATTAGATTAATTAAGAAACCTTCTATCTCATCTTAGACCAACCCCGTTTTACAATAACCATAAAATGGTAAATTATAATATCAATTAATGTAGTCCACATTAGAAAAACTCTTACAAAATGGTGTTTTGACTTATGTATATAGATATAGATAGATGTGTATCTATCGAGTAAAATAAAGACATAGACAGGCATCACTTTTTTTTTTCTTTTAAAATAATACAGAGGCATGACCGTAATTAGCCGGCTTAAGGAACTCGATCCACCTTTGTGGACTCCAACTCGATCCACCTTTGTGGACTCCAACTTAAATCCAAGTTCTCTGAGATAGGAATCATACCCATAAGCATCGGTTTCAGAGTAGAAAGCATAGCAATGCTAATGTCAATTGATTAATTCCAGGGTGCGTAGCACGGTATATATTATCATAAAGTCATCAGTTTCGGCTGGCAATCAGCGCTTGTGACGGTGAATTAACATGTGAGGGGTTTCGCTTTCATGGAATACGGTGCCGTGCATGAAAGAAGTCATAAGGCAGTCCTTCACGATAAAATAAAAATAAAATTCAATATATGATGAAGTACTAACCACTATTAAAGAAAAAAAAATTAATTTATAAGCGGCCTTGTTTATCGTACGAGTCTTCATATGGATAATAACCTAACTTACAAACTGGTCTTCACGCCTTAATTGAAGCCACTCGCAAAAAGTTTTTCTATTTCTCTTACAGTGATTATTATATATAGACAAAAACCCTAAATTTTAACCCTTGATTGGAAAATAAACAAAAAAAAGTTGGGGATTGAATTGACGAAATTAAAAAGTTATAGCTTAAATTTGCCATCGCATGATAGGTTTAGGACCTTTTTAGACAATTTTTCAAAACTTATTATGGATAGCTTTATGCCACCGCAACAACAACAAAAGAACAAGAAAGACTTTTTTTAGTGTCCCCGAAATTTGCTCAACATGTATTCCACTTGCTTTATGGGCACGACCGACAAAGACCCACTATTTCAGGAATAATATTACAATTTATTGTATAGAAGATTACATGCAATTCTTGTCGTAGCTTAGTGGTAAAAGATAGGCACGAGCACGTGGATTAAAAGCAAGACATTATATAATCTCATGTTTGCGTTACCCATGGGGTGTTTTGATCTGTATCTTACTTGATCGTCGAGATTTGTATGACATTTCATGGAGTCGTAATTTGTGGTTTTCTTGCTATATTTATGGCAAAAAAAGGAAAGAAAAAGCATACGCAATAGAACCTAAAAGATGAAATACTGGAGGCGTAGGATACGCAGATTCTATGCATGGGACCTCAATTTGTCTGTTTCGCAAGATTGCCGGAGATCACAAGCAATTTAACATTTCAAATCTGTTATGAAATTCCAACGACATAACGGTCTTAGTAATATATAAAAGGGAAAATTCTTGGTTCGAGCCAATCAGATTCGGGAGTTCAAAAGGTTCCAGAAAAATAAGTAATTGTTAAAGACAAGAAACGGTCAGGACAAGAAACTAGGGTTTCTAGGGTTTCGTGGGAATAAAGAAAAGTCAACATTTTCGACGAGCTTGGAGAAATAGAAAGAAAGCCATGATGGGAAGAGCGGCATCACCGGACGAATTTCCGCGGTTTGATTTGTTATCTTTTTCTCTTCTGTTCTTTTCCATCTTTGATTTGGCCTCCTTGAATGTGGAAAATAGTCCATGTGATGACCATAGCGATAGTGACAATGATATCTCCCACCGAAAACTATTCAGTAAATTATTTGCCGAACCCTCAATGGAATTATCCAAGACTAGGACAATTTTCAAAGGAGATTTGTGACTGGCTTCGTGAGTGGAGGAGACGGGCAGATGGGAGGAGGCCAAATCAAAGAAGAAAAATGTCACACCCCGAACCCCGAGACACGTGAACATCCCACCATGGTCATACAAATGCGACATTCCCAGGTAATGTCGCCGACCCAATTAATTCATTATGCGCATGCGGAATGTGTTATATAACCCCTGACAAAAACTCACTAGATAGGAAAGCAGGAAATAAATACAATCATAAACAAACGTACTTTCATAAATAAATAACCACCCAAGGTTCACATATATACCAAAAAGGGCCAGCTTACAAAAAGGGATCAGTCCACCAAAAAGAATAAACAATCCTAAGACTACTAGTCGGACTCGCTCTTCGATCCCACTTCAGACTGGGCAGTCACCGGAGACGATGATTCCTCCATCTACGGTCCTGAAATTTTGGCCCACAATGGGGTAAGACATCGTCTCAACAAGTTCAACCCCCTAAACCTCTATTAGAAAGAAAATACACCTAGGGTGGCCTAGCCACCTCACACAAAAGACTTACCTCGTTTTAATTCCTTTCCTGCAAGTTAGCACAATTTATATCACACAATCTCATGTAGTAATAAGAATTTAAATAATTGGAACGACATCACTATCATCTAAATCACAATCGCACACAGCACACATTCCAATTATCCACTGCCACGCAAGGGCATAGCCTACTCGAAATTCAGCTATCTACTGACATTCATGCTAGGCATCGCCTCCCCCCCCCCCCAATAGAGTGCGGCTTTGTCACTACGTCGACGGCATTCCCGAAAGAGCATGGGTCCAGTTGGCCTAGCCTCAACTGCGACCCAAGCCACGTCACTCACTGACGGCAATTCACAAGGAGAACAAGTTCAGTTGGCCTAGCCACTACTGCGACCGAGTCTATCAACCAGCACACAACAAATCATTATTGACTTCCGAACACTCCGCATTTCATTCACATATTCCGATTACAATAGTAATCCTTAACAATTAAATTTCTGCATCAAAATCCAACACTTGGGTTTTTATTGCTAAAAACCCTATTTATCACAATCAACACTCAATTTGCCAGATCCATTCATCAAATTCAAATTCTAAATGCACAGCAACGATCAGCACGAAATTCTAAGCAATTGAGGTCAAAAATAATTTTTCGAGTTTTTTCTTTATAAATAATAATATTTTAATGATTTTCGGAATATAATATATTATTAAATTTTCCAGAATTTTGAAACATTAAAATAAATCAAAAATAAAACCCATTAAGTCACATCAAGGCTTATATTAAAATAAACCTACTTAACTTTAAACTAAACACACTTAAGACTAATTAAACCTCTTAATCTAAATCACACTTAAATAAACTAAACTAACCACATAAACATAATTAACTTAGACTAAGCACACTTAGGGTATCATTAACTCTCTAATCAAGATTTAGTGAGCTAAACTCACCCGATTAGCGAGCCGAGCAAACCAAAACGACGGGGTCGATGCGAGGATCAACTTTCCTCAAGGCGGGCCGAGCACCTGGGGACGGGAAGCCGGCCAAAACGGGCCCCGAAGTTCCAAATATGGGTTGGAAGTTCAGCCCCGTCCAAGGCTGAACGGAGGAGGTTCGGCGGCGGTTCGGACGCGGGACGGCGGAGGAGGGCGGCGGCGAGCTGGCGGCTAGCTAGCGGCTGGCTAGCGGCGGCTCCGGCGGCGTGCGACAAGATGGAACGGCGTCGGGCAGTAGCGGCTCGGCGGTTGGGCGTGAGCCGCGTGCGAACGAGGGTGGCGAGCGGCGAACCGGCCGGCGGAGCAGCGCGTGAGCCTTCGCGCGGACGCACAGCGGCTCCAACGACGGGTTGTGGCGAGCTGGAGAAGGGGGCGCACGAGTTGGCCGGCCGGCTGGTCCGCACGAGCAGCTCCTTCCTCTTTCTCTCCTCTCTCTCTTTCTCTCTCTCTTCCAAAGGTTAAAGAAGAAGTTGGCTCAATCCCCACCCTCCAAGTGTCAAAATCCTAGCCCTTCTTGCCCCATCCCATGACATCACTTGTGATGTCACAATCCACTAACTCCGACCTCCCACAACCTTAGTCCAATAGGTTCAATTTCATTTTCCGTCGGGGCATAAAATCCCGTACCTTAAATTTCTCAATTCCAATCAATTCTCTTCCAATTGAGCCCAATTAAAATCCATAAAATTAATACATGTTCCTCATAAGGTATGTGACACCCCAGGACTTCCAATTTCTTAATTCAGTCACAATTTCACGGTTAATTTCACTCTGACACGATATTAGCGCGTCCTGACCTATCGGGTAGCTTTTAGAAATTTTTATGCATTTGACCTGTGGTTGATCAATCTCAAGCCACAATATACATCTTTGACACATTGGCGACCCTCGGTTGTTGTGGTAACCTCAAGGTTTCAAATACGGACACATGGGACCCAATCCACAGAAAAGTCGATCCAATGCCGACCGACAAGAATAGTGTGATCTGGTGGAATCACCCACACTCGATCACATGCATCTATCGAGCTGACCTATCTTCGGCTTCTAATCGATTTTTAACTATGTCATAATGACCCTTGCAGATTAGCTCGGTCGAAAGGTCGCTTCCTGGTCAAATTCTCGAGTCTGATGCATTAAAATCTCTTACCGGCTTCACCTGATAGACCGATTTTCACATGAGTGGCCAACTCAAGGAAAAGAATCATACGTGCAAAGATAAAACGCCCATCTCTATTTACTGAAAATAAAATTGGAAAAATCGAGATGTCACAACTCTTCCCCTCTTATAAAAATTTCGTCCTCCAAATTTAAACTATTACAACACTTTAAGCAAAAAGATGGGGGTACAATTGTCTCATCGACTCCGGTTTCCCAAGTTGCTCCTTCAGTGCCGTGGTGTTGCCAGACCACTTTGACCAATGGGATGGTCTTGGTGCGCAGAACATGCTTCTTGCGATCCATTATCTGAACCGGGCTTTCAACGTATGACACCCCGTCATCCACATCTATTTCTTCGAAGTTTAGAACGTGTGTCGGATCAGGCTCATACTTCCTCAATATCGACACGTGAAAGACGTCATGCACTTGTGCCAACCTCGGCAGTAGTGCAAGACGATAGGCCAAAGTCCTAATTCTTTCCAAAATCTCAAAGGGACCTACGTACCTCGGACTCAGTTTCCCCTTTTTGCCAAAACGGGAAATACCTCTCATCAGTGATACCTTTAGGAAGACGTGATCACCAACTTGGAACTCCAATGGCCTTCGACACTTATCTGCATAGCTCTTCTGACGGCTCTAAGCGGTCTTTAACCTGTTTCTGATAACTGCAATTGCCTCCACTGACCGCTGAACCAACTCTGGGCCTGTGATCTTTCTTTCCTCGACTTCATCCCAATACACTGGTGTTCTGCACGCTCTGCCATACAACGTTTCAAAAGGAACCATCTGAATACTCTGCTGGTAACTGTTGTTGTAGGCAAACTCGACCAGATGAAGCTATTCCTCCCAGCTTCCTTTGAAGTCCAAAACATAAGCCCGCATCATGTCTTCGAGGGTTTGAATAGTCCTCTCAAACTAGCCATCCGTCTAAGGATGATAGGCCATGATGTACTGCAACTTGATACCTAAGGCACTCTGCAAGCTCTTCCAAAAGGCGGCGGTGAACCTCGGGTCTCTGTCTGAAGTAATTGTAATCGGCACTCCATGCATACAAACTATATGGCGCACATACAAATCTGCATGTCTATCCAAACTCAAGTCCTTTCGCACTGCAATGAAGTGAGCCGATTTTGTCAGCCTATCGACCACTACCCAAATCGAATCATTCCCTCTCTAACTCCTCGGTAAACCCGTCACAAAGTCCATCGTGATGTGCTCCCATTTCCACTCGGGAATCTCGAGAGGTTGCAGAAGTCCTCCTGGTTTACAATGCTGAGCTTTGACCTGCTGACATGTCAAACACTTGGCCACATGCTTGGCGATGCCCGCCTTCATACCTGACCACAAATAGTGTTGACGCAGATTTTGATACATCTTGGTGCTACTGGGATAAATATTGTAACTGCTACGATGCGCTTCTGATAAGATCTCCTCTCTAAGCTCCACATCATCAGGTACAACCAATCGTCCTCAGAACCTCAATGTTCCATCGTCAGAAATCTGAAAGTCAGCTTTCATTTTCTCTGTATCTTCTTGCAGGATTTTTTGTACATTTGGATCTGTCTGCTGAAGCGTTCTGATTCTGACCTGCACTTCCAGCTCAATTCTGAGGGTGGCCATAAGATTTGAAAGGTGGCCTACCTCAAATTTGAAGCCCGAATCTCGTGCTCTCTCAAGTAGACTCCACTCCTTAAGTACCAACTGTGCAACTGAAGACTTCCTACTCAATGCATCGGCGACCTTGTTCGCCTTTCCAGGGTGATACAAAATCTCACAGTGATAGTCCTTCAGGAGGTCCATCCATCGACGCTGTCTCATAGTCAACTCCTTCTGAGAGAACAGGTACTTGAGACTCTGATGGTCAGTGAAGATCTGGAATCTTTCTCCACACAGATAATGCCTCTAAATCTTTAAGGCAAAAATGATTGCTGCGAGTTCTAAGTCATGCGTTGGATAATTCAACTCATGAGTTCTCAACTGACGGGACGCATATGCAACAACCCTGCCATGCTGCATCAACACGTAACCTAGTCCTCTAAGCGACGTATCACTGTAGATCTCGAATCCTCCTGGACCAGATGGAATAGTAAGCACATGTGCAGTAGTCAACTTCTGCTTAAGCTCTAGGAAACTACTCACACTTATCTGACCACACAAACTTCTCTTCCTTCTTCAGAAGTCTTGTCAACGGCGATGCCAACACTGAAAACCCCTCTACAAACCATCTGTAATACCCTGCTAAACCCAGAAAGCTTCTAATCTCTGTCACTGTATTCGATCTCGGCCAGTTAGTTACTGCTTCAATCTTGGCTGGATCCACTGAGATTCCTTCCCCGGATATGACGTGACCTAGGAAAGCCACACAAGTTAGCCAAAACTCGCACTTGCTGAAATTGGCGTACAGCTCATGATCTCTCAAAGTCTGAAGTACCACCCTTAAGTGTCTTTCATGATCCTCGGTACTCTTCGAGTATACTAGGATGTCGTCGATGAAAACAATTACAAACTGATCCAAGTACTCCCTGAACACATGATTCATCAGGTCCATGAAAGCAGCTGGGGCATTCGTCAACCCAAACGGCATCACAGTGAACTCATAGTGACCGTATCGAGTGCGAAACGCCGACTTCGGTATGTCTTCCTTCCTGATCCTCAACTGATGATACCTTGTCCTCAAGTCGATCTTAGAAAACATCAACGCTCCTTGAAGCTGATCAAACAAATCATCAATCCTCGGCAACGGATACTTATTCTTGATTGTCACCTGGTTGAGTTGTCGATAATTGATGCATAGGCGCAATGAACCATCCTTCTTCTTCACGAACAGAACTGGTGCTCCCCACGGTGATGCACTAGGACGAATGAATCCCTTATCCAGCAACTCCTGCATATGCACCTTCAACTCTTTAAGTTTTGACAAGGCCATCCAGTAAGGAGCTTTGGAGATCGGCTCAATCCCGGGAGCTAACTCAATCACAAACTCTACCTACCTTTATGGTGGCAAACCTGGTAACTCTTTCAGGAACACATCTGGGAACTCTTGCACCACTGCAATGTCTTCTATCTTCAATTCCTCCACTGTCGTATCCACGACAGTCGCCAGGTAACCTTGGCAACCCCCGTCTAGCAAACGAGTTGCCTCGAGCGATGAAATTAAGGAAATCGATGGTCCTCCTCGACTCCCAATAAATTCAAAGCTCTCACCCCCTAACGGGTTAAACTGAATGCCTTGCGATAACAGTCCAACTTAGCTCGTTGCTTGGTGAGCCAATCCATGCCAATTATCACATCAAAATCATACATGGCTAGGACTATCAAGTCTATCCTCCCCTCTCGCTCACTAATCACTAACTTGCAACCAAGACAACCTACTGAAGCTAACACTTTATCTTTCAACGGCGTAGATATGCTAATCACTGACTCCAACAACTCAAGAATTAATTCTACTCACTTAACATATCTTTCAGCTACAAACGAATGGGTAGCTCCAGGATCAAATAAAGCATAAGTAGGTTGGTCGTTCAGCAAGACCGTACTTGTGATCACATCAGGCGCATCCTCCGCCTGTCCTCTGGTGATAGCATACGCCCTTCCCTGAGCTGGAAGTCAGATCAATCCACCCTGTGGCATCATCTGCGGCGCGGTCCCTCTGTTCCGACTCAACGGTGGTGGCGGCAGCAGCGGCGACAACTGATGCTGTCCTATCTATCTCCTGTGACAATGTCTTGCGATGTAACCCTGTTGGCCACACTCATAACAGGCACCCGTCCTAGGAGGGCACGGGGCTGTACCATGTCGTCTTCCGCATAGACGACACACACCATTCAGTTTCGACGCTAGCTTTCCTATCCCACCCTGTCTGTTGGGTGGAACAGGATACCTTCCTCCAAACATCGGCCTCTTCCCAAATCGATTACCTTCCCTATGGCGGCTCTCTCATTCTGGTTCTTCTCAATCAGCTGGGCCCGCCTGTAAATGGCATTGTACTCTCTCAAATCTAGTGGCACCACCAAGCTCTTCACCTCCTGTCGGAGCCCATCTCTAAACCTTCGGGCTTAGTCTGCTGGTCTCTGAACTAAATCAGGGGCATACTACGACAGTTCAGCGAACTTCGCTTCATACTGATCGACCGTCATGGTACCTTGACGAAGGCGCTGGAACTCCGCCATCTTCACCTCTCTAGCACACTCAAAAAAGTACTTCTCGTTAAAGACCTCGAGAAAGGCGTTCCACTCTAGAACCATGCCTCCAGGGAACGCTATCCCTTTGGTAGTCTTCCACCAAGTACCTGCAATCCCCTTCAACTGATAAGCTTCCAGAACAACCTTCTCGGTCTCGGTGCACATCAGTAGATCAAAGGCTTTCTCCAACTCCTGAACCCACAGTGCTGCAGCTTCGGGATCTCCCACTCCCGTGAACGTTGGCGGATCCAACTTTAGGAACTGCTCCACCAGCTTATGCATAAGCCTCCCAGCGGCCATGTTCCCAGGCGGAACTTCATCAGGTGCTACCTCAGGTTCATTAACTGGTGCGGCGGCAGGGGCGGCGGCAGCTGTAGCAGCAGCAGCTGCATTGGCGACGTTGGCGGCATTGACAGCGGCGGCGGTAGCGGCGGCCTGCTGATCCATTATGTCACCCATCATCTATAGTATCCTCATAATCCCATCAAACCTTGGATCCTCGGGGGCTTCTATCCCAGCATCGACTGAAGGTGATGCTGCACCACTCGCCCTGGCCTTAGCCAACGCTCTCCTAAGGGCACCAATATAGATACCTGTTTGCAAATTCCAATACCACATTAGAATCTAAGTGACCTCACCAACAAGTTAACAAGCAGCTATCAATCACATGCACCAGCAGTATTAAAAGTCTTTCCTACCACCTATCACATGACTCACTCGCTCCTTATCACTCCATATACAAACCATGCTCTGATACCACTTAAAGGAGGATGTCACGCCCCGCACCCCAAGACATGTGAACATCCTACCATGGTCATACAAATGCAACATTCCTAGATAGTGTCGTCAACCTAATTAATTCATTATGCGCATGCGGAACGTGTGATATAACCCCTGACAAAAACTCACTAGATAGGAAAGCAGGAAATAAATACAATCATAAACAAACGTACTTTCATAAATAAATAACCACCCAAGGTTCACATATATACCAAAAAGGGTCAGCTTACAAAAAGGGATCAGTCCACCAAAAAGAATAAACGATCCTAAGACTACTAGTCGGACTCGCTCTTTGATCCCACTTCAGACTGGGCAGTCTCCGGAGACAATGATTCCTCCATCTACGATCCTAAAATTTTGGCCCACAACGGGGTGAGACATCGTCTCAGCAAATTCAACCCCCTAAACCCCTATTAGAAAGAAAATACACCCAGGGTAGCCTAGCCACCTCACACAAAAGTCTTATCTCGTCTTAATTCATTTCCTACAGGTTAGCACAATTTATATCACACCATCTCAGGTAGTAAAAAGAATTTAAATAATTGGAACGGCATTACTATCATATAAATCATAATCGCTCACATCACACATTCCAATTATCCACTGCCACGCAAGGGCATAGCCTACTCAAAATTCAGCTATCTACTGACATTCATGCTAGGCATCGCCTCCCCCCCCCCCATGGAGTGCGGCTTCGTCACTACGTCAACGGTATTCCCGAAAGAGCATGGGTCCAGTTGGCCTAGCCTCTACTGCAACCCAAGCCACGTCACTCACTAACAGCAATTCACAAGGAGAATAAGTCCAGTTGGCCTAGCCACTACTGCGACCGAGTCTATCAACAAACACACGGCAAATCATTATTGACTTCCGGACACTCCGCATTTCATTCACATATTCCAATTACAATAGTAATCCTTAACAATTAAATTTCTGCATCAAAATTCAACACTTGGGTTTTTATGGCTAAAAACCCTATTTATCACAATCAACACTCAATTTGCCACATGCATTCATCAAATTCAAATTCTAAATGCACAGCAACGATCAGCATGAAATTGTAAGCAATTGAGGTCAAAAATAATTTTTCGAGTTTTTTTTTTTATAAATAATAATATTTTAATGATTTTCGAAATATAATATATTATTAAATTTTCCAGAATTTCGAAACATTCAAATAAATCAAAAATAAAACCCATTAAGTCACATCAAGGCTTATATTAAAATAAACCTACTTAACTTTAAACTAAACACACTTAAGACTAATTAAACCTCTTAATATAAATCACACTTAAATAAACTAAACTAACCACCTAAACATAATTAACTTAGACTAAGCACACTTAGGGTATCATTAACCCTCTAATCAAGATTTAGTGAGCTAAACTCACCCGATTAGCGAGCCGAGCGAACCAAAACGACGGTGTAGACGCAAGGATCAACTTTCCTCAAGGCGGGCCGAGCACCCGGGGACGGGAAGCTGGCCAAAACGGGCCCCGAAGTTCCAGATCTGGGTTGGAAGTTCAGCCTCATCCAAGGTCGAACAGAGGAGGTTCGCGGTGGTTCAGGCGCGGGACGGCGGAGGAGGGCGGCGGCGAGCTGGCGGCTCCGGCGGCGTGTGGCAAGATGGAACGGCATCGGGCAGCAGCAGCTGGGTGGCTGGGCGCGAGCCGCGCGTGGACGAGGGTGGTGAGTGGCGAACCGGCCGGCAGAGTGGCGCGTGAGCCTTCGCGCGAATGCACGGCGGCGGCCACGGCCACGACGGCTCCAGCGACGGGCTACGGCAAGCTGGCAAAAGGGGCGCGCGGGCTGGCGAGCTAGCTGGTCCGCACGAGCAGCTCCTTGCTCTTTCTCTCTTCTCTCTCTCTCTCTCTCTCTCTCTCTTCCAAAGGTTGAAGAAGAAGTTGGCTCAATCCCCACCCTCCAAGTGTCAAAATCCTAGCCCTTCTTGCCCCATCCCATGACATCACTTGTGATGTCACAATCCACTAACTCCGACCTCCCACAACCTTAGTCCAATAGTTTCAATTTCATTTTCCGTCGGGGCATAAAATCTCGTACCTTAAATTTCTCAATTCCAATCAATTCTCTTCCAATTGAGCCCAATTAAAACTCATAAAATTAATACATGTTCCTCATAAGGTATGTGACACCCCAGGACTTCCAATTTTTTAATTCAGTCATAATTCACGGTTAATTTCACTTTGACACGACATTAACGCGTCCTGACCTACCGGGTAGCTTTTAGAAATTTTTATGCATTCGACATGTAGTTGATCAATCTCAAGCCACAATGTACATCTTTGACACATTGGCGACGCTCGGTTGTGTGGTAACCTTAAGGTTTCAAATACGGACACAGGGGACCCAATCAACAGCAAAGTTAGTCCAATGCCGACCGACAAGAATAGTGTGATCTGGTGGAATCAC
The DNA here is from genome assembly GCA_007663325.1 of Eucalyptus pauciflora. Taxonomy (NCBI): domain Eukaryota; kingdom Viridiplantae; phylum Streptophyta; class Magnoliopsida; order Myrtales; family Myrtaceae; genus Eucalyptus; species Eucalyptus pauciflora. The sequence goes on along the minus strand of VMYD01000136.1, from coordinate 125,577 downwards.
CCACACTCGATCACATGCCTCTGTCGAGCTAACCTATCTCTGGTTTCTAATCAATTTTTAACTGTGTCATAATGACCCTTGCAGATTAGCTCGGTCGAAAGGTCGCTTCTGGTCAAATTCTCGAGTCTAATGCATTAGAATATTTTACCGGCTTCACCTGATAGACTGGTTTTCACATGAGTGGCCAACTCAAGGAAAAGAACCATATGTGCAAAGATGGGCCGTGCAAAGATGAAACGCCCATCTCAATTTACTGAAAATAAAATTGGAAAAATCGGGATGTCACATAAAAGAACAGAAGAGAAAAAGATAACAAATCAAACCGCGGAAATTCGTCTGGTGATGCCGCCCTTCCCATCATGGCTTTCTTTCGATTTTTCCAAGCTCGTCCAAAACATTAACCGCCACACGTCCTCTCCTATGCCCGTCTCCTCCACTCAGGAAGATCAAAATTGTTAGGTTAGTCCAAATTGATCATTTGCCGAACCTTCTTTAAAAATGGATTCTCAAGTCAGGCACTCTACATCAATGGAATTATCCAAGACTAGGACATTAAAAAGAATAAAAAGAATATAATAGCTTATGATATCATATATGATATCAGATTTGTGAGTTTGTACATATGATATGATTATTAAAAAAAAAATGATGCATAATTTTTAGAATTTTCAGTCATTTTTATGCTTAAACATCTCATACTTCATTTTTCATTTTGATGTATAATTTATATAGCGACACACCAAGGTGCAGGGCTAGGTCTTGTCAAAAAAATTTAGCTAGGTCTAGTAGATGAATCTTCATGCTTCAATATTGTACTTACAATAATGGAAACTATATTAAATTAAGTCTATTCCGAAAGTAGGAAATAAAATAAAAAAGAATTCAAATGTTCTATAATTTTTACGATTGAATCTTACTTTTACTTTAAAAATATTGGGAATTTGAGATAAATATCACTTTTTTGGTATAATTAAAGTAACAAGAATTTCTTATTCCATTTGATTTCCTCATAATTAAAAATAATAAATTTCGTGATGTGTTATAAATAAAATATAATTTTATTGAAATTCATATATTTTTCAAATTGATCGTACTTCTTTTGTTCACTCTAAAATAGAAAAAATCGTATATATTAGAAGGGGAAAAGAGGCTCAAAAAAAGAAAATTATTTTATAACTCATCTATACTAAAGTACTGATTTACTTTCTATTTATGTTTCCATTTTATTTATTATTTAGCTCTTTTTTTTAAAAAGCAGACATAGCCCCTGTGGTTGGGCCAATAATTTTCATAGGGCGACCATGGCACTTGCCAAAACCCATCAATATGGGTTTGAGCAAGGCTAATTAACTTACGTGTACCTTATTGTGTTATACTCAGTTGTTTTTTTTCTCTATATTTGTTATATGAACGAACTTACGTGCAGTATTGCCACTACAGGCTCAAAGAATGGATGGGAGGATTTAATGCATGCTCTTAGTATGTTTTACATTTTTTTAGCCTCAACAACCGGTTATCATAATTCTAATTACCGAAAGTTGCTTTGTCAAATCATATAATGTTTTCGAGAGTAATTATTGAATTTCTAATTACAATCCAAAATAAAAATCTTACTAATGTGTTTCGCATTTTCAAATTCAGCTTTCGTGAAACACAAGCTAGGAAAAAAAAGGTGTGAATGCATCAATCTTGACTACTGGAGCTTGGTCTTTCAGCTCTTGGTGCTTTACTCATAAATTATAATTGACTTAAGACGCGAAACCAATTTAGCAGAAAACGCCAAAAGAAACAGTGAAAAGTAGGGGAGAAAACTTTTACCAAAGAGAAGACAATTTTTGTGGAAAGAGAGCAAAAGAGTTTTCAGATAAGCCGCCTTTAAAGGCGTCCAATGATCATGTAAAGGCTCAAGGGAAAGAAAAGAGGGGGAAGGACCATGAGGGGTGGGATTCCTTAATCTCACCCCGTATTCTCGGCCCAACAAGGAAGAAAAATGACTCGTACCGGGAATTGAGGAGGGGATAAGGCGTGCAAGCACTGACACATTAAAATAAAGTTTTCTTCAAGCTAGGTGCTGGCGCTGGCCAAATTACAGCTGAAATTCCTGTCAAAATCTTGCTTCTTACCAAGTCAACCTATGCTTCAGCATAGTGTCTCCAACAGACTTTTCGGCTTGGTACAAAGTCGCTATTTGTCATCAATATTTCTATGGCTAAAATTGAAACAAAAAATAAAAAATAATAAGAAAAGAAGACAAGGTCATTATCAGGGGTACAATAATTAACGTTGTACAGAGTATGAAAAATATCACATTGGCGATGGATCAATTTGACCGGCACTCTTCTAGTCATCGTGGCCTATTTCGAATATTCGACTTTTCCAATGGACAGATTTTTCCACATGATTGCCATATAAATACTCCCTAGCTATTGCCCATCCCTCACATCAACCAACTAAGATCTTTCCTCTGCCAACTTTTATGGTCTCTTACAATATGAGTTCCCGTACGAGCGTTCCTCTCCATGTCATTTTCCTCGCCGCGCTAACCCTGGCGCTGATCTCTCTGTCTGTCGCCCAGGACTTGCCCCGGGACTACGTCGCCGCCCACAATGCAGCCCGCTCTCAGGTCGGTGTAGGCCCGATCACTTGGGACGAGCGAGTGGCTAGCTATGCCGGGGACACGCCAGGGATTGCACGCGGCTGGTCCATTCGGGCGGACCCTATGGAGAGAACCTCGAGTGGGCTTCCCCTGATCTCACCGGCACGAGAGCGGTGAACATGTGGGTCCAGGGCTTCCCCTGGACTTTACCTCAGTCGTCTTGGCCCAATCAAGTTTAGCAAGAAGCCAGTGGACATTATCTGTCACCTTGATTAGAGAATCAGAATTCTTTTTTGAGATAATCACCATACCATTGTTACATATCGTCAGTGAGGCACAAATCAACTATTCTATACTTTTTTTGTGATATTAAAAACCCTATACATAGTGTTATACATTTACCTTAAAAAAATTGTGACATGAAAAAAAAAAAAACCAAACTTGTACCTATGTGACACATTCACCCTCCGTCAAAATTCCGTTAAATGATTTTTCAAACAAAACAACATTATTTTTATTTCACTTAGGACACGTGGGTGTCATATCAACACTGTTTGCTTTCTGACATCGATATAGATAGATTGTTAATGATTCTCACTAACAAAACTTTAATGGAAGATCAATTTATTACACAGGTACAAGTTTGAGATTTTCAATATCATAGAAAAAAATTTTAGATGAAATGTGTTGCAGTGAGCATAGTTTAGAGTTTTTAGTGGCTTTTACCAAGGGAGAGCATGGTTCTGAGAGTTCTAGGGTAGAACCGAAAACCTTATAAAACCGATCCGATTCTAGGTTCTAAGTTCTAGATTCTAGGATATGCAAGGTAGGTCACAAGTTCCAAAAATTAGAGAACTTGGAACCTAAAACAAGTCTTTGTATTTCTCTTATTCTATGTCTTCGCATGAGTTTATGGCATTCTAAGGCGTGTAATGATGAGTTTGCAATATGAAACCACTAGTCTGGGCTTCCAATTCCAACTATATCCATAACTAAGATGTGTACTTTGTTTATATTTCTTAATCTTCGTGTATAGAAATATGAGTTGTAATTAATGGATTGTAGCAAATAATGGTAATTAGATGTGATAATTTATTGCAATCGTTCAATTAAAAATATATGTGTAATCTTGGTAGACTATGGAACCGACCCTAGAACCTGTGACATAGTAGGTTCTAGGTTTTTAAGTATGCAATGGTAGGTTCTGTTGAGAAAACTTTCTAATAAATTTTAAAATTGACAAAACTGTCCGTGAAATTCTTGTAAGTTATATATATATATATATGTTTTGAAGTACTTTGATTTAGGGAATTACTCTTGAAAGAAAAGTTAGTAGCAATCTTAACCTTATTCAAATTCAAGTCCAGATTGTAGAATCTACTTTAGATGGAATAGGTTCAAACTTTATATTGAAGTGATAAAGATCTTCAAACTGAGAGAATCATTTATGTCTTATCCTAATACAAGTTCAGAACGAGACATAACTCCGAGTTCAAAACGTGACACCAATCCAAAACGTAATATAACAGCTAGTGATCTAGCTTGGATTTCTCACCTAAAAATATTTGATTAACTCAATCTTATTTAATTGGAAAACAAATCTTGAGATAATTTTTTTTCTAAATGAAGAAGCGACTTATGGAAACCAAGACTAGTTATATGGATGACCAAAATCAAGTGGAGATTCAACTTTTGTCGCTCAACAGCTACTTAATCTTCTTAATACATATATGTCCAATGAATCGATAAGTACTTCTACACAAAAAAGATTAAAATGTGGGACTAATATTATTTAATAACTTGGACTTGGTGATATATTCGTCGATAGTTATTATGTATGGATGAATTGAACTCCTCTAGTTTTTTTTTTTTTTTTTTTTGGGTCAAAGATCTTTTTTTTTTTTTTTTTTGGTTGAAATCGAAGATCTTTAGTTGACCAATAAAGTAATATTACCTCTAGTTAATTAACTAGGTGTCGATAAACTTCGGGAAAAAAATAAATTTGGTGTCAATAAGGACAAGTCAAAATTGCCTAACTTCGTATACCATTTCAATTCTTTTTTTATATAGCAGCCTACTGCTTTGAAAGGTCATGGACTTATAGCTAGAATATTCTTTCCCGCTTGGATCTATATGCTTGAATAACCACCTCAACGATATTTTAATTTTGTCTCAAATCACGTTGTTCAAACAAATTTAGGCAGACGGACACGCCACCATTTGCAGTTAATGAATTCCGATTCACGAGTTTAACGCACGCGGAGTCAGTTGTGGGAATTGATACGGCGTTGTAGTATATGACTAGGTGGATGAAATGATTAATCTAAAGCTCTAGCAATATTGACTGTTGGGAACATACAGCACAAACTTGACACCTGTTTTTGGGAAGATCACCAAAAAAGAGCTTAAGTTCGAACTTGTACACAAATCTCGACTTGGATATGTTAATATGATTCACCCTAAAGACATCCCTTATGTGGGACTATTTGTGCCTAACAACCTCACACGTGCATTTCATTAATCTCCTTCACACATCCGTTGTCTCCTTTAATTTAGGTATTCCTTCCTCTCCATTGTTATTTTAACTCAAATCACCACCTTAAGTCAATCGAGTTTCGCAACTGTTGGAGCTGAGTCACACCGTATGCCTTTGGACTTTACCTCAATCGTCTTGGCCCAATCAAGTTTAGAAAGAAGCCAGTGGACATTATCTGTCACCTTGATTAGAGAATCAAAATTCTTTCGTGAGATAATCACCAGACCATCGATACATATCGTGAGTGGGGTAAATCAACTATCAACACCGATATCACTTGTTGGGGATGCATAACAAATCCCAATCCTTCATCTTGAAATTACTAACAATGCAATCGCTTGGCTTGAATGCAAGTAGCAATTCATCCACATTGTTATTATATATTGGTTTAAGATAATTATGCATTGAAAGAAAATGAGTAAGTTTATATATGAAATAGGTGAGTAAAAGATAAAGAAAACAAAGGTAATAAATAAGTCTAAAACTATGAGGAGACCAAGAAACCGGATGGTTATATATGAAATTGGTGGGTATGAGACAAAAAGGCAATTTAGAGGATCTAAAAGTGAGACTAAGGGTATTTTGACGCGGGTATATAGATATAGATAGGTGTGTATGTGTCAAATAAAAGAAGAAGACATAGATGCATATGGCTTTATATATATATATATGATTGAGAGGCACGACCCTAATTACCCGGCTTCAAAAAACTCAACCCATCGTTATGGCCTCCATTTACATCCAAGTTCTCCGAGATAGGAATCAAACCTTGAATAAGCGGTTCCAGAACCGAAAGCATAGTGACGCTATTGTCAATTGATTAATCCCAGGGTGGGTAACATGGTATATATTATCATATGGTCATAAGTTTCGGCCGATAATCAGCGCTTCTAACAGTGAATTAAAATGTGAGGGCTTTCGCTTTCAAGGAATATGGTGCCATGCATGGACGAAACCTGAGGCAGTCCTTCACGGAAAAAAAAACATAAAATCCACTATATAATGAAGCACTAACACTATTAAATAAAAATAATAATGTATAATCGGCCTTGGTTATCGTACGAGTTTTCATATAGATAACACCGTAACTTAAAAGGCAATATTCACACCCTCATTAAAGTCGCTGGTAAAAGGTTTTTCCATTTTACTCACAGTGTTTATTATATATACAAGAACCCTAAACTTTTATCCTTAACTAAAAAATAAACAAAAAATATTAAGAATTAAATTGATCAAATTGAAGAGTTAAGAAATAAATTGATCATTGTGCAATAAATTTAAGACTTTTAAGACAACTTGTCATGAAGTAGCTTTATGTTATTGAAAAAAAAAATGGCTTTTGGTGTCCTAAAGTAGGAGCCGAAACCTGCTCGACAACTATTTCAGGAAAAATATTACAATTCATTGCAGAGAAGAGTACGGGCAATTCTCGTCAAGGCTTAGTGGCCAAAGAATAGACTAGTTTGCGTGTATTAAAAGCAAGACCTTAGTTTGGCTCCCCGAGTGCAAACAATCTTATGTTTAAATTATTCATTTGGTGTTTGATTCATAGAGTCAGAATTTATCGTTTTCTCGCTATATTTAGGAAAAAAAGGAAAGAAAAAGTATATGCAATAGAACCTAAAAGATGAAATATTTGAGGCATAGGATACATAGAATCTTTCCATGGGACCTCAATTTATCTCATTTGCAAGATTGCCGGAGATTAGAAGCAACTTAACATTTCAAATGTGCTATAATATCCCAACGACATAACTGTCTTGTTAAATAATAATACGGGAAAATTCTTGGCTTGAGTCAATCAGATCCAGGAGTTCAAAAGGTTCCAGAAAAATAAATAATTGTTAAAGACAAGAACCGGTCGGAACAAGAAACTAGGGTTCCTAGGGTTTCGAGGGAATAAAGAAAAGTCAACATTTTCGACGAGTTCGGAGAAATGGAAAGAAAGCCAAGATGGGGAGAGCGGCATCACCGGACGAATTTCCGCGGTTTGATTTATCTTTTTCTCTTTTGTGCTTTTCCTTCTTTGATTTGGTCTGCTTGATTGTGGAAAATAGTGCATGTGATGATCATAGCGATAGTGACAATGTTATCTCCCACTGAAAAATATTAAGTAAATTATGTACTAAATTGAATTTAGGACTAATACTATAAGAAATCTTGAACTGGTACACATGTGATAAATTTACCATAAATTATATCTTAAACTGGTACACCTGTAATAAAATTACTCTCCGTTAATTTCCATTAAATTTTATTATTGAGTTGGATAATATGTGACAGTTGACAAGTATACTAGTTTGAAGTTCACAAGTGTATTAATGTGTGATTTTTTGTGGTATTAATCTAATCTAACATAACCTAATAAATGGTAAATTTGTCACAAATGTATCATTTTGAGGTTTTTTTTTTTATTATATGGTATTATCCATTGATTTTAACGAGTCTTAGGTGGGACCTATGTACATAAGCCCCATTATTTTTAAATAAGATGGTTCCATTTAGTACATGCACCACAGTCGTCTATTAATTTATCTACCAACAATTTTCTCTAATTCTACACTATATATCATTTGTCTCGACTTTCAATTTAGGGAAAATTATATGACCCCTCTAAATTCTGGGAGTAATATGCATTTTCTTATGAACTTTTACTCACCACTCCTAAAGTTTCACATTGTTATTTCCTCATAACTTCATCCGCTTTTGATAATACATACATATTGAAAGTTTGGGGACAAGGACATGCCCTCAATCCACCAAAATTTGGGGACATAGTGAGGATGCAATAGTTGGTCGAACAATACATGGGACAATTAGATGTGTATAAGTTGTCTTACTAATTGAGAGGGTTTATTTTAAGCACAATCAATTTTCTTTTCTAGAGAAGACAGGTTATTACTGCATCAAGCGTGTGAACCCAAATATTTCTAGATTGTTCGATGTAGTAAGGCCCACCTTCACTTTATATAGGATCCACCAGATTCAATGGTTCATATGAATTTAGGGTGCATGCATCTAATTCACCCAATAATTCTTCTTCAAGGAAAAAAAGATCACTTCTAATGCTTCTCTAGTTAATTACCGATGCTAGTTTCGTATTTTGCGCTCAGTTGGTTTTTTTTTTTTTTTTTTCTGAAATGCAAAATCTCACTTAGAAATTGCCTTGCATGTAATTTTTTTCTTTTTCACTTAGCAGTAAGTATAGAGTTATTCACCTGTGTTATTTTTCCTCTCCACAAAGGTAGAGAAACAGAAGGAAGAGTTCATACTAAATGTCAAACAATACGTTCCCAAGAAGAAAAAGATCAACATGGTTCGGTTTGTCCAAATTGACCATTTGCCGAACCCACTATCAAAATGGATTCTCAAGTCAAGCACTGTATATATCAATGAAATTATCTATAAATAGGACATTATAACGAATACAGAGAATATAATAGCTTATGATATCATATTCATGAGTTTGTACGTATGATATGATTATTCAAAATACTGATGCATAATTTTTAGAATTTTGAGTTATTTTTATGCTGAAACAGCTCATACTTTATATTCTTCATTTTGATTTATAATTTATATAGCCACACACCAGGGTGCAGGGCTAGGTCTTCTTGAAAATTTTAGCTAGGTCTGGTAGATGAATCTTCGTGCTTCTATATTATACTTGCAATAATGGAAGCTATATTCAAATAAGTATATTCCGACAGTAGAAAATAAAATCAAATGGAATTCAGATGTTCTATATTTAAAATAAGTTGCAATTTAATCTTTTTTACGTTGAAATATTGCGAATTCGAGATAAATATTAATTTTATGTGTATTATTAAAGTAACAGGAATTTCTTGATTTAAATTTCATAATAATTAAAAATAATAAACTGAATGATGTGTTATAAATAAAGTATACTTTTATTAAAATTCATATATTTTTAAACAGAGTGGATTTAATTTGTTCACTCTAATTTTTTTAATATGCTAAGTCAAATTACTCAAATAGAATCAGTGATGCTTTAACGAACAAAAATATGTTTATCAATAACAAACATCGGTAGAGTGGAACTTATTCAATTAATGGTATAAGCTATACTTTCTATTTCACTTTTATTCAAATACATTTAAAGTAAGAGAAATATATACAGGTAATAAGATAATACTACAAATTCTGAACAGTGTTGTTTTAACTAAATGAGTTTTCTTTTTTTCTTTATATTAGTCAGATTTATTATGTAATGAAGTAGGATGCACCACAAGAAATTATTTTCTATTTATGTTTCCATTTTATTTATTATTTAGCTTAATTATTTTTGGGAAAAAGTAAACATAGCCCATGTGGTTGGGCCAATGATTTTTATTGGGCGAGCCTAGCACTTGCCAAAACCTGGTAGTTTGGGTTTGAGCAAGGCTCCTATAAATTCGAACCGAACCTATCCAATGATCATATCTAATTATTCGTACCTTATTGCACTTATACTCAGAAATTCATCTTTCGTGCAAACACAAGTTAAGAAAAAAAAATAGAGAATGCATCAAGCTTGACTACTTGAGATTGATCTTTCAGCTATTGGTTAATTATAAGTGACTTAGACGCGAAACCAATTTAGCATAAAACGCCAAAAGAAACAGTGAAAAGTAGGGGAGAAAACTATTACCCTAGAGACGACAATTTTTGTGGAAAGAGAGAAAAGAGTTTCGAGATAAGTCACCTTTTAAGGCGTCCAATGATCATGTGAAGAATCGATGGAGTCGCTCTTTGTCCTCAATATTCCTATCACTAAAATTGAAATAAAAAGGAAAGAAGAAAAATAATAATAAGAAGAAGACGAAGTCATCATGAATGGAACAATAATAAGAAGAAAACGAAGTAATCATCAATGGTACAATAATTAACGGTGTCCAATATCTGTCCTCAATATATCTAGAAAATATTATTATTTTCAAGAGAAGAAAAATATATGAAAATTATCACATTATCATCAATCAATTTGACGGGCACTCGTTTAGTCATGGCCGCCCATTTTAAACATTCGACTTTTCCACATGGACAGACTTTTCCACATAATCACCATATAAATACCCCCTTAGCTACTGCCTATCTCTTCATCAATCAACTAAGATCTTCCTTTGCCAACTTTTAACGTCTCCCTCAATATGAGTTCCCGTACGAGGGTTCCTCTCCATATCATTTTCCTCGTTGCACTAGCCCTGGCGCTGATCCCTCTGTCCATCGCCCAGGACTCTCCCCAAGACTACGTCGCCGCCCACAACGCGGCCCGCTCTCAGGTCGGCGTCGGGCAAATCACTTGGGACGAGCGTGTTGCTGGCTATGCCAGGGATTACGCCCAAAAGCACGCCAGGGATTGCACGCGGCTGGTTCACTCAGGCGGACCCTATGGGGAGAATCTCGCGTGGGCTTCCCCTGATCTCACCGGCACGAGAGCGGTGAACCTGTGGGTTGGGGAAAAGCCGAACTACGACTACAATTCCAACTCGTGCGCGCCAGGGAAGGTCTGCGGGCATTACACTCAAGTGGTGTGGCGCAACTCGGTTCGGCTTGGATGCGCGAAGGCCAAGTGTGCAACGGGCGGTACTTTGGTCACTTGTAACTATGATCCTCCCGGCAACTATGTAGGCCAGAAGCCTTATTGAATAAGAACTTGTATCTCCGATGATGAACAATCATGCCAAAATAATGCCCCATTAGGATGAGGCAAGAGCTTTATATGCATCAAAATTCAAGAAAGTCATGTGAATCATGAAGGCAAATCTATTTGCCGATTAAATAGTTAATCTCTTTCCATAATTATCTCTCTCTCGCAATTTTCTATTTTTTAAGTGAAGGAATTTCGATCCTTGATCAAATCTCCTCAGCTCCCTTCTCTCAAGCACATCACGATCCTTTGAGCCCTTAGCACTGCGAAAGAGAAGCTGCGTATTATCTCTATGGCGCATTTCGCTCTCGAGTTCATTTCATTAGCTGTTTCAATTAATTTTGGTACATAGCAATGGCCGTCTCAACCATATAAGGATATATTCCATTTGATAAGCTTATAAGATTTATATTTGATAGAATCGATGATACATCCACGGCAAAAAGATTAAAATGCGAATAATGTTGGAATTGGTGGTATATTCGTCGATATTTACTATAAATTGATGAATTGGACTCCTTTAGTTGACCGAGTAAGTAATATTATCCCTAATTAATCAACTAGGTGTCAATAGCGCTAGTCAAACTTGACTAACTCTGTGTTCGATATCAGTCCCTCTTATCCACGGCAGGCCATTATAGTACTTTGAAAGGTCATAGACTCATAGCTGGAATATTCTTTCCCGCAAGGATCTGGATGCTTGGATAACGACCTGAAAGATATTTTCATTTTATCTCAAATCACGTTGTTAAAAAAAATAAAAAATTAGACACACGATCACACCGCAATTTGAGTTTAATGAATTCCAATTTATGAGTTTATTGCTCGTAGAGTCAATCGTGGGAATCGAGACGACATTGTTATACATGACTAGGAGGATGAAATGACTAATGTAAAGCTCTAGAAATCTTGAATGTTAGGACCACGCAACACAAACTTGATATCTACATTTGAGGAAATCGTCAAGAAAGAGCTCAAATCCAAGCTTATGAATGAATCTCAACTTGGATATATTAGTATGATTCACCGCATAGCATATTCTTAATGTGAGACTTTTTGTGCCTAACACCCCCATGGGTGCACTTCATTAAATCTCCTTCACATGTGTGAACCTCCTATGCGAGATCCATTGTCTCTTTTAATCCAGGTTTTCCTTCCTCACCAACGTTATCTCAACTCGAATCTCCTCCTTGAACCCATCAATTTTGGCAGATGTTGGAGCTGAATTACACCATATGCCTTCAGACTTCACCCCAATCGTCTTGACCCAATCGAGTTTAGCAGGTCGCCAACGTACACTATCATGGTTTTTTTTACGGTAGTGATGTTTTTATAATCATTTTCCCCGACCATTCAGGCTCCATTCATTTCGCGGAAAATAATTTTCAGGAAAATGTTTTCTAGATTTTCCGGCATTCGTTTCACGGAAAATGAATTCCTTGGGGAAAATGTTTTCCATGAAAGGAAAAAAAGTTTTATAAATTAAGGGAAAATGTTTTCCTCACTTCATCTCTCTTATCTCACACCTCTACAAATCTTCACTTCCTCCTCCCATTTCTTTTTCTTCTTTTCTTTTTTTGTTTATATTATTTTTTTTAATTTTCTTTTTTCTTTTTTAATTCGAATTATTTTTAATTTCCTTTTTCTTTTCTATTTCTTTTCTTTTTTCTTGTCTTTGTTTCCCATCTTCTTCTTCCTTGGCTAGTCGTCATCCATTGCCAGCGAACCTCGAGCTCGTCAATCTCAAGCTTGCGCTCTGCACTCTTGTTTATCCTTTTCTTTATTTATTCTACCGGGCAGTTGTACATTGCTCAAGCAAAGGGCTCTACATGTTTTGCTTCTTTTTTCTTTTGTTTATTAGAACACAAAAGACACATGGGGAGAATAGGCCACTCAATTGGAAGATTCTCATGAGGGCTATAAATGCTTTACTTCTTTTCTCTTTTACTTCTTTTTAAAATCCATACAGACATTTTTTTAGAGTAGATGAGCGTTTGGCGACAATGAGGGAACAAATATATTAAATAAGTTTGCCTGGATTTAAAGGCAATTTCATATTTGATGAATTTATAGGTCGGTAAGTGATGCATGCCTAAGTGGTGAAGTCTTAGAAAATATTTTCCTTACCGAACACCAGACATTTTCTAGTTTTAACTGAACACTGGAAAATATTGTCATTTTTCTGGAAAATGACTTCTGAGAAAATATTTTCCGAAAATGCCCATTTTACAAGAAACAAACGGACCCTTATTCAATCATAACGCTTTTTTAATTAAATGTAAGAGCGCGCAAAGGCCTAGATATAGACGGCATTACACCTTTAGAAAGAAGGCAACGATAAATCCACATGAATCCGCCATATGTGAGGAAAGTAAACTACATATAATAATCTATTAATATTCAATTTCAACTTGAAAACTCCTAGCTAGCGTCTCCAGTACACATTGACCATATGTCACCAATGCACATGAAAAGTACACTCATTATTAGTAAATTAGTAGGGATGTTAACCTTCGAAATTCCCCGGCGTATCTTTGGGCATAGGAACAGCAAGTCACTTCGCTGTTTTATCATAAGGTCATAAGTTTCGGCTGGCAATCAGCGCTTGTGACGGTGAATTAACATGTGAGGGGTTTCGCTTTCATGGAATACGGTGCCACGCATGAAAGAAGCCATAAGCCAGTCCTTCACGATAAAAGAAAATAAAATTCCATATATGATGAAGTACTAACCACTATTAAAGGAAAAATAATAATAATTTATAAGCGGCCTTGTTTATCGTACAAGTCTTCATATAGATAATAACCTAACTTACAAATTGGTCTTCACGCCTTGATTGAAGCCACTCGCAAAAAGTTTCTCTATTTCTCTTACAGTGATTATTATATATAGACAAAAACCCTAACTTTTAACCCTTGGCTGGAAAATAAACGAAAAAAAGTTGGGAATTAAATTGATGAAATTAAAAAGTTGAGGCTTAATCACAGAAAAGTTGGTGAAATTAAAAAGTTGATGAAATTAAAAAATTGATCACGGAAAAGGAATGTCTTGCTGCCTGGTCCAGACAAAGCTGGCTTTTTGCCATCTTCCTAATCGTAATCCGAATTTAATCCGAATTTCAAATTAGGGCATTTGATTACCTCGTTTGGCAGTTGTCTCGGACACTTGAACCAGATTCGACCACATCATCACTGAAATAACCTTATATGCATATTCACTTCTGGGGAAATGTATGGTGTGGTGAATGTGTGTAAAATCGAACGAAGAAGGAATAGAAATTACCATAGTGATTTTTCAGATTTGTCGAGATGAATTGATTCCGTCTAATATTAGAAGAACACATTTATTTGGACTTTATAATAGGAAAAAAAGTTGATACATTCCGTAATGTGACGTTAAACTTAAACTGAGCTTGGAAGCCGAATATCATAAGTTGCAGCTTCTGCAGCTATTGGGTGTCCGGATTTGGTGCGATTTTTCCGTGCCTTCAGCAGCTTATCCCTGACCAATGTTTGTCCACTTGTAGTGCCAATAATGGTCTTCCATCACGTACAGAGATTGGGCCGATTGGGCAGCTGAGGAGGATATGGTGGGGCCACCAAATTGCTTACTCAACAGCTCCGAATTGAGACCAAACCGTGGGCTGGGTTTTGGTATCTCGTTTGAGTGCTTGAATTCATCAATTTGGCTGCGTTTTTTGATCAATTAGCAAGCTCATGTAAAGTAGTTTAAGATCTTGGCCATTTTTCGCAATTGTACTCACTCAATTTTGCAAGAAAGTCCATCAAAGTTGGCCATTTTCTTATATGAAAATACCCATTTCAATGCAAATTTGGTCATTTTCACCCGATTTGATTGATTCGAGTTGGCCCAAATTCAATTTCAACTTAATTGGTGACCGAGATGATGATTTAAGGGTTCGGGCCAAATTTTGTAAAATTTGTGAATTGGTCCCTCAACTTTTGGAAATTGCATTTTGGCCCCAATGTTTTTGAAGGAAAAACATATTCCATTTAAAAAAACTATACTAAACACCTATATAATCTATATGCAAGAATTTGACATGAAATATTTTTGTGGAAAAACAAGTTCCTATTTTTTTCGGAAATGATTTTTGGACAAAAATTTATGTGTCAACACATATATTTTTCAAATTGAGCGTACTTCTTTTGTTCACTCTAAAATAGAAAAAATCGTAGTTATTAGAAGGGGAAAAGAGGCTCAAAAAAAGAAAATTATTTTATAACTCATCTAATCTAAAGTACTGATTTACTTTATATTCATGTTTCCATTTTATTTATAATTTAGCTCTTTTTTTTAAAAAAAAAAAAAAAAAAAAGCAGACATAGCCCGTGTGGTTGGGCCAATAATTTTCATAGGGCGACCATGGCACTTGCCAAAACCCATCAATATGGGTTTGAGCAAGGCCAATTAACTTACGTGTACCTTATTGTGTTATACTCAGTTGTTTTTTTTTCTTCTCTATATTTGTTATATGAATGAACTTACGTGCAGTATTGCCACTACCGGCTCAAAGAATAGATGGGAGGATTTAATGCATGCTCTTAATATATTTTACATATCTCTAGCCTCAATAACTGGGCATCACAATTCCGATTACCGACTGCTGCTTTGTCAAATCATATAATGTTTTTGAGAGTAATTATTGAATTTCTAATTATAATCCGAAATAAGAATCTTACTCGTGTTTCACATTTTCAAATTCAGCTTTCGTGAAGCACAAGCTAGGGGAAAAAAAAGTGCGAATGCATCAATCTTGACTACTTGGGCTCGATGTTTTAGCTCTTGGTGCTTTACTCATAAATTATAATTGACTTAAGACGCGAAACCAATTTAGCAGAAAACGCCAAAAGAAACAGTGAAAAGTAGGGGAGAAAACTTTTACCAAAGAGAAGACAATTTTTGTGGAAAGAGAGGAAAAGGGTTTTAAGATAACCCGCCTTTAAAGGCGTCCACTGATCATGTAAAGGCTCAGGGGAAAGAAATGAGGGGAAAGGACCATCGACGGGCGGGATTCCCTAATCTCACCCCCCCTATTCTCAGCCCAACAAGGAAGAAAAAATAACTCATACCGGGAATTGAGGAGGGGAATAAGGCGTGCGAGCGCTGATACATTAAAAATAAAGCGTTCTTCAAGCTAGGTGCTAGCGCTGGCTAAATTACAGCTGAAATCTCTGTCAAAATCTTGCTTCTTACCAAGTCGACCTATGCTTCGCATAGTGTCTTCAACAGACTTGTCGGCTTGGTACAAAGTCGCTATTTGTCATCAATATTTCTATGGCTAAAATTGAAATAAAAAAGAAAAAAATAAAAAGAAAATAAGACGAGGTCATTATCAGGGGTACAATAATTAACGTAGTACAGAGTATGAAAAATATCACATTGGCGATGGATCAATTTGACGGGCACTCTTCTAGTCATCGTGGCCTATTTCGAATATTTGACTTTTCCAATGGACAGATTTTTCCACACGGAATGGACAGATTTTTCCACATGATCGCCATATAAATACTCCCTAGCTATTGCCCATCCCTCACGTCAACCAACTAAGGTCTCTCACAATATGAGTTCCCGTCTGAGTGTTCCTCTCCATGTCATTTTCCTCGCCGCGCTAACCCTGGCGCTGATCTCTCTGTCTGTCGCCCAGGACTTGCCCCGGGACTACATCGCCGCCCACAATGCAGCTCGCTCTCAGGTCGGTGTAGACCCGATCACTTGGGACGAACGAGTGGCTAGCTATGCCCGGGATTAGGCCCAAAAGCACGCCAGGGATTGCACGCGGCTGGTCCATTCGGGCGGACCCTATGGAGAGAACCTCGCGTGGGCTTCCCCTGATCTCACCGGCACGAGAGCGGTGAACATGTGGGTCCAGGGCTTCCCCTGGACTTTACCTCAGTCGTCTTGGCCCAATCAAGTTTAGCAAGAAGCCAGTGGACGTTATCTGTCACCTTGATTAGAGAATCAAAATTCCTTTTTGAGATAATCACCATACCATTGTTACATATCGTGAGTGAGGCACAAATCAACCATTCTATACTTTTTTTGTGATATTAAAAACCCTATGCATAGTGTTACACATTTACCTTAAAAAAAATTGTCATATAAAAAATTAATTAAAAAAAAAAAAAACCCAAACTTGTACCTATGTGACACATTCACCCTCCGTCAATAACAAACTTCGGTTGAGTGGAACTTATTCAATTAATGGTATAAGCTATACTTTATATTTAACTTTTATTCGAATACATTTAAAGTAAGTGAAATATATACAGGTAATAAGATAATACTACAAATTCTGAACTGTGTTGTTTTAACTAAATGAGTTTTCTTTTTTTCTTTATATTAGTCAGATTTATTAAGTAATGAAGTAGGATGTACTTGAAATCCCAATAGGATTTACGTAAACTCACTGTTTTTTTTTTTTTTTAAATATTATATCTTTATCTATTTATTAGATTGGTTGTTATATTACAAAAAAAAAAGCTCATGAACTATCTTCTATATCAAACTCCCTCTAATTCATCCGTTTCTCAAGTTTAAACTTAAGAAGAGGTAAAAATCTGAAGGATAGAAATTGGAAGATGATAAATCACTCATCTAAACGCTTATTAGTCGAATATGGCCCATCTAACAAAACCATTTTGTGTATTTTCTTATAAAATCTCCCACGATGTTTGAGATGATGAAATAATCTAAGTTTACTTATTTTTGTGTTTGAGTGTGCAGAATACATTAGCCATTTGCAGACGGTGTGAACAACGGGACATGTAAAACATGGAAAAGTTACGGCTCTGCAGAAGGAGACCAAGCCATTAATAAATATTTCACTTTCTTTTTTTTTTTTTTCCTAGAATTTTTAATTACCTTCGATCTAGGGGAATACATTTTATAAAGCAAGAATTATTAGGAGAAGAATTCCACTTTGCGGAGTGGTAAAGTGGCACCGCGGCACGCCTTTCCTTCCATGATAATTTTCCCCACAAGAGGATTGGGCTGGCACACTCGCGTTTTCATTCTTATTGGTTTGCATTAGAAGAGAAAATGTGGCTTAAAAAGAAAAGAAAAGTATTTATGACTCATCTGAAGTAAAGTACCACAAGAAATTATTTTATATTTATGTTTCCATTTTATTTATTATTTAGCTTAATTATTTTTGGGAAAAAGTAAACATAGTCCATGTGGTTGTGCCAATAATTTTTATTGGGCGAGCCTAGCACTTGCCAAAACCTGGTAGTTTGGGTTTGAGCAAGGCTCCTATAAATTCGAACCGAACCTATCCAATGATCATATCTAATTATGCGTACCTTATTGCACTTATACTCAGAATATTCTTCTCTATATTTGTCATATGAAAGAACTTACATGCAATAGTGCCACTATTGGCTCAAAGTATGGATGGGAGGATTTGATGCATGCTCTTAGTGTAATTTACATTTCTCTAGCCTCAATAATTGGGCACCATAATTCCAATTACCGATTGTTACTTTGTCAAATTAAATAATGTTTTCGAGATTTATTATTGAATTTCTAATTATAACCTGAAATGAAAATCTTATTCATGTGTTTAACATTTTTCAAATTCATCTTTCGTGCAAACACAAGTTAAGAAAAAAAAAATAGAGAATGCATCAAGCTTGACTACTTGAGATTGATCTTTCAGCTATTGGTTAATTATAAGTGACTTAGACGCGAAACCAATTTAGCATAAAACGCCAAAAGAAACAGTGAAAAGTAAGGGAGAAAACTATTACCCAAGAGACGACAATTTTTGTGGAAAGAGAGAAAAGAGTTTCGAGATAAGTCACCTTTTAAGGCGTCCAATGATCATGTGAAGAATCGATGGAGTCGCTCTTTGTCCTCAATATTCCTATCGCTAAAATTGAAATAAAAAGGAAAGAAAAAAAATAATAAGAAGAAGAAGACGAAGTCATCATGAATGGTACAATAATAAGAAGAAAACGAAGTAATCATCAATGGTACAATAATTAACGGTGTCCAATATCTGTCCTCAATATATCTAGAAAATATTATTATTTTCAAGAGAAGAAAAATATATGAAATTTATCACATTATCATCAATCAATTTGACGGGCACTCGTTTAGTCATGGCCGCCCATTTTAAACATTCGACTTTTCCACATGGACAGACTTTTCCACATAATCACCATATAAATACCCCCTTAGCTACTCCCTATCTCTTCATCAATCAACTAAGATCTTCCTTTGCCAACTTTTAACGTCTCCCTCAATATGAGTTCCCGTACGAGGGTTCCTCTCCATATCATTTTCCTCGTCGCACTAGCCCTGGCGCTGATCCCTCTGTCCATCGCCCAGGACTCTCCCCAAGACTACGTCGCCGCCCACAACGCGGCCCGCTCTCAGGTCGGCGTCGGGCAAATCACTTGGGACGAGCGTGTTGCTGGCTATGCCAGGGATTACGCCCAAAAGCACGCCAGGGATTGCACGCGGCTGGTTCACTCAGGCGGACCCTATGGGGAGAATCTCGCGTGGGCTTCCCCTGATCTCACCGGCACGAGAGCGGTGAACCTGTGGGTTGGGGAAAAGCCGAACTACGACTACAATTCCAACTCGTGCGCGCCAGGGAAGGTCTGCGGGCATTACACTCAAGTGGTGTGGCGCAACTCGGTTCGGCTTGGATGCGCGAAGGCCAAGTGTGCAACGGGCGGTACTTTGGTCACTTGTAACTATGATCCTCCCGGCAACTATGTAGGCCAGAAGCCTTATTGAATAAGAACTTGTATCTCGGATGATGAACAATCATGCCAAAATAATGCCCCATTAGGATGAGGCAAGAGCTTTATATGCATCAAAATTCAAGAAAGTCATGTGAATCATGAAGGCAAATCTATTTGCCGATTAAATAGTTAATCTCTTTCCATAATTATCTCTCTCTCGCAATTTTCTATTTTTTAAGTGAAGGAATTTCGATCCTTGATCAAATCTCCTCAGCTCCCTTCTCTCAAGCACATCACGATCCTTTGAGCCCTTAGCACTGCGAAAGAGAAGCTGCGTATTATCTCTATGGCGCATTTCGCTCTCGAGTTCATTTCATTAGCTGTTTCAATTAATTTTGGTACATAGCAATGGCCGTCTCAACCATATAAGGATATATTCCATTTGATAAGCTTATAAGATTTATATTTGATAGAATCGATGATACATCCACGGCAAAAAGATTAAAATGCGAATAATGTTGGAATTGGTGGTATATTCGTCGATATTTACTATAAATTGATGAATTGGACTCCTTTAGTTGACCGAGTAAGTAATATTATCCCTAATTAATCAACTAGGTGTCAATAGCGCTAGTCAAACTTGACTAACTTTGTGTTCGATATCAGTCCCTCTTATCCACGGCAGGCCATTATAGTACTTTGAAAGGTCATAGACTCATAGCTGGAATATTCTTTCCCGCAAGGATCTGGATGCTTGGATAACGACCTGAAAGATATTTTCATTTTATCTCAAATCACGTTGTTAAAAAAAAAAAAAAAAAAAATAGACACATTATCACACCGCAATTTGAGTTTAATGAATTCCAATTTATGAGTTTATTGCTCGCAGAGTCAATCGTGGGAATCGAGACGACATTGTTATACATGACTAGGAGGATGAAATGACTAATGTAAAGCTCTAGAAATCTTGAATGTTAGGACCACGCAACACAAACTTGATATCTACATTTGAGGAAATCGTCAAGAAAGAGCTCAAATCCAAACTTATGAACGAATCTCAACTTGGATATAATGATTCACCGCATAGCATATTCTTAATGTGAGACTTTTTGTGCCTAACACCCCATGCGTGCACTTCATTAAATCTCCTTCACATGTGTGAACCTCCTATGCGAGATCCATTGTCTCTTTTAATTCAGGTTTTCCTTCCTCACCAACGTTATCTCAACTCCAATCCCCACCTTGAACCCATCAATTTTGGCAGATGTTGGAGCTGAATTACACCATATGCCTTCAGACTTCACCCCAATCGTCTTGACCCAATCAAGTTTAGCAGGAAGCCAACGTACACTATCATGGTTTTTTTTTACAGTAGTGATGTTTTTATAATCATTTTCCCTGACCATTCAGGCTCCATTCGTTTCGCGGAAAATAATTTTCAGGAAAATGTTTTCTAGATTTTCTGGCATTCGTTTCACGGAAAATGAATTGCTTGGGGAAAATGTTTTCCATGAAAGGAAAAAAGTTTTATAAATTAAGGGAAAATGTTTTCCTCACTTCATCTCTCTTATCTCACACCTCTACAAATCTTCACTTCCTCCTCCCCTTTCTTTTTCTTCTTTTCTTTTTTTGTTTGAATTATTTTTTAAATTTTCTTTTTTCTTTTTTAATTCGAATTATTTTAAATTTCCTTTTTCTTTTCTATTTCTTTTCTTTTTTTTTTCTTTTTCTTTTCTTTGTTTCCCATCTTCTTCTTTCTTGGCTAGTCGTCAGCCATTGCCAGGCGAACCTCGAGCTCGTCAATCTCAAGCTCGTGCTCTGCACTGTTGTTTATCCTTTTCTTTATTTATTCTACCCTGCAGTTGTACATTGCTCAAGCAAAGGGCTCTACATGTTTTGCTTCTTTTTTTCTTTTGTTTATTAGAACAAAAAAGACACAGGGGGAGAATAGGCCACTCAATTGGAAGATTCTCATGAGGGCTATAAATGCTTTACTTCTTTTCTCTTTTACTTATTTTTAAAATCCATACAGACATTTTTTTAGAGTAGATGAGCGTCTGGCGACAATGAGGGAACAAAGATATGAAATAAGTTTGCCTGGATTTAAAGGCAATTTCATATTTGATGAATTTATAGGTCGGTAAGTGATGCATGTAAGAGTTTTCCTAATGTGAACTACATTAATTGATATTGTAATTTACCGTTTAACGTTTACCGTTTTACGGGGATTGGTCTAAGGTGAGATAGAAGGTTTCTTAATTAGTCTAATATGGGCTGGCTAGTGTGGGCCGAGTTGAGCCTGGCCCGTAATGAGGGGACCTTGCTGGAAACTCTATAAATAGCGCTAAGTCTCTTCTCTAACCCTAATTTCTCACATGTATCCTCACCTAAGGGGCGTTTACCTAACGCTAAACGTGAGGGGGCCGCCTCATTGAGCCAGTGATACGGAGGGCAATAGAGGAGAAGGACTTGCGCGTGGAACATTGTGTTTCCGCTTCCGCTTCAAGATCGATGGATTCCAAAACAGGTGCGTTAATCTTTCTTCTCAATTATGCATATTCTTGTTCTGGTTATGGAGATCTTGGGGTTGCGCAATTTGCGTCCAACACGTGGTATCAGAGCCTCCATAACCCTAGAACTTGAACGCATTGAATTTTTCCCTAATTTGTGATTTTCGAGATTTTTTGTTCAATAAAAATAAAATTAAATCACAAATTCGGATTGGGCTCGACGAGACGAGCAAGACGGTCGGCGGCGCGTCGCCGGGGGAGGCCTCACGCGCCCCCACGCGCGGCCACGCGCCGCCAGGGCGTCGGAGACGCGCCCACGCGCCCTCACGCGCGCCCACGCGCGGGACGCGGCTCGCGCGTGTACTCCACGCGCCGCGCACTCAGGCGGCGCGTGCGGGCGCGTGGAGTGTTGGATCGGCGCGTCGTTGACGGCGTTGGATTCGTATGGCCGTCCTCTATCTTGTGGTGAATTTAGTTTATTTTTTTGATGATTTTATGGATGTTAAAATACATACAAAGCCCTAAATACGCGTATTTTTAGTGTATTTTTGCATATTTTTCTTGTATTTTTCTGTAATTTTCGAAATACAGGTGCATGGTTACTGGTATGTTATAATATGAATTTTATGAGTGTTATTCATCAATATTTTACAATAAAGTTTATTTTTATGAAGCAACGTAATTAGCATGATATGTGATTTTGGTGATATGATGCCCTTATCACTAAAGCTAAAATCACATGTATATGGTGTATGTGAGGAGTAAAATTTATATCCCTGGTATGAGAGAGTTTCAAGGATTCAATTGAGTAGTGACCGCCAAAGTGGCATGCTTGATTAGGTTTGAGAAATTTCGGTCTCGTATATTGATTGGGATGTCTCCTGGTCTAATGTGTAGTCATACTCCCAAAGGGGGTGATTATATATTAGTTCATGGAGGGATACATGATTATGTGGTGAATGAGTGACTGATCCTAGTGGTTCATCTGCCCAAAGGTGATGAATTCACGAAGATTGGAATATATTCTTATAACCGCTATCATGTGGGGAGTGTACAATTGCATGTCATGTATTCTGCCCAAAGGTGATTATATGATTATGCATGTAACTCTCTGGATGTGTACTTGTGTGTCAAGTTACACATTGCTCACATGATGCTAATTATATATACATTGCTTGTTTTTCAGTCACATTTTTTTTCTGTAATTAATAACTCTACTATTATTGAGGTTTTTATTGTTTCAAATTTTAAGTTGTGGACATATGATTTGTTGCTTGAGAATACAATAAAATTTGCTTACTGTCCATGAAGCGTTACATTCTAGAACACTTGAAAAGAGGTTTATCTGCGGACTGCACTGTTATAATATGATGAAAGCCTTAGTTGCTTGAAATTATGTTTTGTATGATATTGAAATTAGGACATATCTGTAAAGATTGTGTTTAAGTCCTAATGATATATACATCTCATATAAGGATGAAAAAATTGTTTCCAAATTTTTTTTCTATTTACTCTTAACGGTTATCTAAAGACTTCTATAGATTATTGTGGAAGTAAAATTGACCGAGATAAAGAATGTCCTTATCAAAGTTGTTTTATAAACTTCTTTTGAGTTATAGATTGGGCAAAGATTACTTGAATCATATTAAATTTAGGAGTGTCATGCATGAGTGAGGTTATCTAATCTAATATTAAGTACGTTGGAATTTAGATTCACTCGAAATTATTTTGTATCTTATCTAGATTGTTAAAAGGGGTATTAATTTTATGATCCTAAAGAAGATACAAGAATTATGGAATCATATACTCTAAATTTTCTTAAGATCGACGTAATTGTAGAGGATAGCTGCTCTCAGACTATTAAAGATAATAGTGTGATGGGGGTTACTGTGTTTTTGTCTTTATCTATACAGACAATCACGGAATCTCATATACCATAGACTAAACTTGTTGAGGTTTAAAGTACTATTATTGATATAGTTTATAATGAAATTTCTTAAACCTCTCAAGTGTAGAATGAAGTGGTTGTAGCTTTATTAAGGAGATTTGTTAGAGAAAGACAATTAGTTATACCATCAAACTATATAGTCTATTTGTGAGAGCATGATTACAATATCCATTACATGGTTGTTTTAGCAACTTATATAAATGTCGTTTCTTGTTCTTAATTAAGTATGTGATTAGATGCCATATAAAAAAAAAAGGGATAATAATATTTTTACTCTGAAAGAGGGGTGGATAGTTAGTAAATAAATAAACTAATTCTTTCAGAGTGAACGTGGCATTGATAGTTTATTTTTTATATGGAGTTACGTCAAAGAGATACAAAATCTATATAAGTGCAACTGGAGAATTTTGCAGAAGATTTAAGTAAACTTGTGTGTAGACTGAAAAGTCTTAATTCATGGTCTTAAGCAAATTTCCAGGCAATATTATTAAAGTTTCATAGTGTTGTTATTTTGTTCAATTAAGAACAAAGTAATTCTATATACTGCAAGGTTAGTGGGAGGAAATTTATTTTTCTCATACTCTATGTACATTATATTTTGCTTACAAGTTGTGACCTTGAGACATCTTATATACTTTGTACTAAGTTTTGTAAGAATTGTTTTTGCCATATTATATTAGATTTTCTCGGAGGACATTTGCTGATTGTATATTGGAAATATTCAATATACATTATTGCAATCCAGGAATTACTCTTGTTGTTAAGGGTGATGGGTTGAATCTATCACATTGTCCTTATTTAGATATTGAGAAAATCTAATTAAAAGGTGTACCTTGTGTCAGTGCACTTAAAAGTATTTTTTGAATGTGTTGTTTATTAATAACAACAGAAGTCTCAAGGGGTCTAAACACATGGAGGTCAAGTTTTTGACTATAAAGGAATCGGTACAGAATGGTGACGTTGCAGTAGATTATATTCCAACAGATGATATGGTTGCAGATCCACTAACTAAAGGCCTACGTCCATGTATATTTGAGCGACATGTCATTAGCATGGGCTTAGGAGCATCTTAGGATGCTGTTATTTAGTGGGAGCTGTTTTATTTTTCTTTGAATAATGTTTACATCTGTTTTTTGTTACAATTTAGTAACATTTTGATATATATATATATATATATATATATATATATATATATATATATGTCAACTTTTGCATTCAATAAATTGTTTTTTGAATGGTTTGTTATTATGTTGAAAATATATATATTGTTAAAGTCTCAAGGTATTGCTTAAACCTTGAGTGAAGGCTAGGGGCATCCGGTTATTAGCCTTGTCCATATGTCTTGTTATATATAAATAATGGTTAACCGTAAGGACAAGACATATGTGGGTTCATGGAACCATAAATGCATTCTCTAGTGGCACAAGTTTTTGTGACGATTAAGGTAAGAGAATGGTGACTGACAAATGAGATCTCTCTATGAGAGATGTTATCCATTTGACACACTACCATATTGGATCCATATCAATAGAGTTGAGAACACTCGTGACCATGGAAGGCTCTGTGTGTATACATGCAGTTACCGCCATGATTCGGTGTTTGAGACTTTATGGGATAGGATTGACTATTAAGAATTATCTCTAGACCAATGTGCGCACATACAATACGATTTCAATTAATATAGTCCAAGTGGGAGAATGTAAGAGTTTTCCTAATGTGAACTACATTAATTGATATTGTAATTTACCGTTTAACGTTTACCGTTTTACGGGGATTGGTCTAAGGTGAGATAGAAGGTTTCTTAATTAGTCTAATATGGGTTGGCTAGTGTGGGCCGAGTTGAGCCTGGCCCGTAATGAGGGGGCCTTGCTGGAAACTCTATAAATAGCGCTAAGTCTCTCCTCTAACCCTAATTTCTCACATGTATCCTCACCTAAGGGGCGTTTACCTAACGCTAAACGTGAGGGGGCCGCCTCATTGAGCTAGTGATACGGAGGGCAATAGAGGAGAAGGACTAGCGCGTGGAACATTGTGTTTCCGCTTCCGCTTCAAGATCGATGGATTCCACAACAGGTGCGTTAATCTTTCTTCTCAATTATGCATATTCTTGTTCTAGTTATGGAGATCTTGGGGTTGCGCAATTTGCGTCTAACAATGCATGCCTAAGTGGTGAAGTCTTAGAAAATATTTTCTTTACCGAACACCGGAAAATATTTTCTAAAACATTTTCTAGTTTTAGCTAAATATCGGAAAATATTGTCATTTTTCTGGAAAATGATTTCTGAGAAAATATTTTCCGAAAATGCCCATTTTACACGAAACGAACGGACCCTTATTCGATCATAACGCTTTTTTAATTAAATTTAAGAGCGCACAAAGGCCTAGATATAGACGGCATTACACCTTTAGAAAGAAGGCAACGATAAATCCACATGAATCCTCCATATGTGAGGAAAGTAAACTACATATAATAATCTATTAATATTCAATTTCAACTTGAAAACTCCTAGCTAGCGTCTCCAGTACACATTGACCATATGTCACCAATGCACACGAAAAGTACACTCATTATTAGTAAATTAGTAGGGATGTTAACCTTCGAAATTCCCCGGCGTATGCCGGCGTATCTTTGGGCATAGGAACAGCAAGTCACTTCGCTGTTTTACTTTAAATATCTTTAAATTACTATAAATGACAATCACTTCGCTTGAATGGAAACAGCAAGTCATTCAGATCACCATTATATACTAGGGCCATAGGAATTATGCATAGAAAGAAAAAGTGGTCATATATAAAGTAGGTGAGTATAAGAAAAAGAAAACAAAGGTAATAAAGAAGTCTAAAATTATGATGAGACAAAAGAAATCAGATTGTTATTTATGAAATGAGTGGGTATGAGACAAAGAAGGAAAGGTAATTTAGGGATTCTAAAGTTGAGACAAAGGGTGTTTTGACTTATGTATATAGATATAGATAGATGTGTATCTATCGAGTAAAATAAAGACATAGACGGGCGTCATTTTTTTTTTTTTGCTTTTAAAATAATACAGAGGCATGACCGTGATTAGCCAGCTTAAGGAACTCAATCCACCTTTATGGACTCCAACTTAAATCCAAGTTCTCAGAGTCGAAAGCATAGCAGTGCTAATGTCAATTGATTAATCCCAGGGTGCGTAGCATAAGTTTCGGCTGGTTCGGTTTCAGAGTGGAAAGTAGAGCAATGCTAATGTCAATTGATTAATTCCAGGGTGCGTAGCATGGTATATATTATCATAAGGTCATAAGTTTCGGCTGGCAATCAGCGCTTGTGACGGTGAATTAACATGTGAGGGGTTTCGCTTTCATGGAATACGGTGCCGTGCATGAAAGAAGCCATAAGCCAGTCCTTCACGATAAAAGAAAAATAAAATTCAATATATGATGAAGTACTAACCACTATTAAAGAAAAAAAAAATTAATTTATAAGCGGCCTTGTTTATCGTACGAGTCTTCATATGGATAATAACCTAACTTACAAACTGGTCTTCACGCCTTAATTGAAGCCACTCGCAAAAAGTTTTTCTATTTCTCTTACGTGATTATATATAGACAAAAACCCTAAATTTTAACCCTTGGCTGGAAAATAAACGAAAAAAAGTTGAGGCTTAAATTTGCCGTTGTATGATAGGTTTATGACCTTTCTAGACAATTTTTCAAAACTTATTATGGATAGCTTTATGCCACTGCAACAACAATAAAAGGAAAAAAAAAAAGACTTTTTTAGTGTCCCCGAAATTTGCTCAACGTGTATTCCACTTGCTTTATGGGCACAACCGACGAAGACCCACTATTTCAGGAATAATATTACAATTTATTGTATAGAAGATTACATGCAATTCTTGTCGTAGCTTAGTGATAAAGGATAGGCATAAGCACGTGGATTAAAAGCAAGACATTATATAATCTCATGTTTGCGTTACCCATGGGGTGTTTTGATCTGTATCTTACTTGATTGTTGAGATTAGTATGATATTTCATGGAGTCGTAATTTGTGGTTTTTCTCACTATATTTAAGGCAAAAAAAAAAAGGAAAGAAAAAGCATACGCAATAGAACCTAAAAGATGAAATACGGGAAGCGTAGGATACGCAGATTCTATGCATGGGACCTCAATTTGTCTGTTTCGCAAGATTGCCAGAGATCACAAGCAATTTAATATTTCAAATCTGTTATGAAATTCCAACGACATAACGGTCTTATTAATGTATAAAAGGGGAAATTCTTGGTTCGAGCCAATCAGATTCGGGAGTTCAAAAGGTTCCAGAAAAATAAGTAATTGTTAAAGACAAGAAACGGTCAGGACAAGAAACTAGGGTTCCTAGGGTTTCGTGGGAATAAAGAAAAGTCAACATCTTCGACGAGCTTGGAGAAATGGAAAGAAAGCCATGATGGGAAGAGCGGCATCACCGGACGAATTTCCGCGGTTTGATTTGTTATCTTTTTCTCTTCTGTTCTTTTCCATCTTTGATTTGGCCTCCTCCCCTCTGCCCGTCTCCTCCACTCACGAAGCCAGTCGCAAATCTCCTTTGAAAATTGTCCTAGTCTTGGATAATTCCATTGAAGGTTCGGCAAATAATTTACTGAATAGTTTTCGGTGGGAGATATCATTGTCACTATCGCTATGGTCATCACATGGACTATTTTCCACATTCAAGGAGGCCAAATCAAAGATGGAAAAGAACATAAGAGAAAAAGATAACAAATCAAACCGCGGAAATTCATCTGGTGATGCCGCCCTTCCCATCATGGCTTTCTTTCTATTTTTCCAAGCTCGTCGAAAACGTTAACCGCCACACGTCCTCCCCTCTGCCGTCTCCTCCACTCATGAAGATCAAAATAGTTAGGTTAGTCCAAATTGATCATTTGCCGAACCTTCTTTAAAAATGGATTCTCAAGTCGGGCACTCTACGTCAATGGAATTATCCCAGACTAGGACATTATAAAGAATAAAAAGAATATAATAGCTTATGATATCAGATTTATGAGTTTGTACATATGATATGATTATTCAAAAAAATGATGCATAATTTTTAGAATTTTCAGTCATTTTTATGCTTAAACATCTCATACTTCATTCTTGAAGTAAAATTTATATAGCCACACACCAAGGTGCAGGGCTAGGTCTTGTTAAAAATTTTAGCTAGGTCTAGTAGATGAATCATCATGCTTCAATATTGTACTTACAATAATGGAAACTATATTAAATTAAGTCTATTTTGAAAGTAGGAAAGAAAATAAAGAAGAATTCAAATGCTCTATATTTTTTTTACGATTTAATCTTACTTTTACTTTAAAAATATTGGGAATTTGAGATAAATATCACTTTTTTTGGTATTATTAAAATAACAAGAATTTCTTATTCCATTCTTTACCAAAAAAAAGAATTTCTTATTCCATTTGATTTCCTCATAATTAAAAATAATAAATTTAGTGATGTGTTATAAATAAAATATAATTTTATTGAAATTCATATATTTTTCAAATTGAGCGTACTTCTTTTGTTAACTCTAAAATAGAAAAATTCATAAATATTAGAAGGGGAAAAGAGGCTCAAAAAAAGAAAATTAAGGGACGATCTAACCGTCACACAAGGGTCTTCCGGTGTAGCCGGGCGTCATCTCACCTCATTGAGCATGGCTACGTCTTTCCTAGATGACTTTCTATATAGGAGCATCGGTCCAGCTTCTGCTGCGACCGGAATCCATTGTCGAGGGCTTTCCACATAGGAGCATCGCCCACGCGACACACAACGGGTGATTGATTCTCTTAACCAACACACAATCATCCAATCCCGGTCAAGGACATTGTGCTTTGCACACCAATTCCTCGATTAAAATAACGCACTTGGCCTAATTTCATCATGTTCGTGTTAAAAATACCCAATAAAAATAATCGCGTGTGGGTACACGATCGGTTTGAGCCAAAATGTTATATATTTCTTTTCAAAAATCTCACTATTTAATATAGTGCCTTTTGGCGTTAAAAACTGACATCCAGTATTTTCTAATTAAAATACTGAAATTCCACAATTTTGGAATAAATATCCAAAATCACCAATCAGCACGAAATTAGTACTCAATTAAATAAACCAAGCATACCATTGCAATCAGCACGAAATTCCAGTCACCGACTATCCCGATATAATTTTCGGAAAATAATAAATAATTAAATAAATACTAAAAATAATTAATTAAATGCAATTAAATGCCAAAAATAGAAACTTAGGCCGGAAATGCCTAATTAAGTACCGAAACAGGCCTGGAAAATTTCCGAACCAATCTAGATAAATAGCACAACTTATCTAGTCCCTAATTAAGCCGTTCCATCCACATAATATGCATAAACAAATATTTAAATCGCTAATCCGTTCTAACTAACCACCTAAACCATACTTAGTCTAATCTAAACACCCATTAAACGTCATTAACTCCCCAAGTAGAGTTTAGTGAGTAAACTCATTGGTTTAGCGAGTAAACTCATTGGTTTAGCGATCCGGTGAGTCCATGACGACGGTGACGTGGAGACGAGCAACAAACCTCCTAGCGGCGATGCCAAAGGAGGCTTGGACCGGGCTGAAAATGGCCCCGCAAGTCTCACGGTTGCTGCTGGTCTTGAAGGGGGTTGCTGGTCGCGGCTTGGCTCGGCTTGATCCGAGCTGCAGCACGCGGTGGCAGCTTGGCGGGGACACGGCTGCTGGCTGACTTCGGCGACGCGGCAACGGCGAAGGGGGAGGCTGGTCCGGCTTCGAGAGGGGCGAAGACGTGCGGACGTTGGGCTGGAAAAATTGTGTGGTCTGCAGGCGGTGGACGCAGGACTTGGGCCGTTGATGGCGTTGAAGGCTGGCGGTTAACAACCCAGCTGAAGGAGATTTGCGACTGGCTTCGTGAGTGGAGGAGACGGGATGAGGGGAGGACGTGTGGCGGTTAACATTTTGGACGAGCCTGGAGAAATAGAAAGAAAGCCATGATGGGAAGGGCGGCATCACCAGATGAATTTCCGCGGTTTGATTTGTTATCTTTTTCTCTTATGTTCTTTTCCATCTTTGATTTGGCCTCCTTGAATGTGGAAAATAGTCCATGTGATGACCATAGCGATAGTGACAATGATATCTCCCACCGAAAACTATTCAGTAAATTATTTGCCGAACCTTCAATGGAATTATCCAAGACTAGGACATTATAAAGAATAAAAAGAATATAATAGCTTATGATATCAGATTTGTGAGTTTGTACATATGATATGATTATTCAAAAAAATGATGCATAATTTTTAGAATTTTCAGTCATTTTTATGCTTAAACATCTCATACTTCATTCTTCATTTTGATGTATAATTTATATAGCGACACACCAAGGTGCAGGGCTAGGTCTTCTCAAAAAAATTTAGCTAGGTCTAGTAGATGAATCTTCATGCTTCAATATTGTAGTTACAATAATGGAAACTATATTAAATTAAGTATATTCCGAAAGTAGGAAATGAAATAAAAAAGAATTCAAATGTTCTATAATTTTTACGATTGAATCTTACTTTTACTTTAAAAATATTGGGAATTTGAGATAAATATCACCTTTTTGGTATAATTAAAGTAACAAGAATTTCTTATTCCATTTGATTTCCTCATAATTAAAAATAATAAATTTAGTGATGTGTTATAAATAAAATATAATTTAATTGAAATTCATATATTTTTCAAATTGAGCGTACTTCTTTTGTTCACTCTAAAATAGAAAAAATCGTAAATATTAGAAGGAGAAAAGAGGCTCAAAGAAAGAAAATTATTTTATAACTCATCTATACTAAAGTACTGATTTACTTTCTATTTATGTTTCCATTTTATTTATTATTTAGCTCTCTTTTTTTTTAAAGTAGACATAGCCCGTGTGGTTGGGCCAATAATTTTCATAGGGCGACCATGGCACTTGCCAAAACCCATCAATATGGGTTTGAGCAAGGCTAATTAACTTATGTGTAACTTATTGTGTTATACTCAGTTGTTTTTTTCTCTATATTTGTTATATGAACGAACTTACGTGCAGTATTGCCACTACAAGCTCAAAGAATGGATGGGAGGATTTAATGCATGCTCTTAGTATGTTTTACATTTTTTTAGCCTCAACAGCTGGGCATCATAATTCTAATTACCGAAAGTTGCTTTGTCAAATCATATAATGTTTTCGAGAGTAATTATTGAATTTCTAATTACAATCCAAAATAAAAATCTTACTCATGTGTTTCGCATTTTCAAATTCAGCTTTCGTGAAACACAAGCTAGGAAAAAAAAGGTGTGAATGCATCAATCTTGACTACTGGAGCTCGGTCTTTCAGCTCTTGGTGCTTTACTCATAAATTATAATTGACTTAAGACGCGAAACCAATTTAGCAGAAAACGCCGAAAGAAACAGTGAAAAGTAGGGGAGAAAACTTTTACCAAAGAGAAGACAATTTTTGTGGAAAGAGAGCAAAAGAGTTTTAAGATAAGCCGCCTTTAAAGGCGTCCAATGATCATGTAAAGGCTCAAGGGAAAGAAAAGAAGGGGAATGACCATCGAGGGGTGGGATTCCTTAATCTCACCCCTGTATTCTCGGCCCAATGAGGAAGAAAAAATAACTCATACTGGGAATTGAGGAGGGGATAAGGCGTGCAAGCACTGACACGTTAAAATAAAGTGTTCTTCACGCTAGGTGCTAGCGCTGGCCAAATTACAGCTGAAATCCCTGTCAAAATCTTGCTTCTTACCAAGTCAACCTATGCTTCGCATAGTGTCTTCAACAGACTTGTCGGCTTGGTACAAAGTCGCTATTTGTCATCAATATTTCTATGGCTAAAATTGAAACAAAAAATAAAAAATAATAAGAAAAGAAGACGAGGTCATTATCAGGGGTACAGAGTATGAAAAATATCGCATTGACGATGGATCAATTTGACGGGCACTCTTCTAGTCATCGTAACCTATTTCGAATATTCGACTTTTCCAATGGACAGATTTTTCCACACGGAATGGACAGATTTTTCCACATGATCGCCATATAAATACTCCCTAGCTATTGCCCATCCCTTACATCAACCAACTAAGGTCTCTCACAATATGAGTTCCTGTATGAGTGTTCCTCTCCATGTCATTTTCCTCGCTGCGCAAACCCTGGCGCTGATCTCTCTGTCTGTCGCCCAGGACTTGCCCCGGGACTACGTCGTCGCCCACAATGCAGCCCGCTCTCAGGTCGGTGTAGGCCCGATCACTTGGGACGAGCGAGTGGCTAGCTATGCCAGGGATTACGCCCAAAAGCACGCCAGGGATTGCACGCGGCTGGTCCATTCGGGCGGACCCTATGGAGAGAACCTCGCGTGGGCTTCCCCTGATCTCACCGGCACGAGAGCGGTGAACCTGTGGGTCGGGGAAAAGCCTGACTACAACTATAATTCCAACTCGTGCGCGCCCGGGAAGGTCTGCGGGCATTACACTCAGGTGCTGTGGCGCAACTCGGTTCGGTTTGGATGCGCGAAGGCCCAATGCGCGACTGGCGGTACTTTAGTCACTTGTAACTATGATCCTCCCGGGAACTATGTAGGCCAGAAGCCTTATTGAATTACAAAAGGTTGTATGTCGGAGATGAACTATCGTGTCAAATATGCACCATT
Organism: Eucalyptus pauciflora; assembly: GCA_007663325.1. NCBI lineage: Eukaryota > Viridiplantae > Streptophyta > Magnoliopsida > Myrtales > Myrtaceae > Eucalyptus > Eucalyptus pauciflora. The sequence goes on along the minus strand of VMYD01000136.1, from coordinate 91,946 downwards.
AGGATGAGGCAAGAGCTTTAAATGGACCGACATTAAACAAAGTCGTATGAGTTTTGAAGGTAAATCTCTTTGCCGATTAAAAAGTTAATCTCTTTCAACAAATTGATCTCTCTCTCTCTCAATTCCTATTTTTCAAGTGAAGGAACTTCGATCCTCTCAAGTCTCTTCACACTATGAAAGAGAAGCTAAGTATGATCTCTACGGCGGATTTCACTCTCGAGTTCATTCCATTAGCCCTTTCTTCAAGTACATAGCAACGGCCGTCTCGATCATATCACAATACGTTCCATTCGATAAGCTTATAAGATATATATATATAATAGAATCAAGAAGTACATCTACAGAGAAAAAAAAAGATTAAAATGTGTGACCAATATTACCTAATAACTTGGACTTGGCGGTAAATTCGTCAATAGTTATTATGTATGGGAGAATTACCAAAAAAGTCCTAAATTTATTGCAATTGTGCCAATTCAATCCTAAATTTTTCTTTTTTGCTAATTTAGTCATAAATCTTTTACAATTGTGCCAATTCAGTCCATCTGGCCAAAATTGGCCGGTCGGCACTAACGTGGACACCGGTCGGGGACAGCTGGTCAGCGAACGTTGATGTGGCGTTTTTTAAATATTTTTATTTTTTTTTTTTTTCCCATCTACTCCTTCCTCTGGCCGATCGGTGAGGTTAGCCTCACCGGCCACTGGCGAAGACCCACTATTTCAGGAATAATATTACAATTTATTGTATAGAAGATTACATGCAATTCTTTTTGTAGCTTAGTGGTAAAGGATAGGCATGAGCACGTGGATTAAAAGCAAGACATTATATAATCTCATGTTTGCGTTACCCATGGGGTGTTTTGATATGTATCTTACTTGATTGTTGAGATTAGTATGATATTTCATGGAGTCGAAATTTGTGTTTTTCTCGCTATATTTGGGGCAAAAAAAGGAAAGAAAAAGCATACGCAATAGAACCTAAAAGATGAAATAATGGAGGCGTAGGATACGCAGATTCTATGCATGTGACCTCAATTTGTCTGTTTGCTAGATTGCCGGAGATCACAAGCAATTTAATATTTCAAATCTGTTATGAAATCCCAACGACATAACCGTCTTATTAAAAAATAAAAGGGAAAACTCTTGGTTCGAGCCAATCTGATTCGGGAGTTCAAAAGGTTCCAGAAAAATAAGTAATTGTTAAAGACAAGAAACGGTCAGAACAAGAAACTAGGGTTTCTAGGGTTTCGTGGGAATAAAGAAAAGCCAACATCTTCGACGAGCTTGGAGAAATAGAAAGAAAGCCATGATGGGAAGAGCGGCATCACCGGACGAATTTCCGCGGTTTGATTTGTTATCTTTTTCTCCTGTTCTTTTCCGTCTTTGATTTGGCCTCCTTGAATGTGGAAAATAGTCCATGTGATGATCATAGCGATAGTGACAATGATATCTCCCACCGAAAACTATTCAATAAATTATTCAGTAAATTATGTACTAAATTGAATTTAGAGCTAATATAACAAAAAAAACATCAAATTAATACATATGCGACAAATTTACCATAAATTAAATTTTTGACCACCAAAAAACTCAAACTGATATATTTATAACAAATTTACTCTCCGTTAAATTTTATTGTCAAATTACGGAGTTGAATGACACGTGACAGTTGACAAGTATACTAGTTTTGAATTTTACTCTCCATTTTATCACAAGTGTACTAGTTTGTGATTAATCATGGTGTTAATCTAATTCAGCAGAACCTAACGAATGGAATGTATCAATTTGAGATTTTTTATAGTCAAAAAATTAATTCAGAGTAAATTTATCACATGTATACCAATTTGAAATTTTTTATGGTATTAATTATTGAATTTAGTGAGTCCTAGGTGGGACCTATATACATAAGCCCCATTATTTTTAAATAGGACGGTTCAAGTTAGTACATGCATTACAATGGTCTATAATTTATCTCCCAACAATGATCTCTTATTCCACACTTTATATAATTTATCTCCACTTTCAATTTAGGGAAAATTACATGAACCCTCTAAATTCTCGAAGTAATGTGCATATCGTTCTTAACTTTTACTTGCCACTCCTTAAATTTCACTTTCTTATTTCCTTGGAACTTCATCCGCTTTTGATAATACATACATATTGATAGTTTGGGGACAAGCACATGCCCTCTATCCACCAAAATTTGGGGACATGGTGAAGATGCAATAGTTGGTCGAACAATACGAGGAACAATTAGAGGTGTAAAAGTTGTCTTACTTATTGTGAGGGTTTATTTTAAGCGCCATCGATTCTCTCTTATAGAGAAGAAAGGTTATTACATGCATCAATTGTGTGAACCCAAATATTTCTAGATTGTCTAACGTAATAAGGCCCATCTTCTTTATATGTAGGATCCATCATATTCAACGTTCCAGATAAATTCAAGATGCATGCATCTGATTCATCCAATAATTTCTTCTTCAAGAAAAAACAAATCTGTTTCGATGCTTCTCTAATTGATTCATCGACCGGTGCCAGTTTCATATTTTGCATTTGGTTAGTTACTTTCTAACATACAAAGTTTTATTTAGAGATTACCCTGCATGTAATTATTTTATTTTATTTTCATTTGGCAATGAGTATTGTGTTATTCACCTGTCTTTACTATTCCTTCTCCCAAGGATAGAGAAAGAGAAGGCAGAGGTTCATACTAAATGTCAAAGAATACGTTCGTGACGAGATAACTAGTCTATGTAGCGAAGCCGTTAAGGGATTTTAACGCAATAGACTTAAGAATTCAATCAGGAATCGAATGTTCGACTGTGCTAATCTGCAAAGGTTATTACGATACAGTAAAAAATCGAAGAGAGTTCATATATAGGTTGATTCGACTGAGATATGTGATCAAAGTGTGAGTGATTCCACCTAATTGCAAAATTCTCATTGAACGGCACTAGACCGATTTTTCTGTCATTTTGGTACCCTGTGCCCGTATTTGAAACCTCGAGATTTTCACGACAACCAAGAGTCACCAATGTGTCGAAAATATACAATGTGACTCGAAAATAATTGACTATGGGTCAATTGCACTAAAAATTCCTAAAAACTACCTCGTAGGTTAGATCACGCTAAAATCGCGCCAGATTGAAATTAACCGCTAATTTGAACTCACTTTCAGAAATTGAAAGTTTTGTCATGTCACAATTTATTTTAGGACCCTTGACTCATCTTCCGAAGATTTTTCTGCAAACCAAGATTTTTGGCGAAATTACAAAATATTGCCATTTTTGATCGGAAAAATCATAGGACCTTTTCTTATCACGTTTTTGGGATTCAAGTTGGTTCAATTTGTTAAAAAAAATGTTAATTTGATCAATGACATCTTGGTTGAATTTATGGGGACCGATTTAGGCTCAATTGAAAAGGAATTTGGTTCAATTTTGGGGAATTGGCCAAAATTCATAGGCCAAGGGGTGTGCAACATTTTGGAGCACTTGGGATTGGTTCTAGGGGGATTTTTGTGCTCCAAATTGGCTGAGAAGACAGCCCAACAAGTGGGGCCTTACCAAGGGACAAAGAGATGAGATAGAAGACTTTTAAGGCCAAATTGGGTCCCCCTCTATTTCTAGCACCTTCTTCTCCTTCCTTGCTATGCCTTTCTCAATTGTTGAAGCTTTTGAATCTAAAAAAAAACCAAAGAAACCGAGCCACGCCCTCCCCCTCGCCGTCACACGCTCGCCAAAGCAACCGGTGCCACCGCACGCCAACCGCGAGCCCGAGCCAGCCCCGCCTGCCCGCCTGCCCGTCTGCCCGTCCCTACTCGTCCCGCCTATCTCGTCGCCCAACCCCATCCCCCGAGCCTCCCCGATTCCCACTGAAGCTCCCCTGGCCGCCGTCCAGCAGCCACCATCGCTCCTGCTTGCCTACTGCAGCCCAGTCCACCCGCCTAGCCTATTTCAACCCAAGCCGAGCCCCGAGCAACCCTCCTTCAGCCTAGAGCGAAACTGAAGCCCAGCAAGGTTCTTTGGACTTCAAGGCATGTTTTCAGGCTTGTCCCATCCCCATTTAGTGCCATTGCAAGGTAGTTTATCGCCCATTTCTGTGTCGCCATCGCCATGGACTCACCAAATCGCTAAACCAGTGAGTTTACTTGCTAAACTCTGCTTAGGGAGTTAATAATGCTTAAATGTTAATTAGTTTAGGCTAAGTATGGTTTAGGTGGTTAGTTAGAATGGATTAGTGATTTGATTATTCGATTTTGCATGTTAGGTGGTTAGAACGGCTTAATTAGAGACTAGATAAGTTCTACTATTTATCTAAATAGGTTCGGAAATTTTTTGGGCCCATTTCGGTGTTTAATTAGGCATTTTTGGCCTAAGTTTCTATTTTTGGTAATTAATTGCATTTATTTAATTATTTTTGTATTTATTTAATTATTTATTATTTTCCAAAAATTATACCAGGATAGGCGGTAGCTGAAATTTTGTGCTAATTGCAATGGTGTACTTGGTTTATTTAATTGAGTGCTAATTTGTACAATTAAGTGGTAATTGTAATTTTAGGTATTTATCCCAAAATTGTGTAATTTCGGTATTTAATCAGAAAATACCCAAGCGTTGGTTTTTAACGCCAAAAATGTGTTTATGCACTATATAAATAGTGGGAGTTTTGAAAAGAAAGATATTGTATTTTTGGCTCAGGCCGACCGTGTACCCACACACGATTATTTTTATCGGGTATTTTTAACACGGTAAATTGTCAGCTTGTGAGAGCAATATACTATATCAGCCTATATGAGCTTGATATGTTAACTTGTGATAGCGGTATACTATATCAGCTTGGATGAGCTATAATATATATATCAGATTGTGAAAGCGATGACCATTTATATATATATATATTAGCTTGTGCGAGCTACCATCTATATATCAGCTTGTGAGAGCTATAACCATTTATTTCAGCTTGTGTAAACAATTATCATATCGATGAATTGATAGATGGTACTGAATTGAATTGATTGATTGAATGGATCGATTGATCGATGGTTTGTATTAAATTGATTGGTTGAGTATATGAACTATACTGACGTGCAAGAATGAACTGAGGCAAGGTAAGCCCTCTGTCTTATGTGTGCATACACTGCCTTTAGGCGTATTTCCTTCCTAGTCGAAGTTTAGGGGGTGAACCTGCTGAGATATTGTCTCACCCCGTCGTGAGCTCAACCTTTTCAGGTCCTTAGATGGCGGTTCCTTCTGAACGTTTTGGCCAACCCAAGAGGGTCACCGATCAAGTCACCATGATTCCTCTTCCCGAGAGCCAAGGAGCCTTGGTCTACAAACTCGTGAGGACTATCGTCTAGGTCGATGCGGGTCTACCTCAGAGGATACCCCATCAATTCAGAGCGTGGTATCGTCGAGGGCGAGATGGACCCAGAGAAGGTCCCCTACAGGATTATGAGGTCCTAGTGTCGGTGTTAGAGATTGCTTTTGGCGCGAGTATAGCTGACCCTCTTGGTGGTGCAGTGATAGACCCAAGTCTCCAGGAGAACTGGGGTTTTCAGTTGGGGATTCGAACGCCTAGAGGACTTGTAGACTCTCTGTTTGTACAGACTTCTGTCTTTAGACTAGTATTGTATATAAACTAGTCAGCTGTGTATAAATGTGTGTTGTGGTTGTGAAATTGTGGTCATGCTTTTCTATCACATCTTTGTGCTATCTGGAGATTTATTTATACGCTTCCGCATACGCGTCCCGAGATGTCGCAATTTAATCGACCACCGAGAGATGAACACGCGTTCGAGGATCGGGGCGTGACAGCTCAATCTATCATGTGATAAATAAATGAGTGAGTGAAGTCAATTTTGATTTTCGGGTAATGTACCACGGCACAAGTCACATTGATTTACGAATGTGGGGGGACCAGGATCACTTCAAACTGTCAAATTGTCTATGTTCGGATAAACGTTGAGATCGGGTCGGATCGCTGCTAGCTTTGCATTTCCCTTTCGCTTTTAGAGGTTTTTTCAAGTCTATTATCACAAGATCCAATTCAATCCGGTGGCTTGGTCTTTTACCCAAGTCACGTTAACAAGTCCCCTCAAATATGTTTCTAAGCATTTTTTTATCATATATAATTCAATTATTAAAGCATTAGTTATGCATACCATAAGGGTAATTAATACTTTAAAGATTGAAAATTATTCACAATTGATTATTGAGTAAAAATCACAAAAGTAAAAAATAAAAAACATAAATTGTATGCATTGTCATACGTTTACTCCAAATCTTTTTTTTTATTTTTTTGGTGACATTTGTAGTTTCGTTGTTTTGCGAGTTGTTCTTCGTCAAGTCGAACTACTACCACAACTAGCCTGATTGCGAGTGCCCTCAGCTGAGCCCTTCATCCGCAGCACACCACTTTGGCCGAGTACCACGATAAACGCCGCACCGCCGGTCACCCTTCGCCGTGTGATCCACTCCACTGCCCATGATCTGTTATCCATCAAGTTCAAATTTGGAAACATTATTAGTGAAATAGATAAAATTTTATCTAAAATTTGATTTTCGGATTATTGCCTAATTTGAATTATTGATATTTAATTCAAATCTCTTGAGTGATAGATACAATCCTAATCGAGATAAATTTCCAAAGCCGCGCACATGATCTTTAGTTTAAATTTATAAGCCTTTAGATCAAATTATTGATTGCGCATGATGAAAAATGATAACTTGATCTTTAAGCTCTAAGATTAGAATATTTTTTTTATTGGCGACAAATAACAAGTAAATTTATGAATGTTGTCTTCTCTTGGATCATATCTTGTTTTATTTGAATGCTTATCTTTTTATTTGCTTTCCTTATTTTAAAAAGGAAAAAAGTATTCTCCCGTATTTATTTGAGTTTCTAATTAACAAAAAAAAAAAAAATAGTGACGACTTCTAAATAGCAATGATTTGTATGTTAAAAAACTTACATCAAATTGTGAATTGCTATGGGTTTGGAAATAGCCCGATTTAGGTGTAATATTAGTAATTCATTGGCCAATGATTCATGAGTCGGTCGGGACACACAAAAAACCTCAAACTGTTACTCGTATGACATTTTTATCTCAATTTTTTTTATAATACAAAAAACTCTAGACTTGTATCCATGTAATACATTTATACTAAACTTATTTTTGATGACACAGAAAATCTCAAACTTAAACCTAAGTCACAAATTTACCTTTCATTAATTTTTATTTTTTTTACCTATTTTTATTCCATGTTCCTCCTTCATCTTTGCCACCGCCCTGGTCGCTGCTGCCTCCCTTACTGTTGCCATCACTACTATGCTCATTGTTGCCAAACCGAGGTAGAAAATGAATGAGGTAGAACATGTCTACACAGCTACCTGTAACCCTCGATATAATAACCTGTAAAGTTTGGGTCTTCCCTACCTTTCTCGTGGAGCCCGCCCGCCCGCCCGCCGACAGGAATGGGCTCGACGGCCCCATTACAATCCCCCCAACTTGGAATATGCCTCTAATTCAACAGATTTTTGAGGCAAACACAGCAAATGAGATATTAGCAATCCCCCTGAGTAAAAATCCCAAACCAGATGTCATAGTTTGGACAGGGAATGGTACAGGAAAATATTCCGTCAAGAGTGGATATAACAGGGCATCCCTAGTATCTATCAACAAAACAAAATAGAGGGCATCCTGTTCTTACCAACCTCCACGCACATTATGGACACAGATCTGGCGTCTTGAACTTCCACCCAAAATTAAAACTTTTCTCTGGAGTATCTGTCAAAATGCCATCCCCACGAGAGAAAACCTTCACAAAAGAAACATTACCCCAGACCCATTATGTCAGCTGTGTCGCTCACAAATCGAAACCACAGAACACATCTTTTTGTTCTGTAAATGGACAAAACAGATCTGGGAGGACAATCGACTACAGGGTATACAGATTACGAGCTATATTAAACGAATTGATCATTGGCTTTTCGAAGTTTTCGACTCAAAGAGGGACATACCAGAGCGAGAACTCATAGGACTGATTCTATGGCATATCTGGAAGGCTCGGAACAGCAGCATCTTCAGAGGGAAAAGCCCCCAATCGACGGAGATCCTAGATCTGGCACAAAATCAAAATCTCAATTTTAGCCGCGGGACGAAGGACCAGAGAGCAAAACGCTCAAAATGTTCTCTACCAGACTACTGGATACCTCCAAATAGACAAGAACTGAAGATGAATGTCGATGCTTCTTGGTCTCCTGGAGATTTCATCTGCTCGGTTGCTGGGATTGTAAGAGATGGAACGGGATGTGCAGTCGATGGCTTCGCTGCAGAAGCTAGGGTTTCCTCAGCACCTCAAGCGGAAGCGGAAGCAATTTTACACGGGCTTCGTTATCTAAAAGACTTGCAACAAAGACACGTGCAGGAGGGCACGAGTCAAAAGCTTCGCTGGATCTGTGAAAGCGACAGTTCCGCTGTTGTAGACTTCGTAATGGGCTGGGCCGCTCCAACTTGGAATCTACAAGACATTATACAGAGAAGCAAAGAAGAGTTGGCCCAGAATGAAAATTTTACAATCACGTACTGTCCAAGGGTTTCGAACAGAGCTGCAGATTGGTTGGCACGAACTCATAGAGCGAAGAAGCTTCCTTCAAATTGGTTAAATACTCTCCCTCTTTCTTTAAGGGAGATTCTATGTTTTGATTGTACTCCATCGCTGTCTTTTAAGACTACTTAATCGAATGCATCATCTAATTTCGACCAAAAAAAAAAAAAAAAATTCCCCTCCCCCTCAACCAATCCACGAAAAAAAATGAACTCATTATTAGAGAAGATAAGTTCGATTGAACACCATCGTGCAAATGCGTATGTTGTTTTCTCAGTTTGGAAACAAATAGAATTAATATCAACGGTTGGATTCGGTTCAATTCGATTTTTCAAGAAAAATCACACAAAACTAAACCGTTAGAATGTATGCTTGAACCAAATTGAATCTTAACTTGGACCGAATATAAACCGAATCCAAAACATGATTTGGTTCGGATCAGATCGGCTCTCGGTTTTGTGTACAAATTGAGGTGGGTGAGGAGTGAGAGTCGTGCCCCAGTTTGCCATTTGGTGTCACATGCCGTCAAATCGATGGACTTTGACAGCGAAAACACTAGTCCACCACGCAGAGTACTTTCATCTCTCTCTCTCTCTGTAACCTGATGGCCGCTTCATTCACAGCGATTTTGAGACTTTATTGTACCTGCAGTGTGGTCTCCTTGCTCATTTCACTGCCCACTCTTGCATTTGCTCAGTCGTCGTCGTCTCCTCCTCCTTCTTCTTATGTTGAGCTTCTCTTGGCAAAGATCGGAGCTCGTATAGAGATAAAAAGACATTCGACAAAACGACTTCACTAGTGAAGTGTGACCCCGTTGGCTCCTTGATTATGGACGTTCACAAAATTACCTTCTCAGTTTGTGCATTGACATGGTGAATGATTTGATTTCTTTTGTTTCCTTTACCACATTGCCTGAGTGTAGATTCATCTGAGATGTGTGCGTGAATTGTTTTGCACTTCAAGGTTTTCTCCTGAATTTTTTTAGGATAATCCAAGTCAATTGAAAAAAGTGATCTTCTTGTATATATTCAGCAATGGATTGGGTGGTGGTCTCCCATCCCGAGGACCATTCCTAGCCTCAGAGGCTCTTGAACTGTTCTCAACTATTGAATTCATTAGCTTTCAGAACTCCTAGGAGTTCAGTGAGTCATTGTATTCTTCCACTGTGGTCACCAAAAGACGTGTTGTACATGTTTTTGTCAAGCTGTGATTGTCAGAAACTCAATAGTTTTGATGATTAAAGTCTACTATAATTCGAATTCTCTAGATTCGAATTACTAAAGAGAAACGGGTGGACAAGTAATTGAAAACAAATAAGGAAATTGCAATGTACTTTTGTTGAATTAGGCACATATGGCTTAAATCCTTGGATGCATGCTTGTTTGATGATTATATTTAAACAATAATTTTCTCAATGGAAATCAATGAAGCTCATAGAAAAAGTGAAAGGCTTACAAGACTCGATTGGAAAGCTTGTATAATTAAAGACAAACACTGAACATAGAAAATCTGATCTATTTCGAATTTGAAATTCAAAACTTCATCAAAATCTTATCTGAATGGATCTTCTTCCAAAATCCGGTGGGCTCCTTCGCGATGCTGTGTGATTCTTCTTTAAAGTCTATTTTCCCTGCCGAATGTCTTGTAATGAGTCATTCCATTATGCATGATGATCTTCCTCCACGGAATTTCTAATTGCCTTTTGTGTGCCTTATGCCATGGTGAACTTGTAACCGCACCCGATCCTTTAGATCTAATTATCCCTTGGTGGATAAATCCTTCCTTACTCATACTTCAACTCCCTTTTGTATTTGGAGTTAATCAAGCGTTGATACGTGTTATGACCCACTTAAACTCTATTCATTGGAAATTCACAATCAATGAGCTTTTTAAACATTCTATCAATGGGTTCATGGGTCAATTGTGTTGTTACGACCTTTATGATTGACAAGCTTCTTTAGACATTCTGGCTTGATAGATTAATCAAATTGTTATTGCATGAGTTGGGCCTTTAGCTTCTTTATACTTAGGTTAGAGTTGAGCCTTGTGTCAACGTACTAACAAGTTGCTGGCTGGCTCCCTAAATTAAATTTGTTTTGATGCCTTATGACCATTGATCTTTAAATATAATGAAAACGAGATACAGTTGAAGATTTTGTTGCTAATGACCTATCTTCCAAATTGTAGCTTGTTGCCGTTTCGGCATTTTTATAACGAATATTACATATAACATAGAACTGGCCACCAGGCCATGCTAGGCACAGGCTTTTTGAGTGGTGGGTCGGGCCCCATTTTGTGTATGAGCTGATCAGTGATCGTTATGACCGGCAAGAAAAAATTTGGAACTCTATAAATTGGGACTTTTCCTCTCACGTTTCACTACAATTTCCCAACTTCCAGACGTTGAGCTTTATAAAATCATTTGTCAATTTAATATATTTCCTTTCTCCTTACGTTTTAATCGCGTAAATATCGCAATGATGAACAATAACTACAACACCGTCCAATCATTCCAACCCAATGTGGTATTCGCCATGCAATTAACGTGGGACCCGTACATTAAGTTTTATGACAACAAAATATACACGCTAGCTCCGTCGCCACAATAAGTCGAATTTAACGATGACGAGACACAAATGACTTGACGATTCGGAAGCTCCTTGCCCAGAAGCTTCCCCGGCGATACCTGTGCCCCCCAAGAAAACCCCCTGCTAACTACGGCACCTGTTTCGTGGAGAAGAATGTTTAGTGTTTGGAAGACATTTTGGCTCGAGATCGATGCAATGATGTCAAGAAGGCCATTTGCACAACATGTGGTGGCATATTAAAAGGTGAACCGTCGAGTGGGGCGGGCCACTTGAAGACGCATCGGCATCGATATGAGGAAGAGATGTCCAAGGTTGGGGGAGCTCTTCGATTACAGCCGCTGCATACAGGATACCCATTATTATGACAAGGTAGGGAATTGGCGAGAGCTTGCACATTATTGTCTTGTTGCCAAGCAACCCTTTGGCTTCGTTGAAGATCCCGCACTTTGTGCACTACGTGCACAAAACTATACAACCTCAGTTCAAATCCGTTCTGCGGACAACAAATGCCAAAAACTACAAGTTACTATATAAAGTAAAATGGTGGCGTTTCGACTACTAATTTTTTAGTCTCTCTAACTTATAATTTATGTACTAGCCTTATGATTTATGTGTCTTGTGTTGTCATTGCCATTGGGTCAATGATGAATGGAATTATGTCACGGAACTCTTACATTTAAGAATTAAATATTCTTACAAGATTCCTAGAATGTAATTGTTGAAATAATGAAAACTGTCAATGAGTATGTCATCTCCAATAAAATCTTTAGCATCGTGCTAAATAATGCCAATGTGAACACTTCCCTAATTTGGAGTACCAACTAAATTCGATTTGCTATGGATTTTCATGCACATGTGGTGTATATGTTAATACATTATCTTGTGCATGCAAAACGGTCTCTGCTAGTTTTGCATATTTGTGGCCTATGTATAAATACATTAGATCCACGTAAGTCAGGCATCAAGATTTGGAGGTCCTATACATGCCTTACGGAAGGAAAGCTGAAAAACTCTCTCTAGATGTAAGAACGAGGTGAAATTTAAAGTACTGGATGTTGAAGAAGGCACGCGAGGGAAAGGGTGTGCTGACGTTCTATCCCATTGCTCGTGGCGGAAGTGCGATCTCCTACCGTTGACACAACAAATGGGAGGCTTGTCGAAAGTTTTGCTCAATTAATTTTTTAAATTATTTTAGTATTTTGAAAAATAAATTAGTCTGACTTCATTGAATTTTTCATTAAAATTTTTAAATTAATTTACGAAGAAATGGGCCCATGCCAGGCAGTGCCCACGCCCAGCACGATAATATGCTGGCCCAAGCACGGCCCGGTGACCACTCCTATTGGATCACATACCGAAATTGCTAATAGTTTCAAATTTATTTTTCTATGAAAACAAACTACATCCACGAATATATATGAGTGGTAGTTGATACCCTAAAACTTACTGTTCTAATATAAAAATATTTCAGTCACAACGAAGGGAGGACTTATCATTATCAGTTAATATACCGATGATTACTTATCCATATGAAAATCATCTACTTGTACAAATAAATTAAGTAATTCCGTCTCATAGGATGCTAATGATTGACCACATGCAGAAATGGCTAACTACTTGTCCATTGATACTTATTTTTTGCATATAAAAGAGGTACTAGTTGCTTATTTTCTTAAAGGAAGTTACTAATCACATGTCTAATAGCCGATAAGGTCATGGGTTGCTGATGGAAAAAATTCTTCTGTGGCTGCTGCCCCCCAAGGTTAGCAGCATGGTCGTTCCTCCGACCAAGAGACTCAACTCACTGTTCTAATAACAGCAAGTGAGGGACTATTACTTAGTGAATGGGAAGTTAGCTTCTAATCAATTCTGCTAGAGCAGAATTGAAAGTTCTCCCCATCCGTGCTGCGCCGTACCATGGCCTGGCATTCTAATGTCGAGGTTGCTTGCTTTTAGCAAATCGAACACACGGGGACAAAATTCTCCAAGTGCAGATCTCCTATTCCACCATATATCATTACTTCAACCAACCTGATGATGGCCATTCAAGCCCTACCCAGACATTCATTATCTCAGGGTCCCCTCTATGAACAATAGGAAGGAAACGGTGGGAAGAAACTCATAAATCACAGAAAAGTCGGCTAGTGAGGCCTAGTTATCATAGTCATTTAGCAACTGAAATTCCCATTGACTTGTTAGGCAGTTCCAACAGTCAGACTCACACATGCGCACAGAGTTAAGGGACGTCGCCTGCGTCGATTGGGACGAAAATACCATCCAGTTGATTTGGCTTATGGCCACGCCATTCCAAGTCCTTCCACCAACTCCTTTCCCCCCTGATTTTCTTCAAATGCTCACTGGAAATTTCATTGGTCGAAAGAGACTTGAGACTTGGGCAGTTGTAAAAACTCAATCTTTCTAACCTCGGTGCGATCCGTAGCCCACGGGATATATTGGAAAGTTTAGGTACGTAATGGAGGGACAACTTCTTCAAAATAGGGAGGAAATCAGATGTCTCACGGACTTTGCCAGTAGAAGTTTGGCAGGTGATTAGGCTTTTGATGGATGGGCAATCCTCAATTGTGACCTCTTCCAAATTGTTGAGATTATCAAGCATCTCGCTTGAGAAAATAACTGTCAACTCAGGGCATTTACACAATGTCAACAACTTGAGAGAAGATAAACATCCCTTCTGCACTGAGCCCTTCCAAATGTTTCTCAAGTTTCTCATGTAATACACATACAGAAATTCTAGCGATTTAAGACAGCTGCTTTTGCAGTGAGATTCAGTCAGAGCCTCTTGATGAAGGGTATCAGATGCATCTACGATCACTTCAAGCTCATTACACTCTCCCAGAACACACCACTTGAGTTGGTCCATGTTATCTATCCCTAGTTCAGATAGCTTCTTGAGATTAGCATGCCTTTCTAAGAAAAAAGCATCTGATTGTTGTAGGATGTCCTTAATATCCATGATGACACCATCACCATTTGTGTACCTCAAGAATCGGTTGCACCGTTCCAGCTCGAATTCAATATCTGATGGTAGCCGATTCATGATGCAGCTAGCATGATTACCAACACAAAGTCTGAATTGAGCTAAAGATGGATGCTCCATCGATTTCCTAAACTGATTAAAGTGCCTCAAAAGTTCCAATGTAGGAAAGGAAAACTTGAAAGCGCTTAACCTTTTCAAGTTGCAAATTTCAGATAAAACACCTTCAGCGCATGTATCCCACCATTCAGCATCGGCATCCATATCGAGATTCAGTTCTTCCAAGTGTAATAGAGAAGATATTACTCCATGAGGAATCACTGTTTTAGAGTCATTTGAAGGTTCGGTTCCAGAAATTGAGATACCCAAACAAGTTAGATTAATTAAACATTCAATTTCCTTGGGAAGATTCTTAATCTTCGTCCCCTCGAGATCAAATACCTCCAGTTGCTTGAGCCTTCCAATTGCTGGTGATATCGATCTCAAAAGGACACAATCATTCAAGAAGAGTCTTTTGAGGCTGACAAGTTGAGATATGGACTCTGGCAAGCATCGAATGCGAGTTCTAGATAGATTCAAAACTTCTAGGGAAGGCATCTGATTGAAAAATGAAGAAGAAAGCTTTCTAAGCTTGTAATTTCTTTGCAGATATAAAGACAAAAGTGAAGGGCACCTTGGTTCTTTTGGTAGCTCAGAAATTCCGGTATGCATCAAACATATGCCTTTTGCACTCTCCCATTCCTCAACCTCTGGTGGCTCTGTCAAATCCAAGCCACCCCGCATCAGAAACACACGATTTTCCTCGGGCTGAAATATTAAGTTCACTAATATATCCTGATCCTGGTCTTGAAACTTCACAAATTGCCGATTCTCATCAACTTTGAGGAGGCCAGCATTGACAAGATTTTTAAGGACTTTTTGGCCTTCATCATGGGCGTTTAAGATACCATCCTTGAACCATAGGCCAATGGCAGACTCAAATGCAATCTCATCGTAATTGTTACAAAGAGCAAGATTTTTCAAGCATCTTCTAGTTTTATCATCTTCTAGTTGGTCAATGCAGAATCTTAACACATTAACCATAAGAGCTTCTATACTTGCTTCATGACCTATAGGTCGAACATTCAGTCTTTCAAGCGCATGTTTCCAGATTAAAATGTCATCAACATTTTGCAGTGCCCTTGCCACTAGAATAACAGCATGTGAATATGGCCTACACATCCTAACTATTTCTCTAGCTAGGGCTTTTTTAGGACAATAAACAACTTCACCCACATTCTGACAAAATAATTCGCACAGCAACAGATCATCCAAGCATATTTTCTTATCCACTTCGATTTCATCACACAATTGTCTTGATCCAGTCACAAAGACTATCTTGCTACCAACTGATGGTGTTGCTTCAGGAATTCTCAATGTCTCTAGCTTCATGTGTTGGTTAACGCCAACAAGAATGAGCAAAAACTTGAGGCCTTCCAATGCATTCACCACCGAATGTGGCATATCAACTGCATTGGCTTCAGTTAAATCAGAAGATATATGTCCAGCAATCTCCTTTTGCACGTTTTCCATGTCACAGTTCAGAGGAACAGTAACACAGATGACCCTATCAAATAGATTTCTCAAAATTGCAGATTCCTTCAAAGCTCCAATGACAATAGCTTTTCCAACTTCGTTTCTGCCATATATTCCAATTTTTTCAATGTTATATTTTATTATGGACTTAATGAGATGGTCAACTATAGAGTCATATTTAATTGCACCCCATCCTTCTGATGACATCCCTTCTTGTTTTCCACCGCCGCCTAACATATCAATTAAGGCATCGGCATCATCCAAAGTAGCATGTGAAGAACTTTCCTTTTTCATCTTTGGTATGTGTATAATATCGTTATATTCTGGACTAGCTTCTATCCTCGCCTTTTTATCCCCAACTTCATATTCTGGTCCTGAGCAATATGAATCAAATTCAGATTCTTGTTCTAAGGAATATGAATCAAATTCAGATTCTTGTTCTGAGGAATATGAATGAACTTTGTCAGAAGCAGTGTCTTTGTCAGAAGCAGTGTCTTCGTTTACTTTCAAGGAAAAGGGTTCAACCTCTGGCTCTGCAGTGTTCCGCATTTGCAAGAGTGCACTTTCCGATGTTTCTCTCCTATGATATTCTGGACTTGCGACAATCTTCATCTCCTCATCACTGTCTTTGGATTCTGATTCTGAGCAATGTGAACCAACTTTCGATTTTGAGTAATGTGAACCAACTTCTGACTTTGAGTGTGATGAATATGAATGAACTTTTCCCAAAGCAGCATGACGATTGGCGTCCTTATTCATTATCCAGGGAAATAGTTCAGTCTCTGTATCTCGACTGCTTTGCATTGGCACAAAATCACTTTCTACTCTTTGCTTCTGCATGGCTACTGGTTTTTCCACTGCACTCGGCACTATTGCATATTCTTCTTTCTTCAGATCACTCAATAGCGATCCTTCGTTCGTGACATAGCCTGCCCTTGTATGATGCAAATCAATCCCCAATAATGGCTTGAGATCTGTATAGAACCAAATTCATGAGGCAAAGGCACAATCATTATCATAATCTGCCCTGGGATATATAAAACTTTTTTCCGCAATTTATCAAATACATTTCATGATAATACGTCTACACTTATCTATCTGGATAGCTTGAAAACAGAAAGCCAAAGTCAGTTCCTTTCTTTTATATACATAATCACTTGGTCACCCCATTTATCAACTTTGGATCAGTTAAAAGAGAAAGAGCCCATTTTAACCCAAAATAAATCCCGATACACAAGAGGTGCTCCCTTAGAAATAGCAGCACTTCTAGACTTATGCTATCAACAATAGCAAACAATAGCAATTTGATGCATGTATAAATGCAATATTATTGACAAAAGCATCGAGATAGCGATCTCGCAAGCACAGAAAAACTCTCATCTCTTTAGTCACCTTCAGCTTAGAAATTTGCTATTGTCTAAATAAATAGTACTAGAAAACTCATTTTTTAGGGCAAAGCAAGGTTGAAATTGTATGGGCTAAGGTTATATCAATGTCATGTTGCAATTCCTCTTCCCAAATCATTTAACATATAACGATTCTTTGAGGAATGGAAGCTACCTTTCTGATCGTTAGCAGTATGAAAATAGAGGTCCGAACCCAAACTAATGGATGTATCGACTGAACTAGCGACGGGCTCATCAGAGATCGATTTTTCCTGAAACAGTAGGCAATTACAGCAACGTTAGTACATTCAATATGTAAACAACATTGATGGTGTTGAAATAATATCTCGAGTCCATGCGGACCATGCCCAACGTCAGATTGATCTGCTTGGAGGCCTTACCCGTCGTTCGGTGGGCCAGAAGGTGGACTCCTCGCCCGTAGCCCACATGGCCGGGCACCTGAGACGTGCTCAGTGGGTTTTCTTTTTTTCTTTTTTTGGGCATAGCCCAGTGGGATTTATTCCATAACTTCACTATGTATTTGGGTTGTATTTTTATCTAATGAGAAGATTAAACCACTAGAAACGCCTCAATAAAATTTCCTGTCATTTCTCTGTTATTCAAAATCAATAGATAAGATCCATGCAACGACTCTATGAAAAAGCTGGAGACGAAAAGTAATGAGTTTTAGCAAGTGCTCCATGACAATCTTTTAACATCTATGTGAAAAATAAATAAGAAAGTAGGATAGAATGGAGTTTTGTGATTGGACCTCCTCGACATAAACCTTCATAATTATATTTAGTTAAGTTTGCATGTCTAATAATCATAACTTGTATACATAAATAGCATTATATATCATCCCCTCTGCTCCACGATTCATGTACTGGGCTCTACTTTTGAAGTTACAGAGGAGTTGTGGGCTTGAAGTGGATTGGACTAGATAGTCGACAGAAAATGGATTTTTATGATGATACCCCAGTCCATTTGTTAATTAAATTAAAGGGTAATATCGAAGAGATTTTTATTGTATGATTTGGGGAATTCATTCTGTAAAGTATATTTCATTAAGCTCAATTTAATTCGTAAAGGATTTGGGTTATGGCTCAATTTTGATATCTCACTTCAGACTTGACAATACCTTTGTTATGTGCACCGTTTCCGCTGGTACACAATAAATGTGGTTGATGTTATAATCACTTTCAACTGTCAAATTTTCATGCTGCGAATACATTTATTATAGATGTCTAGTTGTCAGTTTTAGATAACTTTCTAGCAATAGATTCCTATAAAATATATTTGGAACATCTGTGCATCTTGTATTCATTCTATAAATGCATCCAAGCAACTGCATGATCATTAGTAATGAACAGGTCCTAAAACTGGATAAAGGCAGGGGGCAGCAATAGGGGTCTTACATTGGGATACCTTTAAGAAAGTCAACAGCCTGCGTGGTACAGACAGGAAGAGGATGCTGTCGATGAAAATTCTATGCTTATCTACAGATCAGTTGTCCTTTGACATAATTGTTCTGGATAGATCATGCTACACAAGATCCTCTCAAGTATTAGTAAGATTACAAAGGTAATGCAGTTACATTTTTCCGTATACGACTCAATTCAGATAATAAAGGTAATTATTGGTTAAGTTATTCTGTATGGAGATCACTAACTGAATATAGTGTGACTTCTATGTTTATATCTCTCAATCTTATAATCCTGTGAGGCTTGTCTACAGAGTCAGTCTACTTAGTGCCTCCTGTTCTTCTTCCTTCCACTCTTTGCTGTGCTTGACTATTTTCCTTAGATATTCTCTGAGTTACTACTTGGTTTCATACAGCTTTAATGATTCTTTTTTTCATCCATCCGATTGATAGTTGTAACTACAGTTTCCTTACTTTATACTCTGTTGGCCCTTTCTAACTCAGCTCTTAATCATGTAAAGATCCAGCTCTTCAAATGCAGCAGAGTTGTGCTACACAATACCTGACCATGCTACAGAAAAGAAAAAGAATGTGTCGTGCTGTGATACTGTATTGTTTAAAACTACAATTAATGGGGTGGGAAGATACCTTAACTTCAGAGTGTGGATTTCCTAGCTGATGGTGATCCCCATTATATCTGTTGTATCTCTCAATCATTGATTTCAGACTGGAGCAGCAGATACAATCATGTTAGAAATGCAATTTTGCTGGAAACAGCATAGCAAAAATTAAGTGGAGATGCTGAATGTGATGTGCTAATGAGGAACCGTTGCTCAATTTGGTTAAATGCACATTAAGTGCTCGATAACAGGTTCTATTTTCCAATTGCTTTTTGGTGCTTAGGTACATCCAATAACGGGTGGTCGGGGTCAACTTGACACGGGAGGTTGTTAACGTCCATTAATTATAGATTGATAATGATGTATGGAGGAGAAGTTGAAGATAAGTACATCCTTTTGTCTTTACATATGGTATATAAACACAGTCTTGTGGATTTTCCGTGTGCTCTTGTATTCTTTGTAAGAGTTTTCTTAATGTGAACTACTCTTAATGTGGACTACATTAATTGATATTGTAATTTACCGTTTAACGGTTACCGTTTTACGGGGGTTGGTCTAAGGTGAGATAGAAAGCTTCTTAATTAGTCTAATATGGAGCTGGCTAGTGTGGGCCGAGTTGAGCCTGGCTCGTAATGAGGGGGCCTGGCCGGAAACTTTATAAATAGTGCTCAAGTCTCTCCTCTAATTATAATTCTCACATGTATCATCACCTAAGGAGCATTTACTTAACGCTAAACGTGAGGGGGCCGCCTCATTGAGCCAATGATACAGAGGGTAATAGAGGAGAAGAACTTGCGCGTGGAACATCGTGTTTCTGCTTCCGCTTCTGCTTCAAGAACGATGGATCCCAAAACAGGTGCATTAATCTTTCTTCTCAATTATGCATGTTCTTGTTCTGGTTATGGAGATCTTGGGATTGCGTAATTTGCATCCAACATGTGGTATCAGAGCAATCATAACCCTAGAACTCGAACGCATAGGTTTTTTTGCCCTAATTTGTGATTTTCGAGATTTTTTGTTCAATAAAAATAAAATTAAATCACAAATTCAAACTAGGCTCGACGAGACGAGAAGATTCGTGGGTGGTGCGTCGCCAGGGGAGGCCGCATGCGCCCCCACGCGCGGCCATGCGCTGCTGGGGCATCAAAGACGTGCCCCACGCGCACTCACGCCCCCCCCCCCATGCGCGGGGCGTGGTTCACGCGTGCGTTGCACACGCGGAGGCTAATGTCATCATGACGTCAGCGACCGGACCCACTCGACCTAACCTATTAACCCGACCCGACCTGACGACCATTGACTAGGAACCATTGACCGTTGACCATCTGACCCGGTCAACTTTGGTGACCAACTCGACTCGACCCGACTCGACCTAGGACTCGACCCGTTGACCCGACCCGACTCGGTCAACCGGTCGGACCGGGCGGCTGGACCGGACGGTCGAGCCGAGAACCAGTCGGACCGGTTTTGACCGGTCAAGATCTCCCGCGTGTGGGCTCCACGCGCCACGCACTCAGGAGGCGTGTGCAGGCGCGTGGAGGCTCCGATCCGCGCGTGGCCGGCGGCGTTGGACTCGTATCTTCATCCTCTATCTTTTGGTATATTTATTTTATATTTTTGATGATTTTATGGATATGAAAATACATACAAAACCCTAAATACGTGTATTTTTAGTGTATTTTTGTGTATTTTTCTTGTATTTTCTATGATTTTGGAAATACAAGTGTTGGGTTACAAATATGTTATCACATAAACATTATAAAGGTGTGAGTCATTAATAAAAATAAATTTTATTGTGAAGTGAAATTAGCTTATCGAGATACAATCATTATGGGATAGTAATTGAACTATGTATTGAGGTGATGTGAAACGGTAAAAGTTATGGAACTTTTGTTACTCAAGCATAGTTCTTTATACGCATCTTGATGTATTTTTGTTTATTTTGTTAACCTTTGAATGATAAACATCTTAAGAACTCGTGACCAAACTAATTGTACTGATTAACATCTGCTGAATGTGGGTAATGCATGTCGGTTAAGTTAGTGCATATTATACCTAAATTCATCTAGTCACTTGTTAATGTCTATCAAGTTGAATATTTTTTATAATTAAGAAGTATGATAGCATTTACGCAGAGCAATAGTATCTATTGTTATAATTTAGATATTTGGTTCTGTGTTCTGACGCAATTTATAGGCCACTGGTTGATGTAATGATAATTTGTTACTTAAAATTGGCTAATAAATCAGCTATTGGCCCTGGAGTCATGTTTTGCCTTATGAAACTTATGAGCAATAGTTGATCAGCTATCAAGCTTGTCAATCTGGAGTGCCATGTATTGCCATTGATGTTAACTTGTGAGGGATCCTTTGGATCGGCATTCCTTTTATGTTGTTCTGGTAATCAGTATTCAGGGTGCACAAGAGATGCTTACTTTTATATTATGAGAAATTTCTTGTGTTGCTGTCATCGGTGATCTCATTGGAGTCTATCTTTCAAGTTATATATATGTGATTAATCTTTTATTAATGAATAAATATTTTATTAATGAATAAAGCAATATAATTAGCATGATATGTGATTTTGGTGATATGCTGCCCCTATCACTAAAGTTAAAAAATCACATGTATATGGTGTATGTGAGAAGTAAAGTTTATATCCCTGGTATGTGAGAATTTCAAGGATTCAATTGAGCAGTGACCGCCAAAGTGGCACGCTTGATTGGGTTTGAGAAATATCGGTCTCGTATAATGATTGGGATGTCTCTTGGTCTAATGCGCGGTCATATTCCCAAAGGAGGTGATTGTGTATTAGTTCATGGAAGGATACATGGTGGTGTGGTGGAGGAGTGACTGATCCTAATGGTTCATATGCGCCAAGGTGATGAATTCGCGAAAGTTAGAATATATTCTCATAACCCCTATCATATGGGAAGTGTACAACTGCATATCATGTATTATGCCCAAAGGTGATTGTATGATTATGCATGTAACTCTCTGGATGTGTACTTGTACGTCAAGTTACACAATGCTCACATGATGCTAATTATATACATTGCTTGTTTTTCAATCACCTTTTCTGTAATTAATAACTCCACTATTATTAAGGTTTTTACTATTTCAAATTTTAAGTTGTGGACATATGATTTGTTGCTTGAGAAAAGAGCAATTGAATTTGCTTACTGTCCATGAAGCGTTCCATTCTAAAACACTAGAAAAGAGGACTACACTACTATAAGATGATGAAAGTCTTAGTTGCTTGAAATTATGTCTTGTCTGATATTGAAATTAGGACATATCTGCAAAGATTGTGTTTAAGTCCTAATGACATATACATCTCGTATATGGTTAAAAGGTTGTTTCCAAAAGTTTTCTATTTAAGGAAAATGGCCGAGATAAAGAATAAACTGGTTAAAATTAGTCTTGAAGGTTGTCAGGCCTAATAGTAGCGGTAAGTATTTTGGCAAGTATGACAATACTGAATTGCTTAAAGGGTCATTTGTCAAATACTTGATAAATTCTGGGGTGGTAATTTTAATTACTATGCTTGAAAATCCTGACAATAAGATTTGGCTAAAAGGCATGAAGCACCATAATGAACATGGTGATGAGTATGATTAGTAAGATTAATTTATCCAGTCTTCTGTGGGCTGATATTATGAAAGCAACTTTTTCACATACAAAAGGTGTCCTTATCAAAGTTGTTTCATAAACTTCTTTTGAGTTATAGACTGGGCATAGATTACTTGAATCATATTAAATTTAGGGGTGTCATGCAGAAGTGAGATTATCTAATCCAATTTTAAGTATGTTGCAATTCAGATCAACTCGGAATTATTTTGTATCTTATTTAGATTGTTAAAGGGGTATTGGTCTTATGACCCTAAAGAATGTACAAGAATTATGGAATCACATACTCTAAAGTTTTCTAATATCGACGTAATTGTAGAGGATAGCTACTCTCAAACTATTAAAGATGATGAGGGTTACTGTGTTTTTGTCTTTACTTATACATATAATTATGGAATCTCCTGTACCATAAACTAAACTTGTTGAGGTTTAAGTACTATTCTTGATATAGTTTATAATGTAATTTCTTCAACCTCTCAAGTGCAGAATGTAGTGGTTGCAGCTTTATTAAGAAGATTTGTTAGGGAAAAACGATCAGTTATACCATCAGACTATATAATCTATTTGTGAGAGCATGATTACAATATCCATTATATGGTTGTTTTAGCAACTTATATAAATGTCGTTTCTTGTTCTTAATTTAGTATGTGATTAGATGCCATAAAAAAGATAATAATATTTTCACTCTGAAAGAGGAGTGGATAGTTAGTGAAGAAATAATTATTTCTTTATAGATTCTTTCAGAGTGAACGTGGCATTGATGGTTTATTTTTATATGGAGTTACGTTAAAGAGATACCAAATCTATATAAGTGCAATTGGAGAATTTTGCAGCAGATTCAAGTAAACTTGTGTGTAGACTGAAAAGTCTTAATTCATGGTCTTAAGCAAGTTTCCAAACAATATTATTAAAGTTTCATAGTGTTGTTATTTTGTTCAATTGGGAACAAAGTAATTCAATATACTGCAAGGTCAGTGGGAGGAATTTTTTTTTTTCTCATACTCTATGTACTTGATATTTTGCTTACAAGTTATGACCTTGAGACATCTTATATCTTGTGTACTAAGGTCTGTAAGGATTGTTTTTGCTATATTATATTATATTTTCTCGGAGGACATTTGCTGATTGTATATTGGAAATATTCAATATACATCATTGCAAGCCAAGAATTGCTCCTGTTGTTAAGGGTGATTGATTGAATCTATTACATTGTCCTTATTTAGATATTAAGAAAATCTAATTAAAGAGTGTACATTGTGTTAATGCACTTAAAAGTATAATGTATGCTCGAATTTGCACTAAACTAGATATCGTCTTTGTGACGGGACTTCTAGGAAAATTTTGGTCAAATCCAAGACATGATCACTGGGTTGCTACCAAGAATGTTTTAAGGTACTTAAAGAGGACAATGGATTATATGTTAATTTACAGATATATTCAATTATTGCAGTTAGTAGGGTATTTAGATGTATACTTTGCAAGTTGTTATGATGACATGAGATCAATAACATAATACATATTTATGTTAGTAGGAAGTGCAGTAAATAAAGTTCTATGTTATTATTTACTATGTAAGCTGCATCAGTAACATTCTTTTAGGTTGTTACTTGGGCTATTAGGCTCCGGAACCTCATGAAAGAGTTAATCGTTTTAATTTTATGGATAGACCCATATGGTTATATTGAGATAACAAATTTGTAGTATTATTTATTTACTACAGAGGTCTCAAGGGGTCTAAATATATGGTGGTCAAATTTTTTTACCAAAAAGAAACGGTATAGAAAGGTGGCGTTTTAATATAACATATTTCCACAGATGATATAGTTGTAGATCCACTAACTAAAGGTCTACGTCCATGTGTATTTTAAGCGACATGTCGTTAGCATGGGCTTAGGAGTATCATGAGATGCTATTGTTTAGTGGGAGCTATTTTGGCTTTACTCTGATAAATGTTTCATCTGTGTTCGTTACATTTTATAACGGTTTAATATGTATCAACTTTTGCATTCAATAAAGTATTTTTGAATATGTTGTTATTATGTTAAATACATATTGACAAAGTCTCAAAATACTGTATAAACCTTGAGTGAAGGCTAGGGGCATCCGGTTATTAGCCTTGTCCATATGTCTTGTTATACATAAAGAAATGTTAACCGTAAAGACAAGACATAAGTGGGTTCATGGAACCACAAGGACATTCTCTAGTGGCACAAGTTTTTGTGACACTTAAGGTAAGAGAATGGTGACTGACAAACGGGATCTCTCTATAAGAGATGTTGTCCATTTGACACACTACCATATTGAATCCATATCAATAGAGTTGAGAACATTCGTGACCATGGAAGGCTCTGTGTATACATGCAGTTACCACCATGATTCGGTATTTGAGACTTTATGGGATATGATTGACTATTAAGAATTATCTCTAGACCAATGTGCACACATACAGTATAATTTCAATTAATATAGTCAAAGTGGGAGAATGTAAGAGTTTTCTTAATATAGATTACATTAATTGATATTGTAATTTACCGTTTAACGGTTACCGTTTTACGGCAGTTGGTCTAAGGTGAGATAGAAAATTTCTTAATTAGTCTAATATGGGGCTAGCTAGTGTGGGCCGAGTTGAGCTTGACCCGTAATGAGAGGGCCTGGCTGGAAACTCTATAAATAGTGCTCAAGTCTCTCATCTAACCCTAATTCTCACATGTATCCTCACCTAATGAGCGTTTACCTAACGCTAAACGTGAGGGGGCCGCCTCATTGAGCCAATGATATAGAGGGCAATAAAGGAGAATTATTAGCATGTGGAACATTGTGTTTCCGCTTCCACTTCAAGAACGATGGATCCCAAAACATGTGCGTTAATCTTTCTTCTCAATTATGCATGTTCTTGTTCTGGTTATGGAGATCTTGGGATTGCGTAATTTGCATCCAACATTCTTGCCTATTCTCAGAGAAGGTGACATGAAAGAAAAGATTCAAAGTGAAGTTTCTAAGTTCATTCCCTTTGAATTTTTGCTCATAATTCCTCTGAACACTGCATTCAAAGACATGCATTCGTAATTTAATAGGTGTGGTTGATTTCTTACTATTGCAAATCAGCTGTGAGCAAATCAGCTGTGAAGAGAACTAAATACCACTGTTTTCGGAACTGGACCTATATTGCCCATGTGCTCGGTTCAACTGGTGGAACTGCTAGTTAAATCTTTCTATATATTAAAAAAGTTGCCAACGTGTCATATGTGGAAGATTATCTCTGTGGTTAAAGGCACTTCAAATTAGTATGTTTGATCCTTTCTTGGTACACTGCAATCTCTTTTAATGCTTTGGGTTATCAGTAATCCGTAAGTATTCTTGTCTAACCTTAAGAAAGTAAGAGTGATCTGTGCCCCACTGGCAATGACTAGCATATGTGCTTGAGGTTACTGTTTCAAACCTGAAGCATGCTGCCTTTTGCTTTTTTAACAAAAAACCAATTCTGACCCAGTCCTCACCCAGTTCAATTGAAGTGGGTTGACATTGGTTTAGTCCAGTCCAGTCCGTTATTGGACCATTAGCTGTTTTTCTAGCTTGAACCATAAGAGACAATGAAACGGTTCCTCCCTGCTCTAACCAGTTGAACAGGCCAGACCGGCCTGGTTTTAAAACACTGCTGGAAAGAGTTTAGATGCATGTTTGCATTTGCTAATGGGTGAGGGTTAATGATTACTGTATGGAATAATCAGTTACGTCATTTGAAATAGGGAGAACTATGCCTAAAATTGTGCTATAGTGAGGATGGCAGGAACCATTTGCCATTTGTAGAATGGATAGCTAATTGAAACTGTGCCTAAATTTGTGCTGTACTTGCTAATTGAAACCATAGTTTGGGAATAAAATTTTTGGTCTTGTTGTGGACTTGGATGATTATTAAAGGACTGGATGATCATCAAACTCTGGGTGTCAGCTGGTGCCTGATGTCAAGATATTTGGTTTGCAGATTGCATATAGAAACCAGAATCAGAGGATTGCAATGTTTTGGTGCTTTGAAGAGTAAATGCTCTCAAGAGAGATAACACAACGCCGTAATGACCTCTATACAGAGTGGAGTGAATGTCCTTGGAATGACATAAGTTGGTGGCACTTTTTGCATTTCTGGACTCTTCCAATCCAAGCAATCATCCCTTTACTCCCCAAATTATGAAAAAGTTAATCTGTGTGGTAATATAACAAACAAATCAATTATCAAATGCTGAATGAATTTCTGAATTCATGCACCTTCATGAGAGGTAGTTAAGGCTAGCTTTCTCCTCACTCTCATCTTATGAAAAGATCCACTAGGCTTTGGGTACTTTAGTGTACAACCTTGGTTGGTGCGATTACGAGGGAGAGCATATGTGCAGCAGGGATTAAGAGAGGACGAATTCATTCTTTTCTTTACTTTGTAAAGAGTTAAGAGGTTATCTTCCAGATGGTTTCACATCTGTGCCTTGGAGATAGACAGCAAATACTTGTCTGTCATCAAGTTGATAATGGCAACGATTGATCTATGGGAAGAGTTTGACAGTATTAGGAATAGTCACTATGAAAGAGAGCTTATATTTATGGTGCAGCATTAGAGCAAAACTTAATTAGTTGTGCCATGTCCAGTGCAAATTCCAGCACTCCCAGTCACCACCGACAAAACTAAGAATGAAGGAAGAGTATGCATAACAGGCAACGTGTGCATCGGGCACGTTTTACTAGGATGTACTCTTTGGACTGTATTGAAGGAAATATGGTTCCACATAGCGACTTCTGTTAAGCCTTTAGCAGCTCCATTATTGCACTTCAGGGATGCAATCTGTAGATGGGAGTCAAAGTCTCCTAACATCTTGTTTGCCTAATGCTGACAATGGAGTCATGGTGGCTGGCTAAATCTACTTTTCCTTGCCTTCTTTTCTGAGTAATCTTCAGCTTACACGTGTTTAGTTCATGCCAACTTTCGCTCGTCAACGAACAACTATTCAAGAAAACCACATAAATTTAACCAACCTGAAACGAGATCACTGTTGCAAAGTGACAAACATCTTATCTTGAACTGCCAATAATGATTATCTCTTTTTCATATGCTTTTCTGCAATGTAATGTATGCCTTCATCTATGCTATCCTTAACAGAAATATGAGGGCTAACCTGAGCTGCAATTGATGATTATGTGTTTAAATGTTCTTCCCATGCTATATCTTTCAATAGACTACATGATGGACCTAGTCATTAGATCATCAACATCGATGACTTAAGCATATGTTGGAAATCTAATATCTTGGGTGGGAAGTCCAAAGAGCCAAGGATTTGGATACCAGTTTTCTCAAAATCTGTAAAAGGTTTCTAGTGGAAATATAACAGCTCAAAGTAGAGTCAATGCCACGCCTTATTGTCCTGACCGCATTTAGGTAGAAATGATAACTTTTTTATGTTTTTACTAAGACTACAAGCTGTAGGCAAAGGAAGGAGGTGGAATACCAAGTTGATGGAAGTCCTCTTTCCACAGCCTGTGGGCAACTGCCAATTTCTTGAATGGGAACTCTTTACTTGTAACCATCATGCAGAGCGAGATATGCGACTTTAAATATCTTTAAAGCTTAGATCGATGTATGGAAAGCAAGGGGGATGAAGGCAATTCATATTCACTTTGGTTAGTTTATTATAGTCTGGTCATGGCTTGGGACAAGGGCTATTTTAGTGTTATCCAATGGTAGCCGCAGATTCTGTACTAAGCTATGTTCAGAGGGAACCGCAGCCAACTTGTTTTTGGATAAAGTCAAAACAAACTCGGGTTGTTTATTTGTGTTACATTCGTAAGGCAACCAATGTGCAAGCGTTGAGTTATTATGGTGTTGCATCTGGTCATGATAGTTGAAATGTCCAGACTCTGGCAGCTGGTTTACGTTCTGCTTCTATTGGGAGACACGTGCATCTTTCTTGGGTTTTGTGGCATTCTGGCATATTGCAAGTTCTATACCCAAAAAAAAAGTAAAAAAAAAACAGAACACATCATTAAATTCTTTTACAGTGCTGATAGTAACGATTTTCGTCATTTTGTTTGAAAACACAGGTGCTCATGGTGGAGGTGTCTTTTGCTTGCTTTTAGAAGAGATCGCTCTTTGATGGTGTTCTATCTATGTTTTCATTCCTGTCATGTGACAATTCCATCCATTAAAATTTCACCTTTACAGAAGCAATGGGAAGTTGTTTGAATTACGCACTGGAAAGAAATGTCAAGGCACAGCTACCTTCTAGTTAGAGTAAATTTCTGACATCTACTCCTCTTTTCAGTTTCTTCTTTGTGGTAGTAAATGGTTCAACCTTTATGTTCGGGGTAATATTTTCCAAATTCTTTCTCATTACTACGTCCAAGGTGGGCTTGACATGTTCTACAAGTCCAATTGACCAGTGATTTTAATGTCATTGGAGTAGGTCTGTCCTGATGTTAATGATTTTATGGAGTAGGTTACTATTTTGGGGAATTAGTCTTACGAGACATCTTGGTGTTTTAGTTACCTGGGTTTAGTGTTGGTATATAAATGTTACTATGTGGATGACTAGTTATTATGCTCACAAGGACTTCCATCTTTATGGGAACTTGATAGTTGGTTGTTGATAATGCATTACAACACTGCATCTATCTTGCTACTAAATGTAGTGATATAATGTGAAGAAGCAACTAGTCTGGAAACATGATCACTGACAAGTGGGCTTGTGCACTTCAACGCAGACGACGTTTGAGTGGCCTTTGAACCAGAAGAAGCTTTTTGGCTTGTTCAAGGAAGGAGGGGAGGGTGGAAAATGAAATGGGGTGTAAATTACGGGGAAAATTTGAATTTGTTGGGAAGCAACCATGAGATTGGTAAGTTAGGGAAAACTTTGCAAAGTGGTTTAGATTTGCGAATTTTGAGTGAAGCAGATGAGTAGCTGCAATTAGTTTTGGGTTTGGGCCTCGAAAAGATAGGCTAAGGGCTGGAGGAGGTCAAAATAACTTATACCAAATTCAAACTTTTTGTCAAAGGGCTTTGAGAGTAAGTTATTAACTAAAGTCTTTCCAAACTCTCCCCAAGGTCCTCGGACCCTAAATCCGAATGCTTTTGTGATGATATCTGTTGACTGTGTCAAAGTTAGACATGATAAAGGCGTAGTTGGTAAAGACCAGTCTAGCTGTAGTTGTGCTTGAGCCTTACCAGCTCTTCGCCAGTTGAACAAGAAGGGAAGAAGGGTAGGAACATGAAGGAATAAATTTGACTTTTGAATGCCCACTAGTGTCATGTTGACGTTGGACATTACACTTACCATTCGAGGTTCAAGAAGTGTAAGACCATAAGTATCCTCATTAGAGTTGGGACATGCCTAGGTTCCACCTATGTAGGGTGCATTTAGTAAAACAATGCAAATAGGATCCTCACAGTTCATACAATCTCTTCAATCATTTACTCTGTTCCTTTTCCTTCATTGGTATCTCTTGCTTGAAAGGCAAGTTGAATTAGTAAGTTGTTCCGTCAATTCATACAAAAGAACTTCTAACTCTTCTAACTGGCCATTTCATCCCATTGAAGCTATCGATCCCAATCCAATCTAGATGCCTCAACTTATGGTTGTCTCTATTTTGCTCTCTTTGATCATTCTACTGATGCATTTGATTCTCTGTTATACTCAATATAGGGGAAAATCCAAGACAATAAAATTTAGGACCTAAACTCCAATTAGAGGCACAAAGAAGACCAGTACAATAGCACGAAAGTATCCATCACACATAATACAGTGTCAAGCATTTGATAACGAAAATGTAGAAGCAATTTACACCTTAGAAAGAGGCTTTTAGGCCAACCTTCTTCGCTTAGTGTAATTATTAGTCTGGGAGAAGGGATGCTCTGTTTTTAGTAGGCTATCTATTTGAACAACATGAAAAATTAGAGAACTAATTTTGGCAGGAATAGTTCTGAGGCGACAGCAACTCAATTTGTATGATTTAGAAGTTGAATTATTCATTCATTTGCAGGTATTATGATTGTGTCAAAAATATGGATCTATGAAAAGTGGTTTGTTGAGCAAGACATGTTCTGTTTGAAGTGGCACATCATTCCACCGAGGGTTGAGGATCGGCTGTATTCTAGCTCTGGCCATGAAACAGTCAATTCTACATAGGAATTGAACAGATTGCGTTTAATAGCCACTGCTGTCATGATTTACATTAAGTATAAAGTTTAAACAAAAAAATCACCAACTCTGATGAGAAGTTCTCATTAAACACTTACCGCATGAACACCAGCAGTGGTTGCTTTGTAAAAATGGCTACTAAAGAGTCTGGCGAAATAAGTAAAATTCTATCCAGAGAAGTTTGTGGTGAAAATTCAAGCACCTTGGATTTGATTGATGTCTTGCCAAGTTATTTGCAAGACATTGATCAAAATGAGAATTCTCTTCACCTCAAGGGTGAGAAAATTGTGGTAATGAGATCATGGGAACAAACAACAGGCCATCAACATACAGTTGGTTCGAGTTTGAAGGGCAGTTGTATGATATGTAAATGATATGTATTTACCTCATCTTGAAGTGGAGATTCTAATTCTCTTCTCTCAATTGATTTCCCCTACTAAACAGATGTAAGAGTTTAGAAAGGCGAAGTGAAATTTTGTACTGGGCTATATTTTCTTCCATCGCTACTTGGATGAATTTTCCTTTATTAGAAAAAATCCCTATGGTTCTTGGAGCAGGACAGAACATTCTAAGTAAACTAGCGTTTGTTGAAGATATTGCTCTACTAGATGAGAACAAGCTAGCGGACGTGAGCTATGTTGAAGACTGGATGGGCCTTGCAATTTGTGAATTAGTTATTAGGCGAGGAATATGTTGATGTTCGGAAGGTTCTTTGTGAATGGTGAACAAACTAGAGGTGTGATCGCCAAAAAGAGTTTGGATTGACCAACAGAAGGTGAATGAACTAGAGGACAAGAAGACATAAGTAAACTTAGATAAACCTTGCTAATAGATGGACCTTGCCAATGGTGAACAAACTAGAGGGCATGTGATCATGTAAGAGTTTAAATGGAGGAGAACAAGATTGGGAAATAAAAGCTTGGATGGATCTCAGTTCAGACGGAGCTCTTGCTATAGACGGAGTTACGGTTCTACCATAAGCCTCTATAATCTTGGAGGGAAGATCCGGACTTTAAATCAATTTGAATTGAATTTAAATGGTATTTTACAGCTAGCCTTTGGATTCCCCAAAAAGTGGATTTTAAAAGATTAGAACAATTGACCATATCTTACCCACCCCGTGGTGGGCGAGTTGGTTAGGGGGCACGCTGGCCACATGAAAGACTAGGGTTCGATTCTCCTACTCGTCACGGTGCGCGACTTAAGTCGGGTGGCGTGGGTGGTGGGTCCCCGCGCTAGTACTCCCCCAGGTTTACATCGCCGGCTGCCGGCTGTACGGCGGTTCCCGGGTTGCCAAAAAAAAAAAAAAAACAATTGACCATATCTTTTTGGTGCCGTGACCTTTTCTTGTATAGTTGGTTTCTAGCTCATTATAATTTATTACCTTCTTGCCAAAAAAAAAACAATTGACCATATCTGGGCAAGCAACCTAGAAGGATAGAATGTTGGCAAAGCAGAACCGACTATTTTGAGAAACCGTTGCTACGGAGCTATAGAGTGACATTTTGAGACTGCAGATAGTAGAATTAATGGTTACTCATGGGATTTGTATTTCAAGCGGTTAGTTGAGATTTCATGGCTATAAATTCAGTGTAAGATTGCTTGTGTATGTAGAAGGAGATCTATAAGTAGAAGGCGGTATCTTCAAATGTTGTGACATCTCAAGGATATAGTGAATTCCAGCCTCCATTTGCTGTTTAGAACTAACTAGGAGAATGGAGTTGGTCGAGTGAATAGGCTGGACCCTATAAATTTTATACGCATGTCTACTATTACCTTTATAATATATTTTTAGAAGATATATGTATACGCGATTGTTTTTAGAGAACCAATACACGATCTATACACAGTCTCAACACTTACTGGCGAAAAAGTTTTGAATTTCCTCATCTAACCAATTTAACCCCCCCCCCTCTTAGTTGTTTATGCCTAATTTATTTATCCTCCTCCAACATGTCTCTGATTAGTGGGTTATAAATCATGGACATTACTCATGCAAACTTTACTAAATAGAACTGTGTGTAATGTCCTATCTCATAATTTTCCAACCAAAAGATTGATTGGAGGAAAATGTGGCCATTTTGCGCTAGCTTTTTATTCCGAGTGATCATGGAAAAGAAAGAAACAAGAAAGATTCGTGGGAGCTAGTTACTATGGGAAAGAGGCAGATAGAGAATTATTAAGCTTCCATCCTGCGTTTTGGTCTGTCATTATTTATTTTCCTTAATAATTGAGAGCATGGCATGGAGGCCCTTATCCAAAACAAATTATATACAGTTAGTAGGATTTTATTTTATTTTGGTCGGTCCTACTCTAAGCCTACTCTAACACTCACTCTCAGACTTTTGCCCTACCTCCTTGCAGGGCATGGGAGTCGAAACCCACTCCTGAAATGAAATCATCCCCACCACAATCCCTCTTGAGAAGGTGGGGATTTGAACCCCCCACCTCCCCCTTCCAAGATGGAAGTAGGATTTAAATGGGTTATATCTAATTCCTGAACCGAAAATCCCCTGGGACTCCAATTAACTGCGCCAACCCTAAGGGGTTGTTCTTTTTCATTATTCTCATCTTTAAATTGATTTTCTGATGAAAATAAATCAATTAATATTGGGTTAGTGATATTATTGACATTGATCTATTGGGTTGTCTGATAGGTCCTTTCTCTCTTTCTTGATATAAATGTGCTCTTTTATCTAGTTAGCTAAGTGAAATAGATACGTATAGTGCCACATTGGATATGGACTTATTTTCAAGCATATGCCTTGCCTATGCATTGTAAAGGTGATGAGGTACTCAAACATTACCTCTTCCTGAATGGAAAAAAAAGTACATATAAAATCGAAAAATGGCTAGATTTTGGAGAAAGTGCGTGAATTGCAGAAAAAAGCGAAAGGTATACCACTGAAGTTGAGTGGCCACCATTGAAATTTCTCCGAGGAGATACACAATATCTATTGATGTAACTTACAAGGAATAAATGAGGCATTTTCAATTCAAAAATTCCATTTTTTTAAATCCTCGTGTACGATTGATCTAAATCTCGTTCTTTTCCTTAAACGATCATATTAAACACTGATACATATATTAAAACATGTTTTATTTGCACCAACTCAGAAAAAGAAAAGGCAAAGAAGAGATACAACGACAAGCCACATACTTGCAACCTTCGTCTTTTTTTTTTCTCACCCATGGAATTATATGTGATCTATTACATCCTTCTCAGTCCCTCCAATTTGAGTGACGACTCTACAATTTTCGGTGAAGTCTGCACATAAGCGTTCTTTGATCCATCCCGTCCCTCCTTGTTAGGCAAGGATTATTTAAATTGATCAATACTTAGATGGTAAATGTGTTTATGATGTATTTTGTCAATCAACATTCAAAGAGCCGATGGCTTGCATGTATGATGAATGACATATGCATGGAGAACCAAGCAAAGACCAAAGGTTTCGATGTTTCCTATCTGTTGGAGAGGAGGAGAAAACAGTGGCTGAATTACTAAAGAACTTTTAATTGTTGAGTTCTTGAGAAAAATATATGCTTATACGATTAATGTTACAACGACTAAAGTACATTCATGACAAGAAATTCTTTATATGTATAACAATGTTGAATTGTTATACTAATAAAATCTATAGAAAAGTATGTGGTTGAGTTGAGATCGTTGATAAGATTTGCAAATGTTTTTGAAGAGATATCAAAATAAGAGCGCATTTGGTAACCATTCTGCTCTAAGGAACAATTTTTTATTAGAAATGATTTTTTTGTGATTCTGCTCCCGAGAACAATTTATAAGCAAAAGAACATATTTGGTAACTGTCCAAAATTTCTACTCTCCGGATAGAAATGTGTTTGGTAAAATTCTTAAATTTTTTGTTTCTTTTAATTTTTTAATACTTTTATTATATTTTTCTTCTTTTTTTTTCTCTTTTTTCTTTTTCTTTTTCTTTTTCTCTTCTTTCTCCTTCTTTGTCGCCGGCCACACTGGCGACCTACTAAGCGAGTCCGACAAGCTAGCCAAAGGCTCACCTGGCCAAGGCGAGGCTCAGGCCGACAAGCCTCGCCGTGGCTCAGCATCGTCGGGGGCCGGCGACCAGCTAAAGGGAAGAAGAAGAAAGAGGAAGAGAAGAAGAGAAAAAAAAAATAGAAACTGATTCTAGGAATTGTTCCCGGGAACAAGAAGCAAGTTTTTTCTACTTCTTGATTCTGTTCCAAATTTACTCCCGAGAACAAAAAAATAGATTTTTGTTTCCGGGAATAAAAAATTTATCAAACACATTTCTGTTCCTTTTTTTGTTCCGAAGAACAAAAGAACAGAATCAGACACTATTTAGAGTAAAAACAAACAGGCCCTAAATGAGCGCAAAAGAAAACGTGTTGTTGGACTTCAATCAAAGACAAGATGATAGAATGATGCGGATGCTATTGAAGCAGTGATTTTCATGAGTTACATGTGATTAATGACTTTGGTTTATCCAATGTTCTTAAAAAGGCAAGAAGCATCTGCCGAAAGCAATTATTATGAAACAATAGCGGAAGAAGCAGTGCAGCATCAAGCTAATTGAAAGGGTAAAGAAACGAGTAAAAATTCTCAATTGAAAAGATGACATTTCAACGAAAGTACTTTTCATCGTGTCGAAGATGCAATTTGGAAATGACTCCTTTCGAATTGAGCGAACATTAGAACCCCCTAACTCAATTGATGGGGGCTATCATCACAGCTTATGGAGTCAATTTTTGTCAGTATGAAACTTATTATTAGCCAGTTCCAAAAACCTAAATTTTGGCAAAAGAATTCCATGTTCAGACTAATTTTTCCTCGAATTAGATAATGAAAGCCAGGGAAGATTGGGTGGAGGATATTTCGTCAAAAGCCCTTTTTTCATCCTAACTCCAGGGGCTTCCTCTCTAAGTTTTGTGCTTTCTGCGCACGCTAGTTTAAGTCATTGGTGAATTGATTTGCACATATTTATTCAACTTCTGGGACATCTTTGAGTAGAGATGGCATTGGTGAAGATCATAATAATTCAAAGGTCTAGGCTCTCTAATGATAATTTTCAAGCTTCTCGACAACCTATGGAGTGAGGGCTAGATGCAATGACTGACTACTTGGCTCGACACTTCTATGTCAAATAGAAACAAAAATCGGCAATGAGAAGGGAACATGCTTGCGATCATTAGTACAGTATGTTTTGTCAATTTTACAATAGGCAGGCTTTATGTCCGGACCTCTTGCAATAGTTCAGTATCTTTTGGCTATTTAATTATTGAAGAATTTACTACGTATGTCAATTAAATTTTCTATGGCATGTGTACACCTGAAAATCCTCAAGGAAAATTAGTTATTTTTCCATTGAATATGCTTTCAATGGGATAGCTTGAAAGAGACTATCACAGAGTCAATGGCAAAAATTATTGAACGCAAGATTTTTGTGAATTAATCATGATCATCATTCATTTTTCTGGTATGAAAAGTCTAAACTGTGAGAAGAAGCATAATTTGAGGGCAATGAAGCCCTAGGACCATGTTTTCATTGTCACAAATAAATTTGATCACCACAGTGAAAAGGAAAATGAAGAAGAGCGTATTGATTCAAAAGAAGAATCTTTCAATAAAGACAACTTTCATGATGGGCAAGATGTTAAGATGTACATGTGAGTCAGTTGTATTAGAAAAATCTCACATCGGAGAATTGATGTGGTGTAAAGCGGTTAATATATATTCTAGTTGGCTCATAACTTATTATCTTAAACTTTTGAGTAAATATGGATTTAACAGAATATATTGATGGACTCGTATTTGAGCTCTCTCTTGGCGATCTCTTCAATAAATGGTATTGGACTTTTGATGCAGACTACTAGCGAATGATTTTAAAGCCTATGGTTGTAGTTTTTGGACAGATGAGTGTTGTGGTGTAGCAATGCGGGCTCGTAGAAAGTTGATGCAAAATGATGCCGAAATTAAGGGACATTGAATCTAACACTAAGCTCATGTGATGGGGAGATTGTTAGGATGTATGTATGAGTGAGTTGTGTTAGAGAAATTCCACATCCAAGAATTGATGTGGTATAGAGTAGTTAATATATCCTAATTGGCTCATAACTCATTGACATAAGTTTTTTAGTAGATGTGGGTTTAACTAGATATATTGACAGACTCGTATTTGGGCTTCCTTTTGGTAATCTACTCGGAAAAATGTATTGGGCTTTTGCCGCGTGCTCTTAATAGAAGAGATCATTTTCAAAACAATCTTCTAAAGTTGATCCCGAGTTAGAAAATAGTTTATTTTGAGTAGATAATTGCCAAAAGCTAAGTCATATCTTCCTCAAAAGTTTTGTTATTTGCTGAGAAAGAGGTCTATATGGTTGGTTTGATTATCCCTAATAGGCTTGGGAAGTCAATTGTGAATATCAATCTTTTAACAAAGAAAAAAAAAATTCTTAAATCATCTTGAAGTTGTGTCATCAAAATTCAAGATGTTTCTAAGGAGTTTGCTAAGTAGGGTGATTCGATATTTCAAACTTGAGATTGAATTTAATGATAATTGTATGAATATTCGAAATTAGATTTTAATTAGGACTGCAATTATGATTTCCTCATCTCTATGATTTAGATTTAATCATATTTTCTGGGTAATTACACTTTTATTTCAATAATTTGGTTATTTGGAATTAGGGTTTTATGACTATAATTGATAGTTTGAGAATCAATCCAATTGATTTCAAGGGTTTCTCTATGACTGTTGCATTTCATGTATGCGAATGCAAGCTCGATTCGTGTGGGAATCGTCTTTCATGAATTTATCTACTATGCCACCGCTCTCACTAGGATTCAAGGGATCTTATGATGGATTAAAGTTTTCTCTCTCCCGTTCTCACCTTTATCAACAATCAGTATCTTGTCCTCATTGAAATGAAAAGGGTCACGTTTGACACATTTTGAGTATTTTGCATTCAACTAATCATAAAATTGTCACAAACAATTTTTGTAAAAAGTGTAATGGCTTTAAGCCATCTTGTTGAAATGTAAGTTGTGTTGTAGTAAGTTATCTCAAATTGAATGGCACGAGAATAATTAAAACCTAGGTTTTCCTCTTCTTGGTGGATCGACTGTAATTCCTTAAGATTTGAGATCTTTGCCGTCCATCACATAAGTACATGCATGATGACACACTGGAAGTTTTCAAGGCATAATAAGTCAACTAGATGGTCAAGGTGATTGAACAAGCCCAGAAACTTCTAGGGTTTTAGGATTTCATGAGTAATCTAAAATGTTCTTAAGAATATTACGGGCAATGTATAATTGTATTCTAGTGAAATCTTATAATTGATAGGAGTAGATGGTTGATGGGAAGATTGGATCTTCATTGTTAGATAAATGAAAGATATGCGGTTGCAAAAAAGGTAGCTTATGTATAGAGAGGGGTCTCCTCCCCTCATATATTATTTCACATTCATCACAATGAGAAGACATAGAGCATAATATCCTAAGACACTCCTCTCTCTAAAGCTTCTCTCTATAGCCCATGGTGTGCCGAGCAAGGGAGTGAGAGATCAATCAAGAGGAGGCTAAGCTTAGGAGACTATGGTAAGAGGGTAAACAAGTCAAAAGAAGCCTTTGTATGCAAGTCATGATCTTAAGGATTGGTCTATGACACCTGGTACTAGAGCTAATAGTGGAGAGACCAATTGAGCAAGTTGGTGATACGTACCAAGTGATCAAAAATGTTGGAATCAGATGCTACCACCATCAGTACTATTGGAGTCAAGGCTTAAGAGAAGGGTTCTCATGGCCATAGGACTCGATCAACGAATATCGTATCTTTGTTCAAGGAGAATCTTGCCAAGGTGTTTTTGACTGTGGGTATATTGAAGGATGTATATGGGGACTTGAAGGAGTGGATCGACAAGGTTGAGCCAATGCTTCGTGATGAGTTCTCAGTTGCCTATAATCAACTCACCAGCTCATTGCATGAGAGGAATGTGTTAGATAGTCTTGGACCTCTCTTATCTCAAAAACTAGGTTAAAGAGTGAGATTTTCTCTTTACCCTTATAAATTAACCACTAATCCCCTCCACGACTAATGTGGGATAATTCACAATCTTTTCTTCACACATCAAGCCTTGGGTCAAAGCAGCAACAACTTGTATTTCACGTTTGACTATTGGGTCTAGACTTGTTGGTAACCTATCTAGTACCATTGTTGGATGATTTTTGGCCTCTCTCACCCCAAAAGTTAACTCAAAGGGCAAGACTTTCCCTTACATGTATAAGCTGATCAACTTTTTCCACAATCGATATGAGATAATCCCAATATAATGATTTTCAAGTTTATGGTGGAAGACCTTCAAGAGGAGCTGGGGATGGCCAAAGAGGAACTCAAGGCTTGCAAGATGGCCAAAGTGAGCGGGGTAATCACTAATATCCCAAGTCCAAAGGTGGACATTTTGAAGCCGAAGGAGCTTGAGGGAGACTGATTTGCCAAGGAGGTGGACAACTTCTTATGGGGTATGAAACAATATTTCAATGCCATGGATGTCAAGGATAAGGAGACCACGATATGATCTGCTGCCATGTATTAACTAATATTGCTATGCTTTTGTGGCAACGTTGATGTGGCAATCAAAGGCGGGTTGCCAAGTCGATCAAGTGTTGGGCCGCCTTCGTCAATGTCTTTAGGGTACAGTTTTTCCTTGAGTTTGCCAGGATGAAGTTGCAAAGTAAGCTACGACATCTCCCTTAAATGGTCGATATTCGTGAGTATGTGCGGGAGTTTACCTAGCTCTTGTTGGAGATTCTGAACATGACCAAATCCGAGGCTCTAATATTAATGGATGCGCTCAAGGTTTGAGCGAGGTTGGAATTGGAAAAACAAGGAGAGCAAGAGGTTTTGATAGCTCTAGCTGTGGCCAAGTCCTTGATTGATCTCCATTGGATCGACTGTTATAATCCTAAGGGAAAAGGTGGGGGAGTAGATCACCACCACGATGAAGGAGAGGAAGATGAATATATCCATGATGAGAGGGACAAATGGGGAAAACCTCAGAGTGGCTAGTGGAAGACTCCACAAGAAAAAGTGTCCAGGGATCGGGAGAGCAAGCTGATCGAGTGCGTTCTTTACGACAGCTCACACCACAATCAAGATTGCGAATAAGAATAAACTTTCGGCAGTGTGCTCCATGGAAGAAGAGGTGTTGAGGCAAGAGAAGCGGGAAGCGCGGATTGTGGTGTTGAAGCTACATAACTCCTTAAAGACTCAAGCACTACTCAACAAGCTTTTAAGATCGAGTTTGCCGTTTGTGGAGCCAAGCCAATATTGTTTCAAGGCGGTCCACTTATACAATGTACCGGCCGTTGGCTTTGCCTAAAACATGGATATGAGCATCGATGATTGGGAGTGGAATTTCTGACAAGGTGGATGCCATAATCGACATGAGGATCGATTACAAAGAGTTGCTATCCGTAATGCTGACGGTTCCAAGGTTGACGTCAACCAAGACCATCTCCATGATATGACTCGTGGAGACAAAATCGAGAGTTGAGAAGCTCGTGGCCAAGTCGAGGACAAGACCAAAAACTTTGAAGAGGCCAAAGATGGAGTTGGATTGGTCCAAGCCAACTCAAGAAGGGATGCCTATTCATGTGCTCTCTTCCTAAAGTGAGGGACTTGGCGGGCAACATCAAGTTGGCCAAATTGGGATTCAAGAATCGTGCAATTATGAAGTCGAGAAAAGAAAGACTAAATGATGCAGGAAATGGAAGAACCACCAACCTCTGAGGGAGCAAATAATCCAAGGAAAAGCTTTGATCAGGCAAGCAAAAGGACTTTGAGTCGAGGGCATTGCTCAATTGGGTAGGAGTGAATGTCATGGATCGGAGGTTTTCAAGGCACAACACGCTGATGAAGTGGCCAAGATGACCGAGCAAGTCTTAAAAGTTCTCAGGGTCTAGGGTTTCATGAGTATTTTAGAGTGTTCTTGAGAGTATTGTCAGTATTATATACTTGATTTCTAGAGATTTCTTGTAATTAATGCGGGCAAATAGGAGATGGGGGGATTGGATTTCTACCATTAGATCAATGGGAGATCAATGTTTGTAATTATAAGGGCCTCTGTAGAAATAGGAGTTACTTCCCCCTTAATTGCATCATCCCACATCTAACACACTTAGAAGTAAGAGAGCATTCTCTTTCAAGACATTTCTCTCTCTAAAATTACTATCAACGATCCAGGGTAGGTGAAGTGAGCGAGTGAAGGATCGTTCGAGGGGAAGATAAGGCGGCTCTAGTAATGGGTGATCGAGTCAAAGGAAGCCTTGCTAGCGTACAATTGCGATCTCAGGTATTGGCAAGTGACACATAGTCCATGAAAGTGCCAAGTCACCAGCATAGCAACATTAAAATGTACTAACATAATTAGGGTTTTGTTGAAGATGCCCCATGACATTTATTTTGCATACTTTTTAATCTGTTTCAATTTTCAAGACATAAGTTATGAAATACATAAGGACAATCACTGCACTCAAAACTGTAAAATCTTCTTAATTGATTTTTTAATGATTGCCCTTCAACGAGTGCCCTTTAAGGTGTAGAGTATATAACTGATTTATACAACACATACGTATGATTAGATACTCAAGAAAAGAATATCATGAAAAACAGCAGTTAAATCCTTGTAAGGTGTCTCAAAAAGAAAACTAGGGATTGTCATGAGGACAGATTTTCGGAGGAAATTTTCTGTGTACAGAAATTGGCGAAAGCTATGAACCCTATGTACTCCCAAGTTCCCAACCCATCCCCTCCCATGACACACACCAGTGGTCCTCTCAGTCATGGTACAGACATTTTTTACTTCTTAAACATTATTTAAGGTAATTGGTCGGCTGACACCAACCTTGATTGGATGGTAAACCCATTCCTGGCGTAAATTATGAAAATCTTAATAAACAAATGATATGCATGAACATAGACTCCTTGAAACGTCAATTCTAGAACCTACACAATTAGGTTGAGGAGTTTGAGGCTTTGGAATTTGAGGAAGCAAGGAAAAGCCACTGTCTAGGGTGTTGAAAACTTAAATACTTTCTCTAAGTGATAAGAATGACCAAGCACTAAGTATCCTCTTTACTACTATCCTATCAAAACTTACTTTAAAAGAAAAATTATAGTCACAAATTGTGAAAGTAATTAGAAAAATACACTAAATTGTCCATTTATAATACATCTCCAATCATACTGCATATATCTAAATTACTGTTGTTCCATGTGATTCAAGATTACGGAGAGTCTGAGTCTAGCATCTCTAACTCATGCTAACACATCTAGCCATTCAAGAGCAAAGACCAGTGATGCGTTGTAGTTTTAATCTTATGAAATTGGTTTTGACCATAATGAATGAACTCATGAGGACGCAAAGGTGATTACATTAAAAAATGAGTGGATCATAGAAGAACTTTCAAATGAGTGGATCGAGCTATTGATCAAGCTCATGCTCGTATTTTTACGTTTTAATCTTTTCAATGGCTCTAGATTAGAGAATGTGTTTGATTTTTTCTGGAAAACCAATAAAACCAGCCAGGATAAGGAAGGAAAAAATTGGGGGAAAGAAAAGATTGAAGTAGGCGGCCACATCCGGAATGCATGTCAATATTTTTCCTACTTAATATCATCTAATAAAAGGAAAAGCCCAATTTGTTTTTCTCTTAGAAGATGATCAATTAGGGGAAAAGTCACGTACAATACACATGCGCCCACCTAACAATATTAAAGGCAATGTTCATAACTAGCTGTTGGCGAGAATTATAATGCATTATTGGACACCTTCATGGATGTTATATTTTCAATATTTGAAACGAAGGGGACAAAAAGGACAGAAGGAAAAACAGAATCAGAGAAAAGGAAACCACTTTAATAGCTTCGAATCTTTTGATGCGATACTAACCGTGCTCTTTCTTTCCTAAAGAGAGTTTTCGTTGGGACTTTTCGACGAGAAGTTAAGCCCTTGTCCTTTTCCTTCCCCTTGTTTCACCTCATATTCGTTCCTCCACACCCTTTGCAATGCTTCGGATATTTCGAGGACTTCAAGTTAGAGATTCTATCGTCATTGTTAATGTTGGTCAAACTATGATTTGTGATGACTTCGACTTTAACATTTTCGCCCATTTGGACATCCGTGTATGACTTCGATGTTTTCTGCATGTTATTATCATTATAGCGCTTTTGTTTTTTTTTTTTTTTGGCCATCGCATTCTGGTAGCCGGACTGGTGCAAAGTACACAAATTCCGTCCTTTATCCCTCTGACTTTGATAGTCCTTGGTCTTGGCATATCCACTAGAGGACATTACCAGCATTAGGTTAGCAACTATATTCACACGACCAACACACATCTAGGGTCTGTTTGTTTATATTTCTTGTTTCTGTTTATGAACAAAATTTTTGTTTTATTGTTCCCAGAAACAAAAAAAAAGAACATAAACG
This sequence comes from Eucalyptus pauciflora, assembly GCA_007663325.1. Taxonomy (NCBI): domain Eukaryota; kingdom Viridiplantae; phylum Streptophyta; class Magnoliopsida; order Myrtales; family Myrtaceae; genus Eucalyptus; species Eucalyptus pauciflora. Next base: position 48,474 of record VMYD01000136.1, on the reverse strand, counting down.
CGTTTGTTTACGTTTTTGTTCCAAATCTGCTTTTTTTGTTTCCAGGAACAAAAAAAAAAAGAAACAAAAAACAAAAAAAAAGTTATTTCTTGTTTCTAGAACAAAAAAAAAAGAACAACTTTTCTCTCTCCTCTTTTTCTTTTTTCTTTGGCCAGTCACCGGCCTCAGCCATGGCCAGCAACCGGCCGACGAGGGCCGGCGGCCTCGCCCAAGCACGGCGAGGCTCGCCGGCCCCCGACAAGGCCGAGCGTCACCGTGGTTGGGCAAGGCTTGGCCTCGCCTTGACTGGGCGAGCTCGGGCTGGCCTAGATCCAGCGAGGCTAAGCCTCGCACCGGCCGGCAAGGCTCGGCCTCACTAGGGGCCGGCGAGCCTCGCCGTGGCTAGGTGAGGCCACCGGCCCTCGTCAGCCAATCGCCGGTCATGGCTGAGGTCGACAACCGACCACAAGGAAGAAAAAAAGAAAAAAAAATTAAAAATTAAAAAAAAATTAAAAAATTAAAAAAAACAAAAAAAAGAACACAAATTTACCAAACATGTTTCTGTTCTTTTTTTATTCCAGGAACAAGTTTACCAAACGCGTTCTTTTGTTCAAAAACTGTTCCCCGGAATAGAAATAGTTTCTTTTATTTATGTTCCCTAGAACAAAAAAAGAACAGAAACACAAACAAACGCACCCCTAATCACCCTCGGCTTGTGATTAGTTTAAATCACGGTTGAGTACTTATTCACATTATATATGGATCAAACGCAGCACGTCTCCTTTACCAAAAAAAAAAAAAAAAAAAACAACAACGCAGCACGTCTCTGGTAAGAACACACTGCTAAAATTGAAAGTTCCATTATAGTCTTCTTCAAAAGTTTTAAGCTGTTATCAGGGAACACCATGGGTCACCTCTTTCCTTAGATACAGCTACAATTTACATTAGATCCTTCGACATATTCTAACCTTTTCATGCACTTGACAATACTAGAAACGAATCACTCATCACCTAAAACCATATACAACTACAGTAACAAGGTTTATTTTTGTTTCCCCTAGAGATATTTTTCTTTAATTGGCAAATCTTTGATAGGTGCGGGTTCGGGATCGTTAAGAATGGACCACCACTAGGCCAAGTCCCTGTTCCTGGCTATTTACGAGGATGTGAATGTCGATAGGCCAGTGACCAGAAAGCTTTTTCTTAATTTTTTGCGAATCATGAGAGTAAAGGTACGAGATTTTCTTTCATCATGACTACGCAAGGAGCATTTCTCTCCATCCTAATCCTGCAAACCTCCACAACGTAATCGTTACCGAAGGACTCTTCCTTTTCAGGACTGATCATGAATCCTATACGCTAAAATAACTTGGCTTTTAGCTCGTATAGCTATGAACTACTCCATAACAGGCCTGCCTTGCCACGACAAATAATGTTGGTCGTACCAAATGTTCCGTGCAGTTCAAGTGCATACTGTAACTTTCAATACCTACATAGATTGCCTTAAATTAGACAATCTAAGCTTAGCAAATTTGGTGCATCGTCTGAGTAGAACTAGAAACTTAGTAATTTCTATTTACATAAGGCTGAACAAGCAAAGGCTAAAGAAAGAAAATTTATTGTTGGTGAGAATTTCAACTTGTTTTTACTGGTTTTTACTAGGTCTAGAGGAGAGAGGGGACAAGGTACTAGCATTGGATAATTCGTCATTGCTACTTTCACCTGAACTGGGATCTGGATTTGTCTTAAAGTTGATGGAATCTTGCGAATGATCTTTTACCGGTCGACGGCAGTAACTTTTTATTTGGAGAACCTAGTTACTTTTTCTTAGTCAACTCAATTCTTTTCTCCTTATTAGGACTCAATGACTAGATTTAGAAAGATGAACAAATAACCTCTTAGAGTAAGTTGCTTCCAACTCAAGAAGTCCTAAGTCAAATACTAGCTAGACAGTGTTTGATGGAGCCAAAATCCGATAGGACTCGACTCCATCATGCTTTGTGTAAGCGTATATTCAGAATTCGAGTAACTTGGTGTCACCTCATTGGATGACATCTAAGTCTAGCATTCGACTCCAGAAACTGAAATTCTTGAACGTAGCACAAGTCCAAACATCTAACAAACCAACGATGCACTGTTAATTTCCCCAAATATCGGCTACATTGTTCCAAAGTACCCAAGCTTCTTCTCAGATAACTTCCACAGAGATTAACCAATTCAGATGAAGTATTTACTCTTTCTCTCCCTTAATTACACCAATCCGTGTTCTGTGATCTTACACCTATGCATCAACCACAAATTGAAGTTCTTCGATCACATTTACTCCTAATAAAAACCTGCGAAAAACTCGTATACACTGTCTCCGCACACATGTGCTTGAACAGCACCCTTACTCTACAACATTCAGTGGCACTACAACCGTAGAAACTCAAGCTACTTGAATTGGGAGGAACATAACGGTTGGTGCATATTTGACTGTCATCTTTTAGTTAGATAATAAAGAATTAAGTAATGCATGAAACACATTGAGGTGCAAGCCTAGTTTATGAAAGCTCTACACTGCAGACTTAGAGATCTCCATACAATCATATTTCCAGCTGCCGCAGTGAAATCTAGAGTAATTTTGGATTTTAAGTGGACAGTTTTCTTAATCTCAAGTGAGTAAAGCCGAATTGAATGCATTCGAAACACAAATCAAGGAGAGAAAAAGCGATATTCACTCCATGAGATGCCAAAATTCAGATGGCACATGTTTGAAAAAACAAGGAAGCAATGCCATTGCAATATATGGGCATAAGAAAGGATTTATCGTCAGGTTTAATAGCATTATTATCACAGCAATAAGACGATAACCCAAATGAGAACAAACAAAAGAATTGGAGGAGAGATCTTGAATAGGACCTGGTACTGGAAAATTCATAGAGCTTGCCTTTGCTGGAGAAGATGATGACCCCGACCTGGGCGTCACACAGGATCGAGAGCTCATACGCCTTCTTCATCAGACTGATCCTACGCTTCGAGAAGGCCACCTGCCTGCTCGTCGGGTTGTCGATCCTCCTCATCACAATCTTTCTCCCCATGCCTCTACATAAATCACCACACCACACCACACACCACAACACAGGAGCCCAAATCAAAAATTCATCTCGACAAATCCATTAACTTCACCGCCCGCATCGACGCATTCTTTTAGCCATGAGACGACAATTTTTGTGGAAAAAGAGAAAAAGAGTTTTAAGATAAGCCACCATTAAAGGCATCCAATGATCATGTAAAGGCTCAAGGGAAAGAAATGAGGGGGAAGGATCATCGAGGGGTGGGATTCCTTAATCTCACCCCGTATTCTCGGCCCAACAAGGAAGAAAAAATAACTCATACCGGGAATTGAGGAGGGGATAAGGCGTGCGACCACTAACACATTAAAATAAAGTGTTCTTCAGGCTAGGTGCTAGCACTGGCCAAATTACAACTGAAATCCCTGTCAAAATCTTGCTTCTTACCAAGTCGACCTATGCTTCGCATAGTGTCTTCAACAGACTTGTCGGCTTGGTACGAAGTCGCTATTTGTCATCAATATTTCTACGGCTAAAATTGAAACAAAAAATAAAAAATAATAAGAAAAGAAGACGAGGTCATTATCAGGGGTACAATAATTAACGTTGTACAGAGTATGAAAAATATCACATTGGCGATGGATCAAATTGACGGGCACTCGTCTAGTCATCGTGGCCTATTTCGAATATTCGACTTTTCCAATGGACAGATTTTTCCACACGGAATGGACAGATTTTTCCACATGATCGCCATATAAATACTCCCTAGCCATTGCCCATCCCTCACATCAACCAACTAAGATCTTTCCTCTGCCTACTTTTATGGTCTCTCACGATATGAGTTCCCGTATGAGTGTTCCTCTCCATGTCATTTTCCTCGCCGCGCTAACCCTGGCGCTGATCTCTCTGTCCGTGGCCCAGGACTTGCCCCGGGACTACGTCGCCGCCCACAATGCAGCCCGCTCTCAGGTCGGTGTAGGCCCGATCACTTGGGACGAGCGAGTGGCTAGCTATGCCAGGGATTACGCCCAAAAGCACGCCAGGGATTGCACGCGGCTGGTCCATTCGGGCGGACCCTATGGAGAGAACCTCGCGTGGGCTTCCCCTGATCTCACCGGCACGAGAGCAGTGAACATGTGGGTTGGGGAAAAGCCTGACTACAACTACAATTCCAACTCGTGCGCGCCTGGGAAGGTCTGCGGGCATTACACTCAGGTGGTTTGGCGCAACTCAGTTCGGGTTGGATGCGCGAAGGCCCAATGCGCAACTGGTGGTACTTTGGTCACTTGTAACTATGATCCTCCCGGGAACTATATAGGCCAAAAGCCTTATTGAATTACAAAAAGTTGTATGTCGGAGATGAACTATCAGGTCAAAGTAATGCACCATTAGAATGAGGCAAGAGTTTTAGATGGACCGACATATATTAAATAGTCATGAGTTTTGTGGAAAATAGTGCATGTGATGATCATAGCGATAGTGACAATGTTATCTCCCATTGAAAAATATTAAGTAAATTATGTACTAAATTGAATTTAGGACTTATACTATGAAAAATCTCAAACTGGTACATATGTGATAAATTTATCTCAAACTAAACCTTAAACCGGTACACCTGTGGTAAAATTACTCTCCGTTAATTTTCATTAAATTTTATTACTGAGTTGGATGATACGTGATAGTTGACGAGTATACTAGTTTTGAGTTTTACCATCCGTTTATCACAAGTATACTAATTTGAGATTTTTTGTGGTATTAATCTAATTTAATATAAACTAATGGAAGGCAAATTTATTATAAATGTATCACTTTTTTGGGTTTTTTTTTATGGTATTAACCCTTGATTTAACGAGTCTTAGGTGGGACCTATGTACATAAGCCCCATTATTTTTAAATAAGACAGTTCCATTTAGTACATGCACCACGATCGTCTATTAATTTATCCACCAACAATTTTCTCTAATTCTACACTTTATATCATTTATCTCCACTTTCAATTTAGGGAAGATTATATGAACCCTCTAAATTCTGGGAGTAATATGCATTTTGTTCTGAACTTTTACTTGCCACTCCTAAAATTTCACTTTGTTACTTCCTCAGAACTTCATCCGCTTTTGATAATACATACATATTGAAAGTTTGGGGACAAGACATGCCATCTATCCAACACAATTTGGGGACATGGTGAGGATGCAATAGTTGGTCGAACAATACGTGGGACAATTAGATGTGTATAAGTTATCGTACTAATTGAGAGGGTTTATTTTAAGCGCAATCAATTTTCTTTTCTAGAGAAGACAAGTTATTACTGTATCAAGTGTGTGAACCCAAAAATTTCTAAATTGTTCGATGTAGTAAGGCCCACCTTCTCTTTATATAGGATCCACCAAATTCGATGGTTCATATGAATTTAGGGTGCATGCATCTGATTCACCCAATAATTCTTCTTCAAGGAAAAAAAAAAAAAAAAGATCACTTCTAATGCTTCTCTAGTTAATTACCGATGCTAGTTTCGTATTTTGCGCTCAGTTGGTTATTTTCTGAAATACAAAATCTCACTTAGAAATTGCCTTGCATGTAATTTTTTCTTTTTCACTTAGCAGTAAGTATAGAGTTATTCACCTGTGTTATTTTTCCTCTCCACAAAGGTAGAGAAACAGAAAGAAGAGTTCATACTAAATGTCAAACATTACGTTCCCAAGAAGAAAAGGACGATCAACGTGGTTCGGTTTGTCCAAATTGATCATTTGCCGAACCCACTATCAAAATGGATTCTCAAGTCAAGCACTGTATATATCAGTGAAATTATCTATAAATAGGACATTATAAAGAATACAGAGAACATAGTAGCTCAGAATTTTGAGTTATTTTTATGCTTAAACATCTCATACTTCATATTCTTCATTTTGATTTATAATTTATATAGCCACACACCAAGGTGCAGGGCTAGGTCTTTTAAAATTTTTAGCTAGGTCTGGTATATGAATCTTCGTGCTTCTATATTATACTTGCAATAATGGAAGCTATATTGAAATAATTCTATTCCGACAGTAGAAAATAAAATCAAATGGAATTCAGATGTTCTATATTTAAAAGGAGTTGCAATTTAATCTTTTTTTTTACTTTGAAATATTGTGAATTCGAGATAAATATTAATTTTATATGTATTATTAAAGTAACAGGAATTTCTTACTCGATTTAAATTTCACAATAATTAAAAATAATAAACTGAATGATGTGTTATAAATGAAATATAATTTTATTAAAATTCATATATTTTTAAACTGAGTGGATTTATTTTGTTCACTCTAATTATTTTTATATGCTAAGTCAAATTACTCAAATAGAATCAGTTATACTTTAACGAACAAAATATGTTTATTAATAACAAATATTAGTAGAGTGGAAATTATTCAATTAATGGTATAAGCTATTCTTTCTATTTCACTTTTATTTAAATACATTTAAAGTAAGTGAAATATATCCAGGTAATAAGATAATACTACAAATTCTGAACACTGTTGTTTTAACTAAATGAGTTTTCTTTTTTTCTTTATATTAGTCAGATTTATTATGTAATGAAGTAGCATGTACTTGAAATCCCAATAGGATTTACGTAACACTCACTGTTTTATATCTTCATCTATTTATTAGATTGGTTGTTATATTACAAAAAATAAAGCTCATGAACTATCTTCTATATCAAACTCCCTCTAATTCATCCGTTTCTCAAGTTTAAACTTAATAAGAGGTAAAAATCTGAAGGATAGAAATTGGAAGATGATAAATCACTCATCTAAACACTTATTAGTCGAATATGGCCTGTTGGAAGATATGCGAGAATATTTGATCGAGAATATTTGATTTAATTATGATTGTGTACATATCAATCAAGATTAGATTTAGATACAGATTGATACATAGAATAATTTACTTTCTTTAATTACATACTCATTGTATTATATTTACAAGAGGTATGTACATTTTCATAATCAATCGAAGAGAATAGAATACTTTTCCTTCCTTCGTTCTTCATTCTCTCGGTTTCTTTCATGGTATCAGAGCCGCCGGGCTTTTGATCTTAGCTTCCGCTTCAATCTTCCATCTCGACCTTCTGCCAAAATTCTGTCATACAAAGCAAAATAGCATCAGGCATAAGTGTTACTCTTAAGGAAGATTCTTTTACTTACCATGGATATGCCGCAAGATGAAACTTCTGTTGTTCGTGATCAATCCACTGAAGGAGTCATCCCACAGATCTCGCAGGCTCGGAATTCACCTGCAGTTCTTCCTCCAATCTAGCAACAATCCTCAGCAATGGAACAACAACCGTTCCAAGCCCAACCCATCTAATGGCGACCCACGCAGGCTCAATTCAATATGGGGCAACCCATGATAAGGTCAACCTTACCAGTGGATTCCTTATCCACTTTACCTTAGGCCAAGCCCAAATTCATCATCGCCTGGATATGTGGTCCACCAGAGCCACGTCCAAACCGACGGAGGCCCGCCAACCACAAGTGGGGCAAACACAACCGAAGGATTGGAGCAGACAAACGGGTCAGGTCAATCGAGTACGGGAACAAATCCCTACCCGGGATATTACAATGCGGGTTATCCAATCGGGTCGAGCGAATCGGGTCTAGGGACGAATCCCTACTTGAATCTCGAACCTGGTTTCCTGTCGTTTCCAGCGGGGACCTTCGCCGAACGACCAGAACCCGGCGACCCTTTGTTCATTTCCAATACCGACGGACCAGAACTGCGGCTGATTAGCCAGCAGCTGACCGGATCAGAAAATTATCACAAATGGTCACAGGAGTTCCGACGCGCCTTAGCAACGAAGGAGAAAGATGGTTTCCTTGACGGAACCATTCCATTACTTGTCGATGAACGCCTAGCCCAACTCTGGAGGAAGAGCAACCGACTCGTCCGAACTTGGATCGGCAATTGCGTCTCCCCAGAGGTCTCGGCTGGACTTCCACCGACAGAGGATGCCAACTAAATGTGGAAAAACATCGAAGAAATATACGGTAAACTGGATCAAGCGAAAATATTTACCATAATGCAGGAACTCAGCAATTTAAAACAGGGTAACATGACAGTGACGACTTGTTTTAACAAGCTATCGTCACTGTGGAACAACCTCGAGGCGGCAGAGGAGAAGCTCAAGGGCCCAGAATCCACGATCAAGCAATATAGATCCATCAAAGACAGGGAGAAAGCCACACGCTTTCTCCTCATTTTGAACGACACATTTCTTACCTTTCAATCGCAGATTCTTGCCATGGAGCCCATGCCACCAATCGGCCGAATCTTCCAACTGGCGGTGCAGGAGGAGAGCTAGCGCCTCGCGTCACCGGAACATGCAAGGAACAGCGAGAGCATCGCTCTTGCAGTTCGCGGCGATCGGCGAGACGAGTTCAACAAAACCCTAGCACGCGAGAGAGAAAAAAGGGGCACGTTAGGGTTTAGTGGAGGATTCGCCAGAACTGAATCATTTTCCTTTAATAAGGAAGTCTTCAACGGCTTAGATCGAGCGCGGGGATCCAACGGCTCAGATCGAGCGCGAGGATCCGACAGCTTACAGGCGGGCGATACTTTAAGCGGATCAAACGATGGAGATCAGTCCGCGGGAAAAGAGATCGACGGTCAGATACTTGCCACATCATCAAGGAATTTCGGGCAAAATTTCAAAGGAAATGGTAAATTATTTTGCGAAAATTGCAAACGTTCTAACCATATAATTGACAGTTGTTGGAAATTGCACAGAAGACCAGGAGGCAAATGAAAAAAAAAAATCAGCTGCTTATCAAGTTAGTGGACCCACTAGTCAAAATGCTGATCCTCCTATTACTTATGGACAATATCAACAGCTGATCCAAGCAATGCAAAAATTGGATAAATCTGACAAAGGAGGGAGTTTTTCAGGTATCACACATTCCTTGATTAATTCTATATCAAGGAAAGCATGGATTATTGATTCAGGGGCAAGCGATCACATTATTTGTGACAAAGTTTTTTTCTCAAGTATAAATGAGGGACTAGATTTTCCTATTTCCGTACAATTACCCAATGAAAATGTCACCCATGTTAATGTGACAGGAACAGTAAGCCTCAGTCCCCAGATTATTCTTAGAAATGTCCTATATGTCCCGGAATTCCAATTCAATCTCATTTCTGTGTCAAAAGTCTGCACAGAAAATTCATGTCAAGTATTATTCAATGCTGATACCTGTTTCTTTCAGGCCCTTTCGACTGGGAGACTAATAGGCTGGGGTAAAGTTTCAAAAGGATTATTTTTCTGGTCAAATCTTCCAAGTAATTCTGATTTACCATGCAATTCATTGAATAAATCTTCCTTATGTAATTTGAGCATGAATGAGAAAAATTTCCTCATGCACTTGAGATTGGGTCATAGTACTTCCTTTCCTTGCCATCAATGTCCTATATGTCCTCTTGCAAAACAATCTCGCACCCCCTTTCCATCTAGTAACTCCCATACTAGTGAGATTTTTTCCTTAATTCATGTGGATATTTGGGGACCTTATCATACAGTTAATCATGATGGATCTCGTTACTTCCTCACCATAGTCGACGATTATTCTCGTGCAACGTGGATTTTTTTGATGCAGTCTAAGGATCAGACTTACTCCAATTTAAAAACATTCATCACATTATCCAAAAATCAGTTTGGAAAATCCATTCAACGGATTCGAACTGATAACGGAGCGGAATTCTTCAGTCACAATTGCTCCTCTCTTTTTTCATCTCATGGGATCCAACATGAACGTTCGTGTGTTTATATACCACAACAAAACGGAGTGGTTGAATGCAAGCATCGCCATCTACTGGAAGTGGCACGTGCTTTAAAATTCCAAGCTTCAATTCCTGAAGATTATTGGGGAGATTGTGTCATCATGGCAGCTTATTTAATCAACCGTATGCCCACTCGGGTCCTCAATGGGCGAACGCCATTTGAATTGTTATTCCGGAAGAAACCTGAGCTAACAAATCTCAGGGTTTTCGGATGTCTATGTTATATTGCAACAGTGGGTCCTCGCGACAAATTTAGTCCACGTGCTCGGCAATGCATTTTCATGGGATATTCAAATTTACATAAGGGGTATCGAGTCATGGAGATTTCTACAAGGGAATTTATTGTCAGTCGTGATGTCATCTTTCATGAGAACATTTTCCCTTTCTCTAAAGAGACATCTTCAGATGAAGATACAGGGACTATTTCAAATCCTCGTGGCTCATTATCTGAGGAAGCATTACCTAGTGATTCTAATTACATATCACTAGAACAAACGAGGAATATTCTTGTTCCTACTCTTGTTCCAGCAACAACAAAACATGTAGCTGAGAATTTGAACTCCTCAGAAGATCCCTTGGAGAATATTCCAGAAGACTCCAGCAATACTGAGGAAATCTAGGAAATTTCAACATTGCCCTCTAATGAGAGAATCCAACATCCTATAACAGTCGATCAACCAAGACGCTCTGGTAGGGCCACACGACCTCCAACATGGACCAAAGATTTTATCTGTGCCACTCACAATTCTCCAGGTATCCAGTATCCTATTTCATCATATGTTTCCTTTCATAAATTATCACAAGAACATAGATGTTGCATTAGTCATCTATCAGAGGACAGAGAACCATCCAGTTATGACGAAGCGTCCATTGATCCAAAATGGCAACAAGCCATGAAGGCAGAACTGAAGGCACTGATTGATAATCAAACATGGAATCTCGTTACCTTGCCACCTAATCGCAAGCCAATTTGGTGCAAATGGGTCTACAAGACTAAATATCGTGCCGATGGATCCATCGAACGATACAAGGCATGATTGGTTGCCAAGGGATACACCCAACGAGAAGGTTTTGACTATCATGAAACATTTTCTCCAATCGCTAAAGATGTCACGGTCCGTTCTTTTTTAACTATCGATGCAATTAATGACTGGCCTTTACATCAAATGGACGTACACAATGCCTTTCTTCACGGTGATTTAGACGAAGAAATCTATATGGATATTCCCCAGGGCTTACGAAGACAGGGGGAGAATAGAGTATGTCGTCTTCGCAAATCCCTTTATGGATTGAAACAGGCATCTAGGCAATGGTACACCAAATTTGCAAATGCTCTTACAACAGCAGGCTTCAAACAGTCCAAGCATAACTATGCTTTATTCACACGAAGCAAAGGTATGTCATCTATTTATTTGATGATATATGTCGATGATATTCTCCTTATGGGAAATGACAAAGCTACCATAGAAAGATTCAAGGAATATTTGCATGCTACTTTTCATATTAAGGATTTAGGAGCACCTAAATATTTCCTTGGAATCGAAATTGCTCGATCTGACCAAGGGATTTCCCTTAGTCAACACAAGTTTATTTTGGAGATTATATCAGAAGCAGGTCTGTCAGGATGTAAGCCAGCATTAATTCCCATCGAGCAGAACACTAAGTTAACTACTGCAGATTATGATAAGGGTATATCTAGAAATGATGATCCAACACTCAGCGATCCATCAGGTTATCAAAGGCTTGTCGGGAAGCTCATATATCTGACTATGACCAGACCTGATATCTCTTATGCAGTGTAGACACTTGGTCAGTTCATGCACAATCCAAAGCAATCCCATTTAGACGCTGCCTTGAAGATTGTGAAATATTTGAAGAAATGTCCAGGACTCGGGATACTTCCATCCAAGAGATGTGACATGCAAATGACAGCATACTATGATGCAGACTATGCAACATGTCCCATAAGTCGAAGATCAGTCATTGGATATTGCATCAAATTGGGAGAATCTCTTCTTTCATGGAAGACCAAGAAGCAACCTATTGTGTCCTTGTCCTCAGCCGAAGCAGAGTACAGAGCTATGGCAAAAACCACTTGCCAAGTAGTATGGTTACGAGGCCTTCTTAAAGATCTCGGAATACAAGTACAAGGACCAACAAAGTTGTACTGTGACAATGATGCCGCTCTCAAACTTGCTGCAAATCCTATAGTGCATGAAAGAACCAAGCACATAGAGGTGGATTGTCACTTCACACGGGAGAAGATCCAAGAAGGAGTGATTGAGACAAAGGGAATTGGGACAACAGATAAGCCAGCAGACATCTTTACCAAGCCCTTGTGTCAGAGACAACACACATATCTTTTGAACAAGCTAGGCGTCTTGGACATCTACAAGCTACCAGCTTGAAGGTGAGTGTTGGAAGATATGCGAGAATATTTGATCGAGAAGATTTGATTTAATTATGGTTGTGTACATATCAATCAAGATTAGATTTAGATACAGATTGATACATAAAATAATTTACTTTCTTTAATTACATACTCATTGTATTATATTTACAAGAGATCCGTACATTTTCATAATCAATCGAAGAGAATAGAATATTTTTCCTTCCTTTGTTCTTCATTCTCTCGGTTTCTTTCATGGCCCATCTAACAAAACCATTTTGTGTATTTTCTTATAACATCTCCACGATGTTTGAGATGATGAAATAATCTAAGTTTACTTATATTTGTATTTGAGTGTGCAGAACGAACAATTTCTATATACATTAGCCATTTGCAGACGGTGTGAACAACGGGACATGTAAAACATGGAAAAGTTACGGCTCTGCAGAAGGAGAACAAGCCATTGATAAATATTTCATTTTCTTTCTTTTTTTTCCTAGAATTTTGAATTACCTTCGATCTAGGGGAATACATTTTACAAAGCAAGAATTATTAGGAGAAGAATTCCACTTTGCGAAGTGGTAAAGTGGCACCGCGGCACGCCTTTCCTTCCACGATAGTTTTGACCACATGAGGATTGGGCTGGCACACTCGCGTTTTCATTCTTATTGGTTTGCATTAGAAGAGAAAATGTGGCTTAAAAAGAAAAGAGAAGTACTTATGAGTCATCTAAAGTAAAGTACCACAAGAAATTATTTTCTATTTATGTTTCTATTTTGTTTATTATTTAGCTCAATTACTTTATGGAAAAAAGTAAGCATAGCCCACGTGGTTGGGCCAATGGGTTTGAGCAAGGCTCCTATAAATTCAAACCGAACCTATCAATTATTGCACTTATACTCAGAATATTTTTCTCTATATTTGTCATATGAATGAACTTACATGGCACTATTGGCTCAAAGAATGGATGGGAGGATTTGATGCATGCTCTTAGTGTAATTTATATTTCTCTAGCCTCAAGAACCCGGCACCATAATTCCAATTACCGATTGTTACTTTGTCAAATTAAATAATGTTTTTGAGATTTATTATTGAATTTCTAATTATAACCTGAAATGAAAATCTTATTCATGTGTTTAAAATTTTGCAAATGCATCTTTCGTTCAAACACAGGTTAAGAAAAAAAAAATAGAAAATGCATCAAGCTTGACTTCTTGAGATTGATGTTTCAGCTATTGGTTAATTATAAGTGACTTAGTCGCGAAACCAATTTAGCATAAGATGCCAAAAGAAACAGTCAAAAGTAGGGGAGAAAACCACTACCCAAGAGATGACCATTTTTGTGGAAAGAGAGAAGAGTTTCAAGATAAGTCACCTTTTAAGGCGTCCACTGATTATGTAAAGAATCGACGGAGTCGCTATTTGTCCTCAATATTTCTATCGCTTAAATTGAAATTAAAAGGAAAGAAAAACAATAAGAAGAAAAAGACGAAGTCATCATCAATGGTACAATAATTAACGTTGTCCAATATCTGTCTCAATATTTCTAGAAAATATTATTATTTTCAAGAGAAAATAAAAATAAGAAAATTATCACATTATCATCAATCAATTCGACGGGCAATCTTTTAGTCATCGTCGCCCATTTTGAACATTCGACTTTTCCACATGGACAGATTTTTCCACATGATCTCCATATAAATACCCCCTTGGCTGTTGCCTATCTCTTCATCATTCAACTAAGACCTTCCTTTGCCAACCTTTAAGGTCTCTCTCAATATGAGTTCCCGTATGAGTGTTCCTCTCCATATCATTTTCCTCGTCGCACTAGCCCTGGCTCTGATCCCTCTGTCCATCGCCCAGGACTCTCCCCAAGACTACGTCGCCGCCCACAACGCGGCCCGCTCTCAGGTCGGCGTCGGCCGAATCACTTGGGACGAGCGGGTTGCTGGCTATGCCAGGGATTACGCTAAAAAGCACGCCAGGGATTGCACGCGGCTGGTTCACTCAGGCGGACCCTATGGGGAGAATCTCGCGTGGGCTTCCCCTGATCTCACCGGCACGAGAGCGGTGAACATGTGGGTTGGGGAGAAGCCGTACTACAACTACAATTCCAACTCGTGCGCGCCAGGGAAGGTCTGCGGGCATTACACTCAAGTGGTGTGGCGCAACTCGGTTCGGCTTGGATGCGCGAAGGCCAAGTGTGCAACGGGCGGTACTTTGGTCACTTGTAACTATGATCCTCCCGGCAACTTTGTAGGCCAGAAGCCTTATTGAAAAAGAACTTGTATGTTGGATGATGAACAATCATGTCAAATTAATGCCCCATTAGGATAAGGCAAGAGCTTTATACCCATCAAAATTCAATAAAGTCATGTGAATGATGAAGGCAAATCTATTTGCCGATTAAGTTAGTCTCTTTCAATAATTATCTCTCTCTCTCTCAATTTTCTATTTTTTAAGTGAAGGAATTTCAATCCTTGATCAAATCTCCTCAGCTCCCTTCTCTCAAGCACATCACGATCCTTTGAAGCCCTTAACACTGCGAAAGCTGCGTATTATCTCTATGGCGCATTTCGCTCCCAAGTTCATTTCATTAGCTCTTTCAATTAATTTTGGTACCTAGCAATGGCCGTCTCGACCATATAAGGATACATTCCATTCGCTAAGCTTATAAGATTTATATTTGATAGAATCGATGAGACATCCACGGCAAAAAGATTAAAATGCGAATAATGTTGGAATTGGTGGTATATTCGTCGATATTTACTATAAATTGATGAATTGGACTCCTTTAGTTGACCGAGTAAGTGATATTATCCCTAATTAATCAACTAGGTCTCAATAGCGCTAGTCAAACTTGACTAACTTTGCGTTCGATATCAGTCCCTTTTATCCATGGCAGCCCATTATAGTACTTTGAAAGGTCATAGACTCATAGCTAGAATATTCTTTCCCGCAAGGATCTGGATGCTTGGATAACGACCTGAAAGATAGATTCATTTTGTCTCAAATTACGTTGTTCTAAAAAAAAAAAAAAAAATTAGACACGCGATCACACCGCAATTTGAGTTTAATGAATTCCAATTTATGAGTTTATTGCTCGCAGGTCAATCGTGGGAATCGAGACGACGTTGTTATACATGACTAGGAGGATGAAATGACTAATGCAAAGCTCTAGAAATCTTGAATGTTAGGACCACGCGACACAAACTTGATATCTACATTTGGGGAAATCACCAAGAAAGAGCTCAAATCCAAGCTTATGAATGAATCTCAACTTGGATATATTAATATGATTAACCGCATAGCATATTCTTAATGTGAGACTTTTTATGCCTAACACCCCCATGAATGCACTTCATTAAATCTCCTTCACACATTTGAACCTCCTATGTGAGATCCATTCTCTCTTTTCATCAAGGTTTTCCTTCCTCACCAACGTTATCTCAACTCGAATCTCCACCTTGAACCCATCAATTTTGGCTGATGTTGGATCTGAATTACACCATTTGCCTTCAGACTCACCCCAATCGTCTTGACCCAATCAAGTTTAGCAGGAAGCCAACGTACACTATCATGGCTTTTTGACGGTAGTGATGTTTTTATAATCATTTTCCCAAAACATTTATTCCATCATAACGCTTTTATAATCAAAGGTAAGAGCGCGCAGAGGCCTAGATATAGACGGCATTATACCTTTAGAAAGAAGGCAACGATAAATCCACATGAATCCTCCATATGTAAGGAAAGTAAACTACATATAATAATCCATTAATATTCTATTTCAACTTGAAAACTCCTAGCTAGCGTCTCCAGTACACATTGATCATATGTCACCAATGCACATGAAAAGTACACTCATTATTAGTAAATTAGTAGGGATGTTAACCTTCGAAATTCCCCGGAGGATCATAATTACAAGTCACGAATTACCACCTGTTGCTACACTTAACCCTAGCACCCCCTAGATGAATCGAGCTCCTCCACATGACCTGTGTCTAATGCAAGCACTCACCGCCGACGCAAGCATTGGAGCGATGGTCGTAGTTGGCCCTCTCGCTCACCCACATCTTGACAGCATCTTCACCGCTCAGTTCGCCATGCCCTCCGCCAGCTTCTCGCCGAACCGGCCCATCGAGCGCTCCAGGGCGCAGCCACTGGCTGTGCGCATGCCGGCATAACTTTGGGCATAGGAACAGCAAGTCACTTCACTGTATTACTTGAAATATCTTTAAATTACTATAAATGACAATCACTTCGCTTGAATGGAAACAGCAAGTCATTCAGATCACCATTATATACTAGTGACACGGCCGACGGATGAGCATGTCCAAGAACGTCCATGATCGGTCGTGTCACGAAGGAGGGCGAAGCTGAGAACGCCCAGATCGACGCCTGCCCTGACCAAGTCCCGCATCAGTCCATGGTCGACCACTGATCGACCCCTGATCAATCCCGGATCGGTCTTCTGATCGATCTGCCGATCAGCCATGATCCGTATCTGATCCGTCCATGCACGATCCGTGCACGACCAGCGAGCAGCCCCTGATCGATCCGTGTCGAGTCCCCTGCACCAATCCGGAGTTGTTCACCTGCTCCGCGTCAGACGGCTCTGACACGCCTCTGATGACCTAGATCCGACCCTGCTGCCCTGATCTTGCGTCTGACTCGTGCCTGCACTTTGGTGGGTTCCCCATGCACGTAGCCATCGAGTGGCCTGCTAAAATAGCTTGTAATGATGATACGAATTCAAATACAACCGTTGGTTCGGAGGGACGATCCACGGTCGAGATTAGTCACGAACTTGTATAAAAGGGATCCCTCTCCCTCATTTGAGCTCAGCTCATTCAAAGTGAATATGCACGCCCTTATGCTTCCGACTCTTTGTGTTGTGCGTGTGTTGTGAGCGAAAAGGCTTACTTAGGATCACCGATCCTAAGGCCACACGGTGTTGGATCGACCGAAATTGATCAACCCGTGACAAGTGGTATCAGAGCAATCGTTCCTATCGCGATGGCTGATTCTCAAGCGGATGTTGCGGCCATGCTGGGTGCTGATCATGATGATCGTGGGCGCCCCGCTGTGAAGGCTCCTCGGTCGAAGAAAGGCCATGATGTCTCGTGTACGAGGGAACCATGTGGAGATCTGGAGAACCGGGTGACGATCCTAGAGGGGACCGTCACGGACGTCCAGGCCATAGTGGATGATCTACACCAGACCATTGAGGGAGCGGAAGCTGGTAGGGAGGAGTTCTTGGCCGAAGTGCAGGAACTCCAAGCCGGCATGGGAGAGCTCCGGGTCGAGGTGATGGGGACCCTCACGCACGAGATGCAGCAGCGGAGCGAGACATGGGAGGCCGCGATAATAGCCATGCGCGCGGAGATGGCCGAGCTGAAAGGCAAGGTCACGGAGCTTGAGGCCGCACGAGTGAACGGGGTGATCACCGTGCAATCCCGTACCGATGCACCCAAGCCGAAAGAGTTCAAAAGCTCTCGGGTGGCAAAGGACGTGGACAACTTCCTGTGGTACATGGAACGGTATTTCCAGACCATGGGGATGACCGACGAGGTAATTCGAGTAAACACTGTAGCCATGTATTTAGCTGATGATGCGCTGTTGTGGTGGCGGCGTAGGTCGGATGGTAGGAATGGCGATCCTATCACAACTTGGGCTCGGTTTGTCGAAGAATTTCGACGAACCTACTACCCTACTTATGCGGAGGAAGAAGCTCGCGGAGAACTCAAACGCCTAGAGCAAAGAGGCGGAGTCCGCGACTACGTGAAGCGATTTTCGGAGCTATTGCTCCAAATCCCGTCTATGACCGAGACGGAGGCATTCCACCAGTTCATGGGCGGACTCAAACCCTGGGTCAAGCAAGAGCTGAAGCGGTGCAATGCAACGGATCTTTCAACGGCTACTTCCGTGGCCGAGTCCCTTGTGGAGTATCGACCAGCATCCTCGACCAAGCCCGATTTTCGACCTAGAGAAAAGGGTACTTGTGGGGGAGATCGGAATCGATACCAGCGTCCAAACGGAGGGCGACCACCTTCGGGTCCTACGAGGAACCAACCCGAATCCAGCCGTGGTGGAAATTATGGTGGAAACTATCACAAAGCACGCACATTACAAGTGCTTCTTTTGTGAAGGTCCCCATATGGCTCGGGATTGCCCGAAAAGAGGGAAGCTAGCGGCCTTGGGCAAGGAGGAAAAGCCCCGAGAAGAAGTGCGGTTGGGATCACTGCGGATCCTAGGATCGATCAAGGCCAAAAAGGCCAAGGGATCCAAAGGTATGATGTTCGTGGACGTGAAGATCGGAGGTACCACGATGAGTGCACTCGTGGATACCGGGGCGTCCGACCTCTTCATATCCAAAGAGGCCGCGAAGAAGTTGAATCTTCCGGTCGAGACAAGTGATGCCGGTTGGCTCAAAACGGTGAATTCCAGAGAAGTCCCAACCAGCGGCATGGCCAAGGGCGTAGAGTTCCGCCTTGGTCCGTGGAGTAGCCGAGAGAATATCGAGGTAATCCCCCTAGATGACTATGATTTCATACTCGGTTTGGATTCCTTGACCGGATAAATGCGGGCGTCATGCCTTTCGCGGATTGCATCTGCATCTTCGATAAACAATGCCAATGCATGGTCCCGATCTATCATGGATCGGGACATGATGGGAAAATGCTATCGGCCATGCAACTGACCAAGGGATTACGGAAGGGAGAAGTGACCTTCTTGGCAGCATTGAAGGAGGAAGGCCCGGAAGAGAAGGAGGTACCGGAAGAGGTGACCCAAGTCCTCGACACCTTACAAGACGTGATGCCACCCGAGCTGCCAAAGAAGCTCCCTCCTCGGAGAGAAGTCGACCACCAGATCGAGCTCGTTCCCGATGCTCGACCACCAGCCATGGCACCCTATCGCATGGCCCCGCCCGAGTTGGAGGAACTGAGGAAACAGCTCAAAGAGCTGCTCGATGCCGGGTATGTTCGACCATCCAAGGCTCCGTTCGGTGCCCCGGTCTTGTTCCAAAAGAAACATGACGGATCTCTCCGCATGTGCATCGACTACCGGGCATTGAACAAACTGACCGTCAAGAACAAGTATCCAATCCCCTTGATAGCTGACTTGTTCGATCAACTCGGGGAAGCCCGATGGTTCTCCAAGCTGGATCTTCGATCGGGATACTATCAAGTGCGGATTGCCGAAGGGGATGAGCCAAAGACAGCATGTGTGACCCGCTATGGATCATACGAGTTTCTCGTCATGCCTTTTGGCTTGACCAATGCGCCGGCTACGTTTTGCACCCTCATGAACAAGGTATTGCATCCGTTCCTTGATCGGTTCGTCGTAGTTTACCTTGATGATATCGTCATATATAGCCGGACGCTCGAGGAACACATAGAGCATTTGGGGCGAGTCTTTCGGACCCTTCGGGAGAACGATCTGTATGTGAAAAGGGAGAAATGTGCCTTTACACAAGAGGAAGTCCCTTTTCTTGGGCACATCGTCGAGGGCGGACGAGTGCGGATGGACGCGGCCAAAATCCGCGCCATCGTCGATTGGGAACCCCCAACCAAGGTGACGGAGCTGAGATCATTTCTCGGTCTCACGAACTATTATCGGCGCTTCATCCGGGGATACTCGAACCTTACCGTGCCACTCACGGACATGCTGAAAAAGGAAAGGCCGTGGGAATGGGCGGATCGGTGTCAAGAGACGTTCGAGCGGTTGAAGCAAGCCATGACCAAAGAACCGGTGCTTGTGCTGCCCGACTACACCAAACCATATGAGGTAGAGACCGATGCTTCTGATTTTGCTATCGGTGGTGTCTTGATGCAGGAAGGGCATCCGGTTGCTTTCGAATCTCGAAAGTTAAATGATACCGAACGTCGGTACACGGTCCAAGAGAAGGAGATGACTGCAGTGGTGCATTGCCTTCGTACGTGGAGGCATTATCTCTTGGGATCACGGTTCGTGGTGAGAACCGATAATGTGGCCACGAGCTACTTCCCAACTCAGAAGAAGCTCAGCCCGAAACAAGCTCGGTGGCAAGACTTCCTGGTCGAGTTTGATTATGTGTTAGAATACAAGCCCGGAAAATCCAATTCCGTGGCCGACGCCTTAAGCAGGAAGTTCGAATTGGCCAATGTGGTGAGCCGGCCTGACTGTCCGTGGGAGGATCGTATCAAGGAGGGGCTGAAACACGATCAAACGGCCCAAGCACTCCTTCGATACGCTCAAGAGGGCAAGACGAGGCGATTTTGGCTCGAGAATGATCTCCTCTACACCAAAAGAAGGAGACTCTACGTGCCGCTCCACGGGAAGCTTCGGAAGGAAATCCTACACGAGTGCCACGACTCAAAATGGGCGGGACATCCGGGAATCCACCGCACCATGGCACTCTTCGAGGATCAGTACTATTGGGCCCATATGCGGGATGATGTTGAAGCCTATGTGCGGACCTGCCTCGTTTGTCAGCAAGACAAAATCGAGCAACGGTCGCCCGCGGGACTCCTTGTGCCGTTACCCATACCGGAACGTCCATGGGAAAGTGTCTCGATGGATTTCATCGTGAACTTGCCCAAGTCCGAAGGGTGTCGGACCCTCATGGTCGTAGTAGATCGGTTCTTCAAGTACGCGACGTTCGTGCCGGCCACTAAAGATTGCCCAGCCGAGGAAGCAGCCAAACTATTCCTCAAGCACGTCGTCAAATATTGGGGTGTTCCACGCACGATCGTGAGTGATCGCGACCCTCGATTCACCGGGCGGTTGTGGACAGAACTCTTCAAGTTGCTGGGAACAAATCTCAACTTCTCCACCAGCATGCATCCCCAAACCGACGGACAGACGGAGCGGGTGAATGCATTGCTGGAAATCTATCTTCGGCACTATGTAAGCAACACGCAAGCGAATTGGGCTAGATTGATCGATGTTGCCCAGTTCTCCTACAACTTGCAGCGGAGTGAATCCACAAACCAAAGCCCGTTCGAGATCGTGACCGGGCAGCAACCGCTCACTCCGAGTGCGATAGCTTCGAGGTATCGAGGAAGCAGCCCGTCCGCGTAAAAGATGGCCAAGGAATGGGATGAACATGCAGACTTGGCGCGGGCGTGCTTGAGTAGAGCTGCGAAGCGCACGAAGAAGTGGGCCGATAAGAAGCGACGGCATGTGGAATTCGAAGTCGGAGACTTGGTGTTGGCCAAGCTACACCTCCTCCTTCGATATCACGACGTGCATAAAGGGCTGATCCGACGCTACGAAGGCCCCTTCCGAGTGCTGCAGCGGATCGGGAAGGTGGCGTACAAGCTGGACTTACCGTCCAAGCTCAAGCTACACCCCGTGTTCCACGTGAGCATGTTGAAACCATTCCATACGGATGAGGAGGATCCGGATCGGGGTACGTCACAGCGAGCACCCCTCGGGACAAAGACCTCCTATGATTGGGATGTCGAATCCATCATGGCCGACCGGATTATACGGAAGAAGTACCGTGCTCCACGAAGGGAGTACCTCGTCCGATGGAAAGGCCTTCCCGAAAATGAAGCAAGTTGGGAACCCTCCGAGGGCCTGTGGCAATTCAAGAAGCACATCGAAGCCTTCCATGCCACAGACGCGACGAGGGCGTCGCCTGATTAGGTGGGGGAGAATGACACGGCCGATGGATGAGCATGTCCAAGAACGTCCATGATCGGTCGTGTCACGAAGGAGGGCGAAGCTGAGAACGCCCAGATCGATGCCTGCCCCGACCAAGTCCCGCATCAGTCCATGGTCGACCACTGATCGACCCCTGATCAATCCCGGATCGGTCTTCTGATCGATCCGCCGATCAGCCAGGATCCGTATCTGATCCGTCCATGCACGATCCGTGCACAACCAGCGAGCAGCCCCTGATCGATCCGTGTCAAGCCCCCTGCACCAATCCGGAGTTGTTCACCTGCTCCACGTCAGACGGCTCTGACACGCCTCTGATGACCTAGATCCGACCCTGCTGCCCTGATCTTGCGTCTAACTCGTGCCTGCACTTTGGTGGGTTCCCCATGCACGTAGCCATCGAGTGGCCTGCTAAAATAGCTTGTAATGATGATACGAATTCAAATACAACCGTTGGTTCGAAGGGACGATCCACGGTCGAGATTAGTCACGAACTTGTATAAAAGGGATCCCTCTCCCTCATTTGAGCTCAGCTCATTCAAAGTGAATATACACGCCCTTGTGCTTCCGACTCTTTGTGTTGTGCGTGTGTTGTGAGCGAAAAGGCTTACTTAGGATCACCGATCCTAAGGCCGCACGGTGTTGGATCGACCGAAATTGATCAACCCGTGACACTAGGGTCATAGGAATTATGCATAGAAAGAAAAAGTGGTCATATATAAAGTAGGTGAGTATAAGAAAAAGAAAACAAATGTAATAAAGAAGTCTAAAATTATGACGAGACAAAAGAAATCACTTTGTTATTTATGAAATGAGTGGGTACCAGACAAAGAAGGAAAGGTAATTTGGGGATTCTAAAAGTGAGACAAAGGGTGTTTTGACTTATGTACATAGATATAGATAGATTTGTATCTATCGAGTAAAATAAAGACATAGGCGGGCGTCATTTTTTTTTCTTTCAAAATAATACAGAGGCATGACCGTAATTGGCTGGCTTAAGGAACTCAATCCACCTTTATGGACTCCAACTTAAATCCAAGTTCTCTGAGATAGGAATCATACCCATAAGCATCGGTTTCAGAGTCGAAAGCATAGCAATGCAAGTGTCAATTGATTAATCCCAGGGTGCGTAGCATAAGTTTCTGCTGGTTCGGTTTCAGAGTGGAAAGTAGAGCAATGCTAATTGTCAATTAATTAATTCCAGGGTGCGTAGCATGGTATATATTATCATAAGGTCATAAGTTTCGGCTGGCAATCAGCGCTTGTGACGGTGAATTAACATGTGAGGGGTTTCGCTTTCATGGAATACGGTGCCATGCATGAAAGAAGCCATAAGCCAGTCCTTCACGATAAAAGAAAAATAAAATTCAATATATGATGAAGTACTAACCACTATTAAAGAAAAAAAAAATTAATTTATAAGCGGCCTTGTTTATCGTACGAGTCTTCATATAGATAATAACCTAACTTACAAACTGGTCTTCACGCCTTGATTGAAGCCACTCGCAAAAAGATTTTCTATTTCTCTTGCAGTGATTATTATATATAGACAAAAACCCTAAATTTTAACCCTTGGCTGGAAAATAAACGAAAAAAGGTTGGGGATTAAATTGATGAAAGTGAAAAGTTGAGACTTAAATTTACCATCGTACGATAGGTTTAGGACCTTTTTAGACAATTTTTCAAAACTTATTATGGATAGCTTTATGCCACTGCAACAACAACAACAAAAGGAAAAAAAAAAGACTTTTTTAGTGTCCCCGAAATTTGCTCAACATGTATTCCACTTGCTTTATGGGCACAACCGACGAAGACCCACTATTTCAGGAATAATATTACAATTTATTGTATAGAAGATTACATGCAATTCTTGTCGTAGCTTAGTGATAAAGGATAGGCATGAGCAGGTGGATTAAAAGCAAGACATTATATAATCTCATGTTTGCGTTACCCATGGGGTGTTTTGATATGTATCTTACTTGATTGTTGAGATTAATATGATATTTCATGGAGTCGTAATTTGTGGTTTTCTTGCTATATTTAGGGCAAAAAAAGGAAAGAAAAAGCATACGCAATAGAACCTAAAAGATGAAATACTGGAGGCGTAGGATACGCAGATTCTATGCATGGGACCTCAATTTGTCTGTTTCGCAAGATTGCCGGAGAGCACAAGCAATTTAACATTTCAAATCTGTTATGAAATTCCAACGACATAACGGTCTTAGTAATATATAAAAGGGAAAATTCTTGGTTCGAGCCAATCAGATTCGGGAGTTCAAAAGGTTCCAGAAAAATAAGTAATTGTTAAAGACAAGAAACGGTCAAGACAATAAACTGGGGTTTCTAGGGTTTCGTGGGAATAAAGAAAAGTCAACATTTTCGACGAGCTTGGAGAAATAGAAAGAAAGCCATGATGGGAAGAGCGGCGTCACCGGACGAATTTCTGCGGTTTGATTTGTTATCTTTTTTCTCTTCTGTTCTTTTCCATCTTTGATTTGGCCTCCTTGAATGTGAAAAATAGTCCATGTGATGACCATAGCGATAGTGACAATGATATCTCCCACCGAAAACAATTCAGTAAATTATTTGCCGAACCTTCAATGGAATTATCCAAGACTAGGACAATTTTCAAAGGAGATTTGTGACTGGCTTCGTGAGTGGAGGAGACGGGCAGAGGGGAGGAGGCCAAATCAAAGAAGGAAAATGTCATGCCCCGAACCCCGAGACACGTGAACATCCCATCATGGTCATACAAATACGACATTCCCAGGTAGTGTCGCCGACCCAATTAATTCATTATGCGCATGCGGAACGTGTTATATAACCCCTGACAAAAACTCATGAGATAGGAAAGTAGGAAATAAATACAATCATAAACAAACGTACTTTCATAAATAAATAACCTCCCAAGGTTCACATATGTACCAAAAAAAGCCAGCTTACAAAAAGGGATCAGTCCACCAAAAAGAATAAACGGTCTTAAGACTACTAGTCGGACTCGCTCTTCGATCCCACTTCAGACTAGGTAGTCACCGGAGACGATGATTTCTCCATCTACGGTCCTGAAATTTTGGCCCACAATGGGGTAAGACATCGTCTCAGCAAATTCAACCCCCTAAACCCCTATTATAAAGAAAATACACCCAGGGTGACCTAGCCATCTCACACAGAAGACTTACCTCGTCTTAATTCATTTCCTGCATGTTAGCACAATTTATATCACACCATCTCAGGTAGTAATAAGAATTTAAATAATTGGAACGGCATCACTATCATATAAATCACAATCGCACACAGCACACATTCCAATTATCCACTGCCACGCAAGGGCATAGTTGACTTGAAATTCAGCTATCTACTGACATTCATGCTAGGCATCGCCTCCCCCCCATGGAGCGCGGCTTCGTCACTACGTCGACGGCATTCTCGAATGAGCATGGGTCCAGTTGGCCTAGCCTCTACTGCGACCCGAGCCACGTCACTCACTGACGGCAATTCACAAGGAGAACATGTCCAGTTGGCCTAGCCACTACTGCGACCGAGTCTATCAACCAGCACACGACAAATCATTATTGACTTCCGGACACTCCGCATTTCATTCACATATTCCGATTACAATAGTAATCATTAACAATTAAATTTCTGCATCAAAATCCAACACTTGGGTTTTTATGGCTAAAAACTCTATTTATCACAATCAACACTCAATTTGCCACATCCATTCATCAAATTCAAATTGAGGTCAAAAATAATTTTTTGAGTATTTTTTTTATAAATAATAATATTTTAATGATTTTCGGAATATAATATATTATTAAATTTTCCAGAATTTCGAAACATTAAAATAAATCAAAAATAAAACCAATTAAGTCACATCAAGGCTCATATTAAAATAAATCTACTTAACTTTAAACTAAACACACTTAAGACATATTAAACCTCTTAATCTAAATCACACTTAAATAAACTAAACTAACCACCTAAACATAATTAACTTAGACTAAGCACACTTAGGGTATCATTAACCCTCTAATCAAGATTTAGTGAGCTAAACTCACCCGATTAGCAAGCCGAGCGAACCAAAACGATGGGGTCGACGCGAGGATCAACTTTCCTCAAGGCGAGTTGAGCACCAGGGAACGGGAAGCCGGCCAAAACGGGCCCCGAAGTTCTAGATATGGGCTGGAAGTTCAGCCCCGTCCAAGGTCGAACGGAGGAGGTTCGGCGGCGGTTCGGGCACGGGACGATGGAGGAGGGCGGCAGCAAGCTGGCGGCTAGCTGGTAGCGACTCCGGCGGCGTGCGGCGGGATGGAACGGCATCAAGCAGCAGCGGCTGGGCGGTTGGGCGTGAGCCGCGTGCGACGAGGGTGGCGAGCGGCGAACCGGCCGACGGAGCGACGCGCGAGCCTTCGCGTGGACGCACAGTGGCAGCGACGACCACAACAACTCCGGCGACAAGCTGCGGCGAGCTAGCGAAAGGGGCGCGCGGGCTGGCCGGCTGGCTAGTCTGCACGAGCAGCTCCTTCCTCTTTCTCTCTCTTCCAAAGGTTGAAGAAGAAGTTGGCTCAATCCCCACCCTCCAAGTGTCAAAATCCTAGCCCTTCTTGCCCCATCCCATGACATCACTTGTGATGTCACAATCCACTAACTCCGACCTCCCACAACCTTAGTCTAATAGGTTCAATTTCATTTTCCGCCGGGGCATAAAATCTTGTACCTTAAATTTCTCAATTCCAATCAATTCTCTTCCAATTGAGCCCAATTAAAATCCATAAAATTAATACATGTTCCTCATAAGGTATGTGACACCCCAGGACTTCCAATTTCTTAATTCAGTGACAATTTCGCGGTTAATTTCACTCTAGCACGATATTAGCGCGTCCTAACCTACCTGGTAGCTTTTAGAAATTTTTATGCATTCGACCTGTGGTTGATCAATCTCAAGTCACAATGTACATCTTTGAGCCGGTTGTCATGGTAACCTCAAGGTTTCAAATACGAACACAAGGGACCCAATCGACAAAAAATTCGGTCTAGTGCCGACCGACAAGAATAGTGTGATCTGGTGGAATCACCCACACTCAATCACATGCCTCTATCGAGCCGACCTATCTCCAGCTTCTAATCGATTTTTAACTGTGCCATAATGACCCTTGCTGATTAGATCGATCGAAAGGTCGCTTCCTAGTCAAATTCTCGAGTCTGACGCATTAGAATCTTTTACCGGCTTCACCTGATAGACTGGTTTTCACATGAGTGGCAAACTCAAGGAAAAGAACCATACGTGCAAAGATGAAACGCCCATCTCAATTTACTGAAAATAAAATTGGAAAAATCGAGATGTCACAACTCTTCCCCTCTTATAAAAATTTCGTCCTCGAAATTTAAACTATTACAACACTTTAAGCAAAAAGATGGGGGTACAATTGTCTCATCGACTTTTCGGTTTCCCAAGTTGCTCCTTCAGTGCCGTGGTGTTACCAGACCACTTTGACCAACGGGATGGTCTTGGTGCGCAGAACATGCTCCTTGCGATCCACTATCTGAACCGGGCTTTCAACGTATGACACCCTGTCATCCACGTCTATTTCTTCGAAGTTTAGAACATGTGTCGAATCAGGCTCATACTTCCTCAACATCAACACATGAAAGACGTCATGCACTTGTGCCAACCTCGGCAGTAGTGCAAAACGATACGCCAAAGTCCCTATTCTTTCCAAAATCTCAAAGGGACCTACGTACCTCGGACTCAATTTCCCCTTTCTGCCAAAGTGGGAAATACCTCTCATCGGTGACGCCTTTAGGAAGACAAGATCACCAACTTGGAACTCCATTGGCCTTCGACGCTTATCTGCATAGCTCTTCTGACGGCTCTGAGCGGTCTTTAACCTGTTTCTGATAACTGCAACTACCTCCATTGACCGTTGAACCAACTCTGGGCCTGTGATCTTTCTTTCCTCGGCTTCATCCCAACACACTGGTGTTCTGCACGCTCTGCCATACAACGCTTCAAAAGGAACCATCTGAATACTCTGCTGGTAACTGTTGTTGTAGGCAAACTCAACTAGATGAAGCTGTTCCTCCCAACTTCCTTTGAAGTCCAAAACACAAGCCCGCGGCATGTCTTCAAGGGTTTGAATAATCCTCTCAGATTGGCCATCCGTCTGAGGATGATAGGCTGTGTTGTACTGCAACTTGGTACATAAGGCACTCTGCAAGCTCTTCCGAAAGGCGGCGATGAACCTCGGGTCTCTGTCTGAAGTAATTGTAACCGACACTCCATGCATACGAACTATATGGCGCACATACAGATCTGCATGTCTATCCAAACTCAAGTCCTTTCACACTGTAATGAAGTGAGCCGATTTTGTCAGCCTGTCGACCACTACCCAAATCGAATCATTCCCTCTCTGATGCCTCGGCAAACCCGTCACAAAGTCCATCGTGATGTGTTCCCATTTCCACTCGGGAATATCGAGAGGTTGCAGAAGTCCTCCTGGTTTACAATGCTAAGCTTTGACCTGCTGACATGTAAAACAATTGGCCATATGCTTGGCGATGTCCGCCTTCATACCTGACCACAAATAGTGTTGACTCAGATTCTGATACATCTTGGTGCTACCAGGATGAATACTGTAACTGCTATAATGCGCTTCTGATAAGATCTCCTCACTGAGCTCCACATCATCAGGTACAACCAATCGTCCTCAAAACTTCAATGTTCCATCGTCAGAAATCTTAACGTCAGCTTTCCTTTTCTCTGTATCTTCTTGCAGGATTTTCTGTACATCTGAATCTGTTTGCTAAAGTGTTCTGATTCTGACCTGCACTTCCGGCTCAATTCTGAGGGTGGCCATAAGATTTGAAAGGTGGTCTACCTCAAATTTGAAGCCTGAATCTCGTGCTCTCTCAAGTAGACTCCACTCCTTAAGTACCAACTGTGCAACTGAAGACTTCCTACTCGGTGCATCGGCGACCTTGTTCGCCTTTCCAGGGTGATACAAAATCTCACAGTCATAGTCCTTCAGGAGATCCATCCATCGGCGCTATCTCATATTCAACTCCTTCTGAAAGAACAGGTACTTGAGACTTTGATGGTCAAGTGAAGATCTGGAATCTCTCTCCACACGGATAATGCCTCCAAATCTTCAAGGCAAAAATGATTGCTGCGAGTTCTAAGTCATGCGTTGATAATTCAACTCATGAGTTCTCAACTGATGGGACGCATATACAACAATCCTGCCATGCTGCATCAACACACAACCCAGTCCTCTAAACGACGCATCACTGTAGATCTCGAATCCTCCTGGACCAGATGGAATAGTAAGCACAGGTGCGGTAGTCAGCTTCTGCTTAAGCTCTTGGAAACTACTCTCGCACTTATCTGACCACACAAACTTCTCTTCCTTCTTCAGAAGTCTTGTCAACGGCGATGCCAACACTGAAAACCCCTCTACAAACCGTCTGTAATACCCTGCTAAACCCAGAAAGCTTCTGATCTCTGTCACTGTAGTCGGTCTCGGCCAGTTAGTTACTGCTTCAATCTTGGCTAGATCCACTAAGATTCCTTCCCCGAATATGACGTGACCTAGGAAAACCACACGAGTTAGCCAAAACTCGCACTTGCTGAATTTGGCGTACAGCTCATGATCTCTCAAAGTCTGAAGTACCACCCTTAAGTGCATTTCATGATCCTCGGTACTCTTCGAGTATACTAGGATGTCGTCAATGAAAACAATTACAAACTGATCCAAGTACTCCCTGAACACACGGTTCATCAGGTCCATGAAAGCAGCTGGGGCGTTCGTTAACCCAAACAGCATCACAGTGAACTCATAGTGATCGTATCGAGTGCAAAATGCCGACTTCGGTATGTCTTCCTTCCTGATCCTCAACTTATGATACCTTGTCCTCAAGTCAATCTTAGAAAATATCGACGCTCCTTGAAGCTGATCAAACAAATCATCGATCCTCAGCAACGAATACTTGTTCTTGATTGTCACCTAGTTGAGTTGTCGATAATCGATGCATAGGCGCAATGAACCATCCTTCTTCTTCACGAACAAAACTGGTGCTCCCCACGGTGATGCACTAGGACGAATGAATCCCTTATCCAGCAACTCTTGCATATGCACCTTCAGCTCTTTAAGTTCTGACAATGCCATCTGGTAAGGAGCTTTGGAGATCGGCTCGGTCCTGGGAGCTAACTCAATCACAAACTCTACCTCCCTTTCTGGTGGCAAACCTGGTAACTCTTTCGGGAACACATCTAGGAACTCTTACACCACTACGATGTCTTCTATCTTCAATTCCTCCACTTTCGTATCCACGACAGTTGCCAGGTAACCTTGGCAACCCCCGTCTAGCAAACGAGTTGCCTCGAGCGATGAAATTAAGGAAATCGATGGTCCTCCTTGACTCCCAATAAATTCAAAGCTCTCACCCCCTAACGGGTTAAACTGAATCGTCTTGCGATAACAATCCAGCTTAGCTCATTGCTTGGTGAGCCAATCCATGCCAATTATCACATCAAAATCATATATGGCCAGGACTATTAAGTCTATCCTCCCCTCCCGCTCACCAATCACTAACTTGCAACCAAGACAACCTACTGAAGCTAACATTTTATCTTTCAACGGCGTAGATATGCTAATCACTAACTCCAACAACTCAAGAATTAATTCTACTAACTTAACATATCTTTCAGCTATAAACGAATGGGTAGCTCTAGGATCAAATAAAGCATAAGCAGGTTGGTCGTTCAGGAAGACCGTACCTGTGATCACATCAGGCGCATCCTCCGCCTATCCTCTAGTGATAGCATACGCCCTTCCCTCAGCTGGAGGTCGGGTCAATCCACCATGCGGCATCATCTGCGGCGCGGTCCCTCTGTTCTAACTCAACGGTGGCGACGGCGACAACTGATGTTATCCCATCTATCTCCTGTGACAATGTCTCACGATGTGACCCTGCTGGCCACACTCATAACAGGCACCCGTCTTAGAAGGGCACGGGACTGTACCATGTCGTCTTCCGCATAGACGACACACACCATTCGGTCTCGGTGTTGGCTTTCCTATCCCACCCTGCCTGTTAGGTGGAACAGGATACCTTCCTCCAGACATCGGCCTCTTCCCAAACCGATTACCTTCCCTGTTCGAATTAAAACGCGACCCAGATATGGCGGCTCTCTCATTCTGGTTCTTCTCAATCAGCTGGGCCCACTTGCAAATGGCATTGTACTCTCTTAGATCTAGTGGCACCACCAAGCTCTTCACCTCCTGTCGGAGCCCATCTCTAAACCTTTGGGCTCGGTCTGCTAGTCTCTGAACTAAATCAGGGGCATACTGCGGCAGTTCAGTGAACTTCGCTTCATACTGATTGACTGTCATGGTACCTTGGCGAAGGCGCTGGAACTCCGTCATCTTCACCTCTCTCGCACACTCAGAAAAGTACTTCTCGTTAAAGACCTCGAGAAAGGAATTCCACTCTGGAACCACGCCTCCACGGAATGTTATCCCTTTGGTAGTCTTCCACCAAGTACCTGCAATCCCCTTCAACTGATAAGCTGCCAGAACAACCTTCTCGGTCTCGGTGCACATCAGTAGATCAAAGGCTTTCTCCAACTCTTGAACCCACAGTGCTGCAGCTTCGGGATCTCCCACTCCCGTGAATGTCGGCTGATCCAACTTCAAGAACTGCTCCACCAGCTTATGCATAGGCCTCCCAGCGGCCACATTCCTAGGTGGAACTTCATCAAGTGCTACCTCAAGTTCATCAACTGGTGCGACGGCAGGGGCGATGGCAGCTGCAGCAACAGCAGCTGCATTGGCGGCGTTGGTGGCATTGATAGCGGCGGCGGTAGCGGCGGCTGAAGCAACGGCCTGCTAATCCATTTTGTCACCCATCATCTCCAACATCCTCATAATCCCAGCAAACCTTGGATCCTCGAGGGCTTCTACCCCAGCATCGACTGAAGGCGATGCTACACCACTCGTGCTAGCCTCAGCCAGCGCTCTCCCAGGGGCACCACGGGCACCAATTCTCATCGACGGCCCACCCCGAAACACGGGGCCTGCTGCTCTCTTCCTAGCAGCTCTCAGTTCTCGGTCACTCATGCTACAAGCTCAATATAGATACCTGTTTGCAAATTCCAATACCCCATTAGAATTTGAGTGACCTCACCAACAAGTTAACAAGCAGCTATCAATCACATGCACCAGCAGTATTAAAAGTCTTTCCTACCAACTATCCCATGACTCACTTGCTCCTTATCACTCCATATACAAACCATGCTCTGATACCACTTAAATAGGGATGTCACGCCCCGAACCCTGAGACACGTGAACTGTTGGATAAAATCCCTTAAAGTATTTTGAATTTGACAAAACAAGTTTATCAGTCTAGTCTGAAGACTTACAGATTCTATTGACAAAGTCTGAAGATCAAAGTCTGAAGATCAAAGTCTGAAGATCAAAGTCTGAAGACTTACAGATTCTATTGACAAAGTCTGAAGATTAAAGTCTGAAGCTAGCAAGACTCAAGACTTATATTTTGAAGTCTACTCACAAGGACAGTTTCCAGGACGACGTTTATTCTGATCTTATACGATCTTTCTTCTAACGTCTGATGGATATCTTTCTACTGGATTCAGCACTAAACGATCTAAGTTTTATATGGAATATGTTTAGATTCCTTGACGACTTCGCAACTTATATTTGGAAGGATCTACTTATGGAAACCGAGATCCTGATTGTATGGGCGAGCAGGATTGATGGGCTATCAACACTTACCTTAAAGAGCTCGAGATCTCTCTAATTGATTCTGTCCAACGGGTTGATTGGAAGAACTTCTTTGGAAGGTGCCAACGGTACTGAAGGCATGAAGAAGTATATAAGAGAGATGCTCTAGTTGTTGAAGGGTGCGGATAGAAAAATTCCAAAGTCTGAAATCTCCTCTATCACTTTGCGATATCATTCTTTGAGCATTACATGTAATCAAAAGAGAGATCATATTGTAGATCTTGAGGAAGTGTAGTAGAGTAATCTACACTGTGGACTCAAGAGCGTGAGATTGTAATCACTCTTATTGATTCTTAGTGAAATCCAGCCTGAAGGGCTGTCCGTGCGGGAGAGTGGACGTAGGCTTGATCTAAGCCGAACCACTATAAATCTGGAGTCTTGATTCTCTATCCTTAATCCTTTATATTGTTATTTGCTTTCATTTGCTGCAATCGTTAACTTTACATTATTCACATCTTATTTGATTTGGATTGTTAAAATTGCGATAAACACCTATTCACCCCCCTCTAGGTGCTAATACTAGTTCTAACAATTGGTATCAGAGCTTGTGTGCTTGTTTGTAAGAAGTGTCTTTACTTCTAAGTAAAAGATCTATGGCTAGTATGCTGCCTACAGGGTTGGTTGAAGGACAAAGCAATACCAGACCTCCATACTTTGATGGAAAAGATTACAGCATATGGAAAAATAAGATGAAGGCATTCCTAAGATCGAAAGATCCTTTGGAATGGGAAGTTGTCGATAAAGGAATTATTCCTGTTGCTGAATCAGACTCAGAGAGAGGAAAAGAACCTGCTGTTCCTATTCTTTTGACTCAAGAAGAAATTATCAAAAGACAGACTCTCGACGCCAAGGCTATTTACTCTTTATATTGTGCTTTATCCCCTACTGAATATAATAGAATATCTTCTTGTGATACAGCAAAAGAAGTATGGGACATGCTTCACATTACCTATGAAGGAACTGATCGTGTGAAAGAAACAAGGATCAACATTCTCTTGGGACAATATGAAGTTTTTAAGATGAGATCAGGAGAATCAATTACTGACATGTTTAGTCGCTTTACTGAAATTGTGAATGGTCTTGAATATCAGGGACATCCAATCTCAGGACATATGAAGGTCAACAAACTTCTTCGTGGACTCTCAAAAGACTGGAATCACATAAAAACCTCAATAAGAGAGACACAGAGGATTGCTCCACTTTCTGTAGATGAATTAGTTGGAACTCTTCAATCCTATGAAGTAGAACAGAACAACGAAGAGGAAGATTCAAAAGGTAAGAAATCTATTGCCTTAAAGTCTAATGACTATTCTGATGTTACAGATTCTGAAGAAGATCTAGATGATGAAGAACTGGCATTGATGATAAAGAGATTCAGAAAGCTGAACAAAAAAGGAAGGAAATTCAATTGGAAGAAACAAAATTCTCAAAGGTTTCAAAACAGGTCAACAGAGGAAGATGATACGAATAAAGAAGTGACTTGCTTTGAATGCAAGAAAAAGGGACACATCAGACCTAACTGTCCTCTGTTAAAGAAGAGAAAAGGGAAGTCTGAGAAAAACAGGAAGGCACTCAAGGCAGAGACTTGGAGTGATACTGAATGTGAAGATAGTGACAATGATTATGCCAATATTTGTTTAATGGCAAATCAGACTCAGACTCAGACCTTGATTCAGACTCAGACAGCGAACTCGAGGTAAGTAACTTGAAAATTCCTGTTAAAGTTTCTAAATACATTGATGAACTTTGTCTTAGTCTGAAAACCTCTCTTAAGAGGATCTCCGAATTGAAAAGGGAAAATTCTACTTTGAAACATAAGGATAAACTTATGAAAGAAAAGGTTGAAAAACTTGAAAAAGATGTTGTTGTTGTTAAAGAAAACTCAGACAATATTTTAAATGAAAATAATCTTTTGAAAAATGATATGGCTAACATATCAAAGAGATTTTCAAATGGTTCTGAAAAACTGGACAAGATTCTTTCGATACAAAGACCATATTTTGACAAGTTGGGTCTTGGTATGACTTCTGAAACTATTCCACTAATTGATTTTCCAAAGGTAAAAGAAAGAATTAAACAAAGACCAGCTAGAACTGTTTATAAAAATCATTTTCAGAAAGTCTTTGTAAAACCTGTTGGTAAAAGTGCTCTAAGATGTTCCAAGTGTAAAAGCTCAGAACACTTCGAGAAAGAATGTCCTTTAGTTTGGAGACCTGTTAAAAGGAGTTGGGCTAAGACCGTCTATTGTACTAACACTTCTGGACCCAAGATGGTATGGGTACCAAAAAGAGCTTGAATTTTTGTTAATTGCAGGTTACTATCAAAAAGAAGATAAAATGGTATCTTGATAGTGGCTGCTCAAGACATATGACAGGGGACTCAAACTGCTTCATAAAACTTATCCAGATAGACGGAGGAAAAGTTTCTTTTGGTGGTAACAATAGAGGGAAGATTACTGGTCGAGGAACAGTGAAGATTGGGAGTTTGTCAATCAATAATGTTTCATTAGTTGAAGGATTAAATTACAACTTGCTTAGTATAAGTCAGTTGTGTGATTCTGGTTTCAAGATCAACTTTCAGGAAGAAACGTGCTCTGGAATCAGTAGAGACCTTACTCAATCTTTTACTGGTCGAAGACATGGAAATATCTATCTTCTGGATGTGAATCAAGAAAGATCACAATGCTTAATATCAGTACAAGATGAAGCAAATCTATGGCACAAAAAGCTAGGCCATATCAACATGAAGCAAATCAACAAGATCTTTACAAAGAAACTTGTTCGAGGATTGCCTACTTTGAATTATTCAAAATCTGATCTATGTACACCATGTGTACTGGGTAAACAGGTTAGAAATTCTTACAAATCTATAAATAAAGTTTCCACTAAT
This sequence comes from Eucalyptus pauciflora, assembly GCA_007663325.1. Taxonomy (NCBI): domain Eukaryota; kingdom Viridiplantae; phylum Streptophyta; class Magnoliopsida; order Myrtales; family Myrtaceae; genus Eucalyptus; species Eucalyptus pauciflora. Next base: position 12,895 of record VMYD01000136.1, on the reverse strand, counting down.
CATGTATTGCAGCTTTTGCATATGGATTTGTTTGGACCTACCAGAACGAAAAGCATTGGTGGTAAAAGGTTCTGTCTGGTAATAGTGGATGATTATTCACGATTTACTTGGGTCTACTTTCTTTCAAGTAAGTCAGAGACTTTCTCTCTTTTTTCAAAATTTGCTAAAAAGGTGCAGAATGAGAAAGGTCATACTATTACAAGCATTCGTACAGACCATGGAGGTGAGTTTGAAAATCAAGAATTTGCTAACTTGTGTGATGAATTTGGTTTTCAACATAAATTCTCTTCTCCATATACACCAGAACAGAATGGGGTTGTGGAAAGGAAGAATAGATCTTTACAAGAAATGGCAAGAACTCTTTTAATTGGAAATCATGTTTCTTTAAGGTTTTGGGCAGAAGCTGTTTCAACTGCTTGCTATATTATAAACCGAGTGTTTTTAAGACCAATTGTTGAGAAAACTCCTTATGAAATTTTTAAAGGGAAGAAACCAATAGTTTCATATTTTCAAATATTTGGTTGCAAATGTTTTATTCTAAAAAATGCTAATGATCGTGTTGGTAAGTTTGAAGAAAAATCAGATGAAGGATTCTTTCTTGGATACTCTACAACAAGCAAAGCCTTTAGAGTGTTCAACAAAAAGACTCAGACTGTGGAAGAATCAATGAATGTAAAATTTCAAGACTCTCCACAAGTTCAGCAGATACAGACTGAAGATTCAGAAACTGCTCCAGAAACTGTTAAAGCTAACTTCACTGAAGCAGTTGCTAATTCAAGATCAGTACAACAAGCTACTGATGAAGAATCTACTCAAGAAGAAGATCAACAATCTATCAGACTGAACAGTAACTGGAAGCACAAGTCTAGTCATCCTGAAGAACTCATTATTGGAAATATTAATGAGGGAATTCGAACAAGATCCAAAAGGCGAGAAGAGTCTAGTGCTGTTGCTCTTATTTCTGAAATAGAACCCAAAAATATCGAAGAAGCCTTAGCTGATGAAAGCTGGATTGAAGCAATGCAAGAAGAACTCAGACAATTCAGTATTAATGACGTATGGGAATTAACTCCCAAACCAAAAGGTAAATCAGTTATTGGAGCTAAATGGGTTTTCAGAAACAAAGTTGATGAAAAAGGCAAAGTAACGAGAAACAAAGCAAGACTCGTAGCTAAAGGATACACGCAAGAAGAAGGGATTGACTACGATGAGACTTACGCTCCAGTAGCAAGGTTAGAAGCAATCAGATTATTACTTGCTTTTGCTTGCTATAAGAATTTCAGGTTGTTTCAAATGGATGTCAAAAGTGCATTTCTGAATGGAATTATTCAAGAAGAGGTCTACGTAGAACAACCTCCTGGTTTTGAAGATTCAAAGAAACCAGACTCTGTATTCAGACTGAAGAAAGCTTTATATGGACTAAAACAAGCTCCTCGAGCTTGGTATGAAAGGCTAAGCAATTTCTTAATTCATAGTGGCTTTTCTAAAGGTAATGTAGACACTACTCTGTTCATTAAAAAGGAAGGTAAAAGTTTTCTACTTGTTCAGATTTATGTAGATGACATCATATTTGGATCATCTAATGAGACTTTGTGTAAGAAATTTTCTAAGTCTATGCAGGATGAATTCGAAATGAGCATGATGGGTGAACTATCCTTTTTCCTTGGTCTACAAGTCAAACAACTAAAGGAGGGAATATTCATTCATCAAGAGAAATATGCAAAAGAACTTGTTAAAAAGTTCGGTCTGGAAAATTGCAAGAAGACTGACATACCAATGTCAAGTTCCTTGAAGATAGACAAAGATGAAGCAGGGAAGAAAATTGATCAAAAATTATACAGGAGTATCATTGGCTCACTTCTTTATCTTACTGCATCCAGACCTGACATATTATTTAGTGTTTGCATATGTGCTAGATTTCAATCTGATCCCAGAGAATCTCACTTAAGCGCTGTTAAACGTATTATTAAATATGTTGCTACTACTGCTAAGATCGGTCTTTGGTATCCCAAAGAAGGAGACTTTACACTTCTTGGCTATTCAGACGCAGATCTTGCAGGTTGTAGAGTTGAAAGAAAAAGCACTTCAGGTACTTGTCAACTACTAGGAAACAGGACAGTATCCTGGTTTTCGAGGAAACAGAGTACTGTGGCTCTTTCAACAGCTGAAGCAGAATACGTTGCTCTTGGAAGTTGCTGTTCTCAAATCTTGTGGATAAAACAACAACTGCAAGACTTTGGCATTGAAGACTCTTGCACAGAAATTAGGTGTGACAACACCAGTGCAATCAATCTTACAAAGAATCCCATTCTACATTCAAGAGCAAAACATATTGAGATTCGACATCACTTTATAAGAGATCATGTTCAGAACAAAGAAGTCTTGATACAATTCATAGACTCAAAGAATCAACTGGCAGACATCTTTACAAAGCCACTTGAGAAAAGCTTGTTTGAGTCTATTCGCTCAAGACTCAATATATTATCTCTTGAAGAATACTAGAGTTCAGACTCAGTAACTAAAGTCTGACAGTGCATCAGACTCAAAGGATCGAGAATATGAATCGACACGTCTGTAAGTTTCTTTACTTAAACTGTGTTATTAATAAGGTAAGATAATCTGTCTAATTGTAAATTGGTTATTATTTTCAAAAGAAGTGGTTATCGTTTTATTAAGGCAGTTATTTTTCAAAAAGGAAAATTCAAAATTTCCAAAATATACGACGCTTCGTTTTTTTTTTCCCCGTTATCTTTTATACATCTTCTCTCCTTCGTTTTCACTTTACTCAGAAACCCTAGATCAAAAGCTTTTCACTGCTCTGCAATTTTTCCTCCCAAACTACATTGTTTCAAAGTTCTCAACTTTCTTGCGAAACAAGTGAGAAAGTCTTTCCAAAGAAAAGCACAATGTCGTATCAGAGGAAATCTTCCAGAATAGCAAACAAGGGACCACAAGGCTCTGGTGAGGGGCCTACGCATTTTGATCTCACTGAGGAAAGCGACATTCCTTCTGAGCAGTCTCAAAAGCAGTCATCTCCAACTAGACCTCAAGATGAAATGGTTTATGAAGACATCGAACCAGTAAGAACTCTAAAACCTGCCTTTGTTTATAAACTCTACTCTGCATTAAAGGAAGGGTCTGCTATGACTTTTGTGGATGAGTTTCTGAAAGAGAAGGGGTATAGAAACGAGACGCACTTTCTTACTGTGATGGAAAGGTCTGGAATTGTGCCTGAGGGAACGGCTGCCAGAGCGTTTGCAAATTTCCCGAGTGACCCTAGGTTTAGTAGCATGAATCAGCCTGAGGGCAAGGATGATGATGAGAAGATGTTCATGCATTTTAAACCATGGATGGGTGTGGCTGCGAGCCTAAGAGGGAAGAAGAATGAATTGTTCCGTTCAGACGGACACAGGAAGAAATATGAAAAACTGCTGAAGCGTGGGGTGATGAACCCAAGAACTGTTGATTTTGACTTTCTGGATTTGTTGAGTATAGGTCTGCGAGAGAAATTCGAAAAGCTCCAACTCTATCAATTCTGCACAGACTGTGACACTGCACATTCTGAATTGACTGCCTATTTCTACTCCAATATCAGCTTCATTGATGCAAACAGTTTTACCTTCAGTGTGAGAGATAAGGAGTATGTCATTGATTGTGATATTCTGGCTGATGTGCTTGGTGTGGAAAGAAGAGCTTTCCAACCAATTGGTGTGTCTGTAAGTTCTGCTACGCTTGAGCTAGCAAAGGACAGAATTGCAGAAGGAAGACTGTCTTATTCCAGAATGAATGCAACAAACACTTTGCTGCATAAAATTGTAATCAACTGTCTAAGACCCAAATCGACGTCTAAGACAGATGTTTCAATTTCTGAAGCGAAGTTGATGTTTGCCATCAAGATAGGTGTGAACTTCTCTTTACCACATACCATCATCTTTCACATGTATAGATGTATGGTTAAGGACAAAGGAAAGCTTCCCTATGCTGCTCTTATCACTCGTCTCTTCAAACATCTACACATTCAACCTCCTCACATTTTCACAGTGAAGACCATTGATAAAATGGTCATCGGTTTGGGGATGATTACCAAGATGCGTTTGAAGGAGCTTAGCAAGAAGCTGGAAAAGTTCAAGGAAAAGACTCCTGCCAAGCTCAAACCAGACTCATCAGCAGCTAAAAGGAAAGGGAAAGAAGCTGTGGCTAGTTCCACCAAGAAGCGAAGGGCAATCATCCTGGAGGATGAAGATGATGAGGATTCGATTCCTATCTCTACTCTAATCTCTCAATTTGCTGCATCTATTCCAACTGTTCCTGAACTTAAAGTTGCAGAGGAAGAGAAGAAAGAGGAAAAGGAAGAGAAAGAGAAAGAGGAAGAGAAAGAGGAAGAGAAGAAAGAGGAAGAGAAAGAGGAAGAGAAAGAGAAAGAGAAGAAAAAGGAAGAGAAGACAGAGGAAGAAAGAAAGGGAGAGGGAGAGGAAAAGGAAGAAAGAAATGAAGAGAAAGCAGATGAACCTGAAAGAACAAATTCTCCAGCAGAAAATGAGGATTTACAACATTATGTAACTGAGGAATCGCCTCAAAAAGAAAAATTCTTTTCTCCACCAGAAGACATGGAGACAGGGGGAGATAAAGAAAGCGAACACACACCTCTTCGGCTGACTTTCAGAGAAGAGGATGATCAAATAGGTGTTAGCCGATCACCTCCTGATGCTGAGGATATTCATGCTGCAAAGTTTCCTGAAGGAGAGGCATCATCTCCACACAATGAACCTCCTTCTGACATTCCTACTGGCTTGACTCCACCGTCAGACCGAGCTGAAACAAGCACTCAGACTGACAACTCTGGAGAGTTTCGAAGGCTGCTTGAGATCATCTTGGATCTAAAAGGTCAAATTTATGCCATGGGATATGAATTTCAGACCTTGCAGAATGAAAATCATGCAATGTTCATCACTTTGCATGATCAGATTAAAGATGTTCAGCGCCAGATTCAAGAAACTGCAAAGGGCACTACACTCACCCAAGTACAGGCAGATTTGAGGAAGTTGGAAGACACTGTAAAGTCTATGGAAGACTTTCAACTTGTTCGCATTCCTCGAGCTCCTTGATTTTTTAATGCTGACAAAAAGGGGGAGAAGACCTTGCAGATTTTTTTGATGATTTTTGATCCAAACCCAAACCCAATCTTTTTCTTTTATTGCTTGCTATCTTGACTTTGACTTAAACTTGCAGTTTTTTTTATAAGTATGTTCTCTATGGCAATACTTTAAGCTTCGTAAATTTGATAGTACTGTCTGCTTATGACTAATGAGGTTTCTGTGAATGCAGATCTATGTACAGGGAAAGTCTGAGTACAGGATATCTGTGTACATGATAACTTCTACTATCTTATTTAAATCTTTTATGATGCTTGCTTAAAAGTTGTATTGCAGGGCGATAATATTCAAATCTGCAGGAAAGTTTTGTCACCATCAAAAAGGGGGAGATTGTTGGATAAAATCCCTTAAAGTATTTTGAAGTTGACAAAACAAGTTTATCAGTCTAGTCTGAAGACTTACAGATTCTATTGACAAAGTCTGAAGATCAAAGTCTGAAGATCAAAGTCTGAAGACTTACAGATTCTATTGACAAAGTCTGAAGATTAAAGTCTGAAGCTAGCAAGACTCAAGACTTATATTTTGAAGTCTACTCACAAGGACAGTTTCCAGGACGACGTTTATTCTGATCTTATACGATCTTTCTTCTAACGTCTGATGGATATCTTTCTACTGGATTCAGCACTAAACGATCTAAGTTTTATATGGAATATGTTTAGATTCCTTGACGACTTCGCAACTTATATTTGGAAGGATCTACTTATGGAAACCGAGATCCTGATTGTATGGGCGAGCAGGATTGATGGGCTATCAACACTTACCTTAAAGAGCTCGAGATCTCTCTAATTGATTCTGTCCAACGGGTTGATTGGAAGAACTTCTTTGGAAGGTGCCAACGGTACTGAAGGCATGAAGAAGTATATAAGAGAGATGCTCTAGTTGTTGAAGGGTGCGGATAGAAAAATTCCAAAGTCTGAAATCTCCTCTATCACTTTGCGATATCATTCTTTGAGCATTACATGTAATCAAAAGAGAGATCATATTGTAGATCTTGAGGAAGTGTAGTAGAGTAATCTACACTGTGGACTCAAGAGCGTGAGATTGTAATCACTCTTATTGATTCTTAGTGAAATCCAGCCTGAAGGGCTGTCCGTGCGGGAGAGTGGACGTAGGCTTGATCTAAGCCGAACCACTATAAATCTGGAGTCTTGATTCTCTATCCTTAATCCTTTATATTGTTATTTGCTTTCATTTGCTGCAATCGTTAACTTTACATTATTCACATCTTATTTGATTTGGATTGTTAAAATTGCGATAAACACCTATTCACCCCCCTCTAGGTGCTAATACTAGTTCTAACATGAACATCCCACCATGGTCCTATAAATGCGACATTCCCAAGTAGTGTCCCCGACTCAATTAATTCATTATGCGCATGCGGAACGTGTTATATAACCCCTAAAAAAACTCACGAGATAAGAAAGCAGGAAATAAATACAATCATAAACAAACGTACTTCATAAATAAATAACCTCCCAAGGTTCACACATATACCAAAAAGGGCCAGCTTACAAAAAGGGATCAGTCCACCAAAAAGAATAAACGGTCCTAAGACTACTAATCGGACTCACTCTTCGATCTCACTTCAGACTGGGTAGTCACCGGAGACGATGATTCCTCCATCTACGGTCTTGAAATTTTGGCCCACAACGGGGTGAGACATCGTCTCAGCAAGTTCAACCCCCTAAACCCCTATTAGAAAGAAAATACACCAAGGTGGCCTAGCCACCTCACACAGAAGACTTACCTCGTCTTAATTCCTTTCCTACAGGTTAGCACAATTTATATCACACCATCTCAGGTAGTAATAAGAATTTAAATAATTGGAACGGCATCACTATCATATAAATCACAATCGCGCACAGCACACATTCCAATTATCCACTGCCACGCAAGGGCATAACCTACTCGAAATTCAGCTATCTACTGACATTCATGCCAGGCATCGCCTCCCCCCCCATGGAGCGTGGCTTCATCACTACGTCGACGGCATTCCCGAAGGAGCATGGGTCCAGTTGGCCTAGCCTCTACTACGACCCAAGCCACGTCACTCACTAACGGCAATTTACAAGGAGAACAGATCCGGTTGGCCTAGCCACTACTATGACCGAGTCTATCAACCAACACACGACAAATCATTATTGACTTCCGGACACTCCACATTTCATTCACATATTCCAATTACAATAGTAATCCTTAACAATTAAATTTCTGCATCAAAATCCAACACTTGGGTTTTTATGGCTAAAAACCCTATTTATCACAATCAAAACTCAATTTGCCACATCCATTCATCAAATTCAAATTCTAAATGCACAGCAACGATCAGCGCGAAATTCTAAGCAATTGAGGTCAAAATTAATTTTTCGAGTATTTTTTTTATAAATAATAATATTTTAATGATTTCAGAATATAATATATTATTAAATTTTCCAGAATTTCGAAACATTAAAATAAATCAAAAATAAAACCCATTAAGTCACATCAAGGCTCATATTAAAATAAATCTACTTAACTTTAAACTAAACACACTTAATACTAATTAAACCTCTTAATCTTTTTTTTTTTTGGTCAGTCTTACTCTAATCCTATTCTAACACTCACTCTCAGACTTTTTGCCCTGCCTCCTTGCAGAGTATGGGAGTCAAAACCTACTCCTGAAATGAAATCTTCCCCACCCCAATCCCCCCTAAGAATGTGGGGATTTGAACCTTAACCTCCCCCTTCCAAGATGGAAGGGTGGCCACTGGGGCGAACCCCCAGTGGTTAAAACCTCTTAATCTAAATCACACTTAAATAAACTAAACTAACCACCTAAACATAATTAACTTAGACTAAACACACTTAGGGTATCATTAACCCTCTAATCAAGATTTAGTGAGCTAAACTCACCCGATTAGCGAGCCGAGCGAACCAAAACGACGAGGTCGACGCGAGGATCAACTTTCCTCAAGGCGGGCCGAGCACCCGGGGACGGGAAGCCGGCAAAAATGGGCCCCGAAGTTCTAAATCTGGGCTGGAAGTTCAGCCCCGTCCAAGGCCGAACGGAGGAGGTTCGGTGGCGGTTCGGGCGCGAGACGGCGGAGGAGGGCGGCGGCGAGCTAGCGGCTAGCTGGCGGCGGCTCCGGCGGCGTGTGGCCGGATGGAACGGCGTCGGGCAGCAGCTGCTGGGCGAATGGGCACGAGCCGCGCACGGACAAGGGTGGCGAGCGGCGAACCGACCAGCGGAGCAGCGCGCGAGCCTTCGCATGGACGCACGGCGGCGGTGACGACCACGGCGACTCCGGCGATGAGCTGCAACGAGCTAGCGAAGGGGGTGCGCGGGCTGGCCGGCTAGCTGGTCCACACGAGCAACTCATTCCTCTTTCTCTCCTCTCTCTTCCAAAGGTTGAAGGAGAAGTCGGCTCAATCCTCACCCTCCAAGTGTCAAAATCCTAGCCCTTCTTGCCCCATCCCATGACATCACTTGTGATGTCACAATCCACTAACTCCGACCTCCCACAACCTTAGTCCAACAGGTTCAATTTCATTTTCCGCCGGGGCATAAAATCTCGTACCTTAAATTTCTCAATTCCAATCAATTCTCTTCCAATTGAGCCCAATTAAAATCCATAAAATTAATACATGTTCCTCATAAGGTATGTGACACCTCAGGACTTCCAATTTCTTAATTCAGTCACAATTTCACGGTTAATTTCACTCTGACACGATATTAGCGCGTCCTGACCTACCGAGTAGCTTTTAGAAATTTTTATGCATTCGACCTGTGGTTGATCAATCTCAAGCCACAATGTACATCTTTGACACATTGGCGACCATCGGTTTTCGTGGTAACCTCAAGGTTTCAAATACGGACACAGGGGACCCAATCGACAAAAAAGTCGGTCCAGTGCCCGACCGACAAGAATAGTGTGATCTGGTGGAATCACCCACACTCGATCACATGCCTCTGTAGAGCCGACCTATCTCCGGCTTCTACTCGATTTTTAACTGTGCCATAATGACCCTTGCATATTAGCTCGGTCGAAGGTCGCTTCCTGGTCAAATTCTCGAGTTTGATGCATTAGAATCTCTTACCGGCTTCACCTAATAGACTAGTTTTCACATGAGTGACCAACTCAAGGAAAAGAACCATACGTGCAAAGATGATACATCCATCTCAATTTATTGAAAATAAAATTGGAAAAATCGGGATGTCACAGAAAAGAACAGAAGAGAAAAAGATAACAAATCAAACCGCGGAAATTCGTATGGTGATGCCGCCCTTCCCATCATGGCTTTCTTTCGATTTTTCCAAGCTTGTCCAAAACGTTAACCGCCACACGTCCTCTCCTCTGCCCGTCTCCTCCACTCAGGAAGATCAAAATAGTTAGGTTAGTCCAAATTGATCATTTGCCGAACCTTCTTTAAAAATGGATTCTCAAGTCAGGCACTCTACATCAATGGAATTATCCAAGACTAGGACATTATAAAGAATAAAAAGAATATAATAGCTTATGATATCAGATATGATATCATATTGGTGAGTTTGTACATATGATATGATTATTCAAAAAAAAATGATGCATAATTTTTAGAATTTTCAGTCATTTTTATGCTTAAACATCTCATACTTTATTTTTCATTTTGATGTATAATTTATATAGCGACACACCAAAGTGCAGGGCTAGGTCTTGTCAAAAAAATTTAGCTAGGTCTACTAGATGAATCTTCATGCTTCAATATTGTACTTACAATAATGGAAACTATATTAAATTAAGTCTATTCCGAAAGTAGGAAATAAAATAAAAAAGAATTCAAATGTTCTATAATTTTTACGATTGAATCTTACTTTTACTTTAAAAATATTGGGAATTTGAGATAAATAACACTTTTTTGGTATAATTAAAGTAACAAGAATTTCTTATTCCATTTGATTTCCTCATAATTAAAAATAATAAATTTCATGATGTGTTATAAATAAAATATAATTTTAGTGAAATTCAATACTAAAGTACTGATTTACTTTCTATTGGGATAAGATACTAAAATTATTGGGAATTTGAGATAAATATCACTTTTTTGGTATAATTAAAGTAACAAGAATTAAAATATAATTTCCTCATAAATAAAATATTTTTCAAATTGATCGTACTTCTTTTGTTCACTCTAAAATAGAAAAAATCGTAAATATTAGAAGGGGAAAAGAGGCTCAAAAAAAGAAAATTATTTTATAACTCATCTATACTAAAGTACTGATTACTTTCTATTTATGTTTCCATTTTATTTATTATTTTGCTCTTGTTTTTTAAAAGCAAATATAGCCCGTGTGGTTGGGCCAATAATTTTCATAGGGCGACCATGGCACTTGCCAAAACCCATCAATATGGGTTTGAGCAAGGCTAATTAACTTACGTGTAACTTATTGTGTTATACTCAATTGTTTTTTTCTCTATATTTGTTATATGAACGAACTTACGTGCAGTATTGCCACTACAAGCTCAAAGAATGGATGGGAGGATTTAATGCATGCTCTTAGTATGTTTTACATTTTTTTAGCCTCAACAGCTGGGCATCATAATTCTAATTACCGAAAGTTGCTTTGTCAAATCATATAATGTTTTCGAGAGTAATTATTGAATTTCTAATTACAATCCAAAATAAAAATCTTACTCATGTGTTTCGCATTTTCAAATTCAGCTTTCGTGAAACACAAGCTAGGAAAAAAAAGGTGTGAATGCATCAATCTTGACTACTGGAGCTCGGTCTTTCAGCTCTTGGTGCTTTACTCATAAATTATAATTGACTTAAGACGCGAAACCAATTTAGCAGAAAACGCCAAAAGAAACAGTGAAAAGTAGGGGAGAAAACTTTTATCAAAGAGACAGACAATTTTTGTGGAAAGAGAGCAAAAGAGTTTTAAGATAAGCCGCCTTTAAAGGCGTCCAATGATCATGTAAAGGCTCAAGGGAAAGAAAAGAAGGGGAAGGACCATCGAGGGGTGGGATTCCTTAATCTCACCCCTGTATTCTCGGCCCAACGAGGAAGAAAAAATAACTCATACTGGGAATTGAGGAGAGGATAAGGCGTGCAAGCACTGACACATTAAAATAAAGTTTTCTTCAAGCTAGGTGCTGGCACTGGCCAAATTACAGCTGAAATTCCTGTCAAAATCTTGCTTCTTACCAAGTCAACCTATGCTTTGCATAGTGTCTTCAACAGACTTGTCGGCTTGGTACAAAGTCGCTATTTGTCATCAATATTTCTATGGCTAAAATTGAAATAAAAAATAAAAAATAATAAGAAAAGAAGACCAGGTCATTATCAGGGGTACAATAATTAACGTTGTACAGAGTATGAAAAATATCACATTGGCGACGGATCAATTTGACGGGCCCTCTTCTAGTCATGGTGGCCTATTTCGAATATTCGACTTTTCCAATGGACAGATTTTTCCACACGGAATGGACAGTATTTCCACATGATCGCCATATAAATACTCCCTAGCTATTGCCCATCCCTTACATCAACCAACTAAGGTCTCTCACAATATGAGTTCCCGTATGAGTGTTCCTCTCCATGTCATTTTCCTCGCCGCGCTAACCCTGGCGCTGATCTCTCTGTCTGTCGCCCAGGACTTGCCCCGGGACTACGTCGCCGCCCACAATGCAGCCCGCTCTCAGGTCGGTGTAGGCCCGATCACTTGGGACGAGCGAGTGGCTAGCTATGCCAGGGATTACGCCCAAAAGCACGCCAGGGATTGCACGCGGCTGGTCCATTCGGGCGGACCCTATGGGGAGAACCTCGCGTGGGCTTCCCCTGATCTCACCGGCACGAGAGCGGTGAACATGTGGGTCGGGGAAAAGCCTGACTACAACTACAATTCCAACTCGTGCGCGCCCGGGAAGGCCTGCGGGCATTACACTCAGGTGGTGTGGCGCAACTCAGTTCGGGTTGGATGCGCGAAGGCCCAATGTGCGACTGGCGGTACTTTGGTCACTTGTAACTATGATCCTCCTGGGAACTATGTAGGCCAGAAGCCTTATTGAATTACAAAAAGTTGTATGTCGGATGATGAACTATTGTGTCAAAATAATGCACCATTAGAATGAGGCATGAGCTTTAAATGGACCGACATTAAATAAAGTCGTATGAGTTTTGAAGGTAAATCTCTTTGCCGATTAAAAAGTTAATCTCTTTCAACAATTAGATATATCTCTCTCTCTCTCAATTCCTATTTTCAAGTGAAGGAACTTCGATCCTCTGAAGTCTCTTCACACTGTGAAAGAGAAGCTAAGTATGATCTCTACGGCAGATTTCACTATCGAGTTCATTCCATTAGCCCTTTCTTCAAGTACATATAATTAGGCCATCTCGACCATATCACAATACGTTCCGTTCGATAAGCTTATATATATATAGAATCGAGAAGTACTTCTACAGAAAAAAAAAAAGATTGAAATGTGGGACCAATATTTACCTAATAACTTGGACTTGGCGGTAAATTCGTCGATAGTTATTATGTATTGATGAATTGGAAAATGTCACAAATGGTCCATATACTTTTACTTAATGTGAAATTTTGTCCCTGAATTTTCAATTTGCTCAATTTGGTCCATGAACTATTGATAAATGTCCGATCTAGTCCTTGAACTTTCGATCGGCTCAATTTGATTCATGAACTATTGATAAATGTCTGATCTAGTCCTTCGTTACCGTTTTTCCTTCTTTTCTTTTTTTTTTTTTTTTTTTGCTTCTTCTCT